>BSBK01006099.1:0-342047 GCA_027943335.1 Chamaecyparis obtusa
CCTTCCTCCAAAAAATTGTAACCCACTATTGTGGGTTCGCCGAGCAATGTGCTCATTGAATACCCCTAACAAGATTTTGTATTACTTTAATAGGGAAATATACTAAATGTAATATTAAGCTTCTAATAGGGCTAGCTCTCCTAACAAGGACACTATACTCCTAGTACATAATTTGCGGGTATGATCCCCACCGGAGTTTTCCCTTAACATGGTTTCCTCATGAAAAAATAATGGTGTTATGAGGTATTTTTCTTTATGTGTATGTTCTTTTCATTTTATTAATTACATGATTAAGTTGAAGATATTGAGTTTAATTTTAAAGTGTTATAATACCGATTCACCCCCCTCTCAGTATTACCTAATCCTAACATAGAAGATGTGTCACATTAACTTTAAAAACTTAGTAAGGATAAGATTAACAAGTGTAGTAAGAGATTTGAAAAGGCTCTGTAAACCATACAACATTATCTATAAGAGATCATGCAAAGAAGGAAAGAAGACAATATCATCACTCAAAGGAAAAGATAATTCATCTACTAGTTTGTTTGGATCTTGTGCACACTGACCTCTTTCATCCTACCCAAACAATAAGCTTACAAGGTGAGATATATTTCATGCTTTTAATTGATGATTATTCCTGATTATCTTGGATTACATTCTTAAGAGAGAAATTAGAAGCATTTGATAAATTCAAGATATTTAAGGAAAGAGTTGAGAATGAATTTGGTAGGAAAATTAAGTGTTTTGGAACTTATAGAGGACGATAGTTTTACATTTGATGAATTTAATAATTTATGTGAGAAATGCAACATTAAAAGAAAATTATCAACACCTAGAACATTGCAAAAAAAATGTAGTGAAAAGGATGAATCAAATAATTCAATAAGAAGCAAGCACAATAATCAAGGAAGAAGGTTTACCATAGATTTAATTGAGAGAAGATAGAGACATTGTAGTATATTCACTTAAAAATATCTTTACTAAAATAAATATGTCAAGACATCATATGAGCTATAGTGTTTTAATCTGTATGAGTAGACAACCAAACTTTATAATAAAAACATTGACATCAAATGATAGATACATTGAAATCAATGAAAATACATCTACCTTGCTAAAAGAAAGAGAGGTAGATAGAGGGCTCTCTCTCTCTCTCTCTCTCTCTCTCTCTCTCTCTCTCTCTCTCTCTCCTCTCTCTCTCTCTCTCTCTCTCTCTCTCTCTCTCTCTATCCCCTCTTTCTCTCTCTTAAGAGAGAAGAAGAGAATATATTGCAAACACATTATACTCCTCCTATTCAAGAAAAATCACAACATGATACCACTTTTATAGAGAAATTGATGACAATGTTAAAAAAGAATCAATAGATAGCCTAGTCACCTCTAAAGAGTCCTCCTCAACAAGATATAATGAAATCACCTCTAAGGATTCCTCGCTAATAGGGATTTCAATTTCCCCCTACCTTTCTACCATTGGCCTGTGGGCCCAATTTTTGTTAAGTTGGATTTTTTTTACTAAAACAAAATTAAATAAGTGCAATAATTGGATTTAGTAGCAATACATGCAATGATAAACAAATAAAAATCTAGAAGAAGCCTATAATTTCTTAGCCATTAGGGATAAAAAAGTATGGAAAGGCTTATTGAAATAACGACTCCTAACTATAGATAAATATGTAAAAGGAATGACCTTCACTATTACTAAATGACCTGAGTCAATTTGGGTAAACAAAAAAGAGAAGAAGAGGTGGCCTATCTAATTCTACCATATAAAATTTGAAATTGAGAACTTCTAGAGATGAAGAAACTAAAAAATAGCTCGATAAACATTTCTAACAATAGAAGGATCAAACATTAAATAGCTAGATAGATGCAATGGTAAATGAAGTTGGATTATAAATATCATTGGCAAGCTACTCATTTATATCAGATCATGAATTATTTTTAGATTCTAATGATTACATGACTATTATCTACATTACATTATTATGGATATCTTAAACAAATATGAAATAATTTCAAAATTCTTATTTTTTTAAATGGTCATTCTACTTTATTTATGGATTATGTTTATATTGTTTGCTTCATTTTATTGTTGTTCAAAGAATTATAAAATTTATAGTCAATAATTTAGCCTAACTGTTAATATTTATAATCGTTATAATTTATAATATAATATTTTTCAATTGTGTTTATTTTTCATTTTTAATATTAATAGTAATATCAATATAACATAATACCTATATTTCTACTTTGAAATTATCTCTTTTCCAAGGATTATCTCATATGATTAGAAAAGTTATTTAATTTTTTTGCTATGTAGTTTTTTTTTTTGCTTTGTAATTTTTATTTTAATTTTGAAGTTATATTATGAATTATTTTATTTATCTATGTCAAACTTTAATTTTATTTCGTTTTTAAAATATAATTGAACAAAAGAAAAAATATTTTATATTATTTATACTATAATATATATAATTCTATAATTAAACAATATAATATGATGTATTATATTAATATTTATATCTATAATAGAATATATATTAATTTACTTCTATGAATGTAAGATATAAAAAATAAAATATAAAAAATTATAACTCATAATCATTTATGATAAATAAAATAAATTTAAAAATATTATTAAAAATTAATAAAAAGAATCACCACATATAGCATATAAAAGAAAAGATAAAAATGAATAAAACTTATTAAACTACTACTGGTAACATTTAATATAAAAATATAAAACTCATTGACGGCAATTATTTTAAATTAAAACTTTTAAAAGCTGCACCCACATTATACTTTGCAAACCTCCATTTATTTTGGACACGTGTCAAATTTAAATAATGCGGAAGTAGTTGTGGATGGTCGTATGCATGATATTTCTTTTTTATGTATGTCATATTAGTACGATGCGATGAATATCATGTCATATTAGTAGAAGGCTATAAATTATTCCAATTTAATAGAGACTGATAAAACAAATTCCACGCATGGATGAATCAAACGAAATAGAAAGAGACGGATCGAGTCTTAGTGCTATCCTGTGATACCATATTAATTATTGATAGCTGACGTAATCCTGATTCCCAGAAGATAACCCCTGACGTCATGCCTCTATATAGTAATTGACATAATCCTGATTCCCTGAAGATAACCCCTGACGTCACGACATACTTTGGTCTATATTCTGATGCTCTCGTAGTGACAAAGTGGTCTATGTTCTGATCGTCACGACATACTTTGGTCTATATTCTGATGCTCTCGTAGTGACAAAGTGGTCTATGTTCTGATTCTCTCGTGCTCACAAATTTGTGCTCTGGTGCTGACAAATGAGTATTTCGATCATTTATGTTACAGGTTCTATAATCCTATATAAGGGTAAGAACTTATGGTATTCGGCATCCGTTGTTGTTTATCTAAAAGGTTTTGTTTTGTGTTCCAACTGGTTGAGGAAGTGCTCTCAATATGAATCAACAACCTCCTTACGGTGCTTATGGAGCTCCACAACCATACGGTGCTTATGGTGCTCCACAACCATACGGTGGTCCACAATTCTATGGTGCTCCACAACCATATGGTGCCCCACAACCTTATGGTGCTCCCCAACCATATGGTGATCCATATGGTGCTCCCCAACCGTACGGTGCTTATGGAGTTCAGCCCCCGATCGACAACCGCAATGGGAAATACGAGCCGATCAGCCACTCAAACATTGGGAACAGCTCAGGCATTTTGAGTGGCGCGGGCTTTTGGAACAAGCGTCAGGTCCTCGGGTCACAATCCGGAACGAACAACAGTTTGAAATATGGTTAATGGTTGGCGGAACATCAATGAAAACTGAGCGGTAAAGTCCGCGTAAACAAAACTCTAAGTATGTGTTGTCTCTCTTGTGGGTTGTCATAGTTGTTGTCTATCTTTCAGCCTTGAGCTGTCCACTCAATATGTGTTTTCTAAGTTTGTTGAATTGTGTATTTGAGTTGTCCACTACATAATATTGTGTTCTTTTTTTCATCTCTGTGTTTGAATTATCTTTTGTTCCTGCATCTCTATATTTGTTTGATTAAAAATTTGTTACTATTAGATTATACTTGAACCACAATGCAAAAAAAACATTTCTTCTATCATACTAATGGAAGGTGGTTCTGTTCCTACCTATAATTGTTATATATTATTTCTAGAAATTTTGTTATTATAATTGTCAAATTATTCAAATTTGCATTACATATTATTTGATATTTTACAATAAAATTCTAAATATTATTAAATTAGTTGACCTTCATACATGAATTAGATCTACATTATTTCTAAAATCCTAGTTATTATAATTGTCAAATTATTCAAATTTGTATCAAATATTACTTGATATTTTATAATAACAATCAAATATTGTTAAATCAGATGGCCTGCATGCATGAGTTAGATCAATATTATCTCTAAAATGTTATTTTCATTGGTAAAATGCATTACCACCAAGTCAAGTTATCCTAAAAATGGGCCATTGAATACCTTTTGGTATCCTGGCTACATAGGTATCACCTTTGTTTCCCTAGATAAGATGGTGACGATCAAGATTATGATTATTATGTCATTATTCACCTCTACCTATGGTCTTCCATAATGAATTCATCACCTAGAACTTTCTTTGCTACATGAATGATGAAGGGCTGTGAATAATTCAAAGGGTCTTCATCCCTTCTCTTTGATTTTCCCTAAGGACATTGCATCTTGTCAGAGACCAAGAAAATAAGGAAGTCAATTGATTTAACATCAAAGATAAATGCATCAAAGATAATAACAAAAATATGACACGAGATTTACTAAGTGAAAACCCTCTTAGTAAATAAAACCACTTGAAATGCCTCACTGGCTTAATTGAAAATATTTTTAACAAATGTCTCACTGGCTATGTTGTCTCTGTTGGTACTCAAAATGCAGTTTTGAGGTACCATGTAAAATTCTTGATTAGTGTTCATTTTTGGCTTTGTATTGCATGCTAGTATGGGCGTACTTTGCATCATATCATGAGGTCTATGTGTTCATTGCCTTTCATACAGCCCATTGGGGTATTTTGAGTCCCTAGATTGCATTTTAAAATGGGTTTGCATCATTTCATTCCTAGGGGGTCTCAAAATCAGAAAATTGCCAAGTGTAGAATTCATCGAGAAGGGCTACTTTGAGGTTGAATAATATGCGCCCTAGAGAGCGTCATAAAAATTTGAGCCTAGTATCTTGTTGTACACATTTCATATTCTCTATGTGTCAGGTTTCAGGTCCCTGTGATAAGTTTTGACCTCATTTATTCATCCCCTTCCAAAGGCATTTTCTAGTTTCTGCACTTGGCCCTTTTCCCCGTCTTGTCGGGAACCATGTTTGACATGCTATAACTTGTACCTATTGGATTGGTAGAAAGGTTTTAATCATTTCCCTACATTTTAGACAAGTTTTACTTTGTCCCTGTCAGTTTGCAGCTTATGACGAATCCATTGGAGGAGTTTCCCAATGCGATTCCATTTGCAGTTTCTGCTGTTTGCAAAGATTGTGAAGTGCACCAGTTTTTCGGAGGTCGACTTTGCAAGGTTATAAATTTTGACCAGTCAAGCCTAATGTTGAAATTCTTGTTGGTCTGCATTCCAAAGTTGACATATCACTTCCAGTTCAGTTTTGAGCCTTCTGCCAATCTAGTTGATATCTTTTTTAAGGTGTTTCCAAACCGAACTTTCCTTTGTTTTCTGTATGTTCTGAGTCTATCTCTGCAAGTACCAGTTTTCACAGGGCTATATCTTTTTCCTAGTTTACTCTCAGATCAGGATGATGATTGAATCATGATGTTTGCATCTCAGTGTACTTATGTGCAAGTTTGTGGCTTCCCAGGGATCCATTTGGTATTTTTACCAGGGTGTTTTCAAAGGCAGTTTATTAGGTTCTAACAGTGTGTTTGCAGGAATAGAATGAAAAGGGAAACTTCAAAGGTAAATATCTTTCGACTCGGGTACAGTCATGAGATGTCATTTTGGGGAATGATAGTTTATCAATCAGAGAATGTGTCTGTCAAAGGGCAAGGCTGGGTCAGGTGATTGTGTCAGTTTTTAAAGCCAGTTTCTGAGCTTGTTTCTCTTGATTTTGGTGCTTTGCAAATTTGGTTTTTCTGAGACTTTGAGGATCTAGGTATGATTGATTTTTGATCATGAGATGTTGTGGAAGGTGTCTGTAGCAATTTTTGGTCTGGGTGTTTGACTTGGAGCTAGAAAAGTGGAATTAGCTCAAACAAAAAGCACCGTTTACTCCACGAGCATATCACACTACAACACTTTTAGATAACAACTACTTATGGGTGATAGGTGGAAGTAATCATGATATTCTCTCTTTGATGATGTTCATGTGCTTAACACTACTACTTTACAATGGAGCTGTCCAGTTATCAAGGGTACCATCAGAAGCAAGGGCACTCATGCTGTAGTTAGGCAACCCTTTGAAAGCAGAGCAATTTTAGTTCATGGAGGTTATGGAGGACCCGATCCTCACTGGTTGGAGGATATTTCACTCCTTCATATAGATTCTCTAGAGTGGTATGCTTTGAATCCTAGCGAAAGATTGCCATGTGCAAGAGGTTACCATTCCTTGACTACAATTGGAGCATATGTTATTTTATTTGGGGGTAAAGGTGATTCAGGAAGTTTCAAAGAAAATTACTTGAGTGTGTATGATGTTTTAACAAATAAATGGGCTATTCTTGGAGTGGAAGGGGACACTCCATTACCACATTTGAATCATGCAGCTACTTTAATGGATACTAATTTTATTCATGGTGGTCGCAATGGGACAATACGTTTAAGTGACACATGTGTTCTAAAGGTTCCGCATTCCTCTTCATCTAGCATTTGGACTTCACGACTAAAATGGCACATTTTGGAGAAGACGAATTCATTGGTCAACACAAAGAAATCAGCTGGGAAGAGATCAATTCTTAATACTTAATCAAATTTCCCACTTGGTTAATCTGCACACCCCTTGGTAGCAAGAGGTCAATCTTTGTATAGTTTTGAAGGACATTGGTGTTAAAGACTTGGATTTCAATGACATAGAAGGCAAAGCTGTTCTAGTAAATTGATTGAGAAATGTTCGTGTTCTCATCATCTTGGATGATGTCGATCATAAAACCCAACTGGATGCTTTGTTACCAAGTAAGGACTGCCTTGAATCTTCAAATAAAAAGACCAGCGTATATAAAATGAGGTGCCCAGCATTGCAAAAAATGAAAATAGCGCCAAGGTAAGAGATGATCAGCATTTCAAAATAAAAAATGCCCAGCATTCAAACGGGTAGTCAGCATTCAGAGGAAGAAAATGGAGTAGACTAGCATTTAAAAAGAGGGAGTCCACATCTTTGGAATAGTGCCAGCAATTAAAGGAAGGGGTAGTCACATTTTGAAATATAGTTTCCAGTGCATTATGAAAGAGAGCCAGCACACAGAGAGTTTCCAATACAAAAGAAAAAAGACTAAGCGCAATCAAAGAAAGCCCAGTGTTTGAATGAAAAAGAGGCCACACGCATGTGAAAACGTCTAGCACATTTCAAAGCCAAAGGAACCAGGAAAGGATTGAAACCAGCGTGAATTTGAAAATGCCCAGCGCAAAATCAAAGGCTCAACGTTTTGAAATAACAGAGACCAGCATATTAAAATGAAGTTAGAAAGGAAGTTGCCAATGAAAGGAAGCTGGGGCCTTCTAAATTTACAAAGCAACTGGATATAAGAAGGAAGACTCAGCAATAAAAAGACTAGCATTCAAAAGCCAAGCAGTGTGAAAAAAGACCAGCGTTAAAGGGAACACTCTGCATTTGTAAACAAAGACTAGCACAAAGGAATTGAATGCCTAGCGTAAGAAACAGGACCAGTCACTAAAATGGAAGCCTCACCTCATATTTGAAAGGATGTTCAGCGCAAGCAAAGGGAAGACCTAACATTTTTTACAACTTGGGAAGACTTAGCATTAAAAGTAGAGGAGGATAGCTAGCGTTTGAGATGGTGGCCGCCATTTGAAAAGGAGCTCCTCACACTAAATAGAAGCTGTAACATTTTAACAAAGGAACGCCCAGCACACCAAAGGAAAGATGATCCCACATTCATCTTGTGTGGGTTGTTTGTAGTATTTTTATATGTGCCTGCTCAACTTAAAAGTAAATTCAAAAGAACAAGGCTACGTACTAGCCTTGCTTGCAGGCCCACACCTTTGTGCGTGCTAGCTGGTTAATGAAGACAAATTTTTGAGTGCTGAAAGTTTAAAAACTCTCAGCGGAATTATCCCACATTGGCCTCGAAAGAGAATTTTCTAGTGTTCAAATACAACTCAACAAACAATGAAGGTAAATAGAAGCAGTGGAGGTTATGCACGTGATTGCCCATGCTACCCACCTCAATTTTCATGATAGGCGGGCCCGAATTGTAGGTAAGGTTATTTTTGACTAAGGGTGTGACTGCAAGAAATCTAACCTTGGGATTTGTGCCACCATCCAATGATGGTCGCATGATCTCATGGGCCAGTTTCAGCCCATGCGATCATGTGCCAGGTAGCCATGTGGCACTCCTGTGACATGGCAGAAGGTATAATTCAAGTGCCCGATTGGAGTAGCACCAGAGATGGACAAGTGGCAAACAAATAGGTGGTGATGAGGTGGCTAGTTGACCAACCAGATTGTTGCCACTTGGCAAGTGGGTCTTGCACCTGTGGAAGCATAAAATGAATTGAAAATTCAAAAGAGCATTCCTGTGCATATTCAAAGAGACAAAAAATCAAAATTATAAATGTATTTTAATATAGTTTTGCCTATATTAAAATTTTGAATATCAAAAAATTGCAGAGCTAGGAGACTGTTTTAAATAGCTGGGGGCTTCATTTTTTGGCCAAATATGGAGTATAATATACCGCCGAAAAGGTCTCGACATGAGGATTCTGATTTAGGAATCAGATTTTGCACAGTTGGTCATTTTCTTGTGATATTTGCAGTTTAAAGTTTCAAGGGGCTAGGAAGATATTTTTAAAAATATCTATTTTGCTGAATTCGGTGATTCACAATTTGTTTGAAGAGATGACAGGTGCTTTCCAGAGTTGAGAGTAGGTTCCATTCTAGTTTGAAGATAGATGACTCATCCAATGAGCAGATGAGAGGGAGACAAGTGTCGCTTTGTGATGATCTTAAGTTTTCCTCCTCCCCTTCTTATTCGGAATTGTTTTCTTTGTAGAGGGTTCTGAATTTTGGTTCTCCCAGGGAGAAATCCAATGCAAGTTCCATTTATGCAAGTCCTGTTATGAAATTGATGTTTTAGTCTAGATGTAGTGTCAATTTGAGGGTACTGAAATAGGTTTTATCAATAAAATATGACTGGAATCTCGTTCCAAGTATTCTGATGTCTCTGTGTGTTTTGGAAATTCTTATGAATTGGATTTGTAAGACAATGTTCAATTTGTCATTTACAAGGTAGACTGCGAGTTTGTCCATAAGTTTCCTTCAAGGAAGGAGTAAATCTGGCTGGATAATCTCTGAGAATTTCAAGAATGTATAGATTTGATGATCATGTGTTTGCAGTGAAAATGGTAGTCTGTAAGGCAGGGTATTGATTTCAGGTGTTTTTGAATTGATGAAGTTTTGTAGATGTTTTCTCAATTTGACTCCACACCCTAGGATAAGGCACTGGTTTTACACCAAACTTGCATCCAAATCTTAAATTCAAATAACTTTTCCATTTCTAGTTCAAGAACATAAATGTTTGTCGATTGCATTGAATAGTGCAAGTGCTTTTGGTGATTCCTTGTACAAGTGAATCAAATAGGTTAACCTGCCCGAGTTTTAAACTCGAAGAGAAGAAGGGTGAATACCCTTGTCACATTTTCCATTTTTATGCAATGATTTTTTTCTTTTGTTAATATCATGGATTGGCTTTCTAAGCCCTGCCTCAGTTGTAGCAAGAGACATTAGCAAGTCATTGTGAGAACCCTTGATCCACTGCAAGGATTTCATTGTGAAGCAGTGAGTCTGAAGATAGGTATACCCACCTGGGTCTGTGGAGCCCAAAGTAGAAGGACTTGGTCCTTATCAATTAGCCTTTTCCATGTAAGAATCCAGAATTGGGAACCTGAGAGTCAACCTAAATGGCTATATTGGTGGTTCTACATGAAAAAGAGCTAACAGTCTCGCTGACAAAGATTTCTCACTAGCTAATATATATGTCTCACTAATACAAATGCCTCAGTAGCCTTATCATTAAATATTTTTGGACTTACAATGCCTCAGTACTAGACTTACAATGCCTCACTTTTACAATATTTGATTTATCCAAAGTGACACTATTGAAGAAGAAGAGCAATCCTAATTCAATACAATACATCATTGGACACAATTTGCACTTTGCATCAAACAATGTATCATATTAAACTAACACAAAAATATTCTCAATTATATTTTTCTTATTGTTAGACTAATGTGAACAATAAACAATAGATGTTTCATAAACATAATCACTCTCTTTGTACAATAAGAAAAAATCACTGCCATGAAAAATTTGGGTGAACTCACAATTTAGTGGGTTAAACTTTTTTGTCTAAACTGACACTAAAATGTATAATCTGAAAAAATAAAGTTCACTTTCGAATGGATATTACTGCTAAACTATTACAAATTGGAAGATGAAGTAAATTAGATTCTTTTAGGATTTTCTGTCTACATTCTAAATATATTTTAATTTTTTTTTGGAATGGATTTGATTCCATTTTTCTATCTCCCACCAAAACTAGTATGTTGTTGAAAACACCATTTTTAAAGAGTGACACTCACTATATAGAGCATAATTTTTGTTTAAAAAATAGATATCATGTTGATTCTTGGAAATTTAATTTTGTAACATCCATATCTAATGTCTACAATTGGTTTCATGACATTTTCCTTATATTTCATATTTTATTAATATTTGAAGTTGACTTAATTATAATTTTGATATATGTTCATTACATAGCTTCTAACTTGTGTAGTTGTCCAATTTAAATATTTTTTTCTAATAGAAGGAAGACTTTAATACGTAATGCATAGATATTTTTCAGAAATTTTTTTTGTCTAATTTACTAATTGTTTGTGAATTTCAAACACAAAGGTTGACATTTGGTAAGAAACCTATATTTGATTGATGTCAAGAAACATATGCATAATAAGCTCAAAATTTGTTAAAATCATAACCATTAGAATGTTCATTCTAAGCACTTGTGTCCTACATATGGGTTTGTCAATATTTCCCCATTTGAGTCCTCAGATTGAGCTCCAAAGACCTAAAAAATTTAGAATTTTCTTGGCCTTTGGATAACCATGCTTACTAGGAGGTTTTCATAGAAAGTACTTTTGATCAAAGACTTTATGGTGCTCCAGGACCTTATGGTGCTATACTATGATATTGAGGTCCAAAGGTACGTTGAATTATTTTCTCTTCTGCGTTACCATTCAATACATGCTTTGAAACCCTACATAAGGAAGAAAACTACTTGAACTTAACATCATCACTATGTTACCATATTAATTATTGACAACTGACGTAATTATAATTTTGTAAAGATAACCCTTGGTGTAATATTTCTAGATAGTAATTCACATAATCTTGATTCCCTAAAGATAACCCCTGACATCACGACATGCTTTGGTCTATATTCTGATGCTCTCATAGTGACAAAGTGGTTTATATTCTGATTCTCTGGTGCTCACAATTTTTTCTATTCTATATTCTAATGTTGTGGTGCTGACAAATGAGCTTTCCGATCATTTATGTTACAAGTTCTATAATCCTATATCTATGGGTAAGAAATTATGGAATTTGACATTTGTTATTTCTTTGAAATGTTTTGTTTTGTGTCCCCAAGTTGTTGGGGAAGCACTCTCAATATGAATTAAAAAACTCCTTATGGTGCCTATGGTGCTCCACAACCATATGGTGGTCTAGGAGCTTATGGTGCTCCCCAAAAATATGGTCCTCAAGGACCTTATGGTGTTCCCCAACCATATAGTGATTATGCATATCAACGCTCACTCGAAAACTACAATGGGAGCTATGAGCTAATCAACAACTCAAAAATTGGGAACAATTGAGGATTTTTTAGAAGCACATGCTTTAGTAACAAGAATCGGGTCCTAGATTCCCAATCTAGATCGAACAACCATTTGAAATATAGTTAATGGCTAGTGGAACATCAATGAAGACTAAGTGGTAAAGTCTGCATAAATAAAACTCTAGGTATGTATTGTGTCTTTTGTGGGTTATCATAGTGATGTAGGAGCATCTTGGGTTTATGGATATCCCAAATCAACCAAAACTATTAACGACCTTGTTTCATTACTCGGTAGCTTGTTTTGTTTCCTTGGTAATTTATTTTGGGTTCTTGATGAACTATTCCTCTCAGTCATTGGCAAGCTCAGTTACCATTTTGTTATTTCCTTTACCAAGTTGGTTTGGTGTGTTTGGTGTTACTTGGTTTCTGAGTTCACCGACTGGTGGAATTTAATTGTTTGATGTTGGCCAACATGTGCAGTTAATTTTGGTCATGATATTAATAGTGAAATGGCACATTAGAAAACATTTGGACCTAAATATGGGCTATTGTTTTCTCTAATGTTAGATTTAAGGGTCTTTAGAGTTGAACTATTGAGTGGCCTCCTATATAAATAAGTAGAGATTTTATAGGATTAGGGAAAGTTAGTGAAGAAGATTGAATCGAAAGTCTTGGATCCTTGCATATATGAGGACTCTTTTGTAATTGAATTTTATTGTATTGGTCGTAAACGGGAAAGCTTTACAGCTCAACATGTATGAAGTTTGAATGAGTTACTAAAATATATCTGCATTCCTTCTCACCCTTTTTGTGTTGTTACTTTCAAGTTGTTAGTCTACAAGTAGGATTGGTCTTGGGAGTTCCTTAGGCCCCAACCCTATCTTCTCTTACCTTAGGTGGTATCAGAATTTAAAGGTTAGATCTGGAGGCTCTTTCTTGTAATCCCTAGTGTATGATATTGTTGTTGGGTGTCAAGTTGTGATCTGACCTACAATTGAAAAGGGTTTCAAGATTGTTCAAGGGAGGCAAGATGAAGATCCAGGCTTAGTTGATATGCTAAGAGAAATTGCTGCTAGATTAGAAGTTGTTGAGACATCTCAACATTGAGGAAGACATTTCAAAGATGTTAGTGATGATGAAACCAAGGAATAAGTATTGGGATAAGTTGCACCAATACCTATGATGGATCAAGGAGAAGAAAGATTCTTGAAGGAATTGACTAGTTTGAAATCTACAACATAGTTTAACTCTCTTGAGTATAGCATGCGAGATTATATTTGGATGAGTTGGTAGGATGGATAACTATGATGGATAAATACTTTGAATATAAGAATATATCAGAGGAGAAGAAGGTGAAAACTGCAAGCACCAAGTTGAAAGGTCATGCATCCTTCTGGTGAGATCATTTGCAATTAGATAGAAAGAAGAAATTTAAAGAAAAAATTAAGGTATGGAATAAGATGGTTAAAAAATTAAAAGGAAATATTCTACCTTGTGAATATTAGATTAACCTAGTTAGGATAATGGAAGATTTGAAGCAAAAGGATAGCTCGGTGAAATATTACACTAAATTTTTTTATAGATTCTATATCAGACCTAGACATACTAAAGATGAGGTGGAAAGAAATGCAAGATACCTGAATGGGTTAAAGAATTCTAACCAAGAAGAAATTATTTTGGTGAAAATGAAGAGTATTGAAGAATCTTATCAGTTTTCCCTAAAACCATAGGAGAAATTGAACAAAAGGCATGAGAAAAGGGAAAGAGGAAGAGGTGGTAGATTCCATAGAGGAAGAGGTAGATCCTATGGTGAAAAAGTAGAACTAATTAGGACAAAAAAATCATGAAAAAGGCAATACCTAGTGGAAAGGTGAAAGTTCCTTCTGAGGAAGAGGTAACTACTTCTAAGGTAGCTATGGAAGAGGAGGATTCTGAGGAACTTGTTATATTTTTGGTGAAGGACATAGATCATTTGAGTGTACACATACAAGTACAAAGATCGATAGAAACATAAATGCATTGGTACATGAAGGTTAACAGAATGATCTTGAGAAGGAAGGAAACTTTATGGTCAGTAGACCATTGTGGAGTGAAAAGACTAAGGAAGATCTAGTAAGAAAAAGTTTGTTCAAGACCAGATGTAGAGCTACAGATAAAGTTTGGAAAGTAATCATTGACAATAGAAGATTGGAGAATCTGGCATTAGAAGAAATGCTTGCAAAGTTGTAGTTGGAAAGGTTGAAAGATCCAAAGCCCTATGAAATTTCATAGATCAAAGATGAGCATACACTTATCATAAGTGAACAATGTTTTTTTGAATTTGAAGATTGGAAAGTAATATGATAAAGTATAATGTGATATCATGCCTATGGATTGTGGTCATATTTTTTTGGGTTGACCTTGGAAATATGATAGACATGCTATACATGATGGGAGATTGGATAAACATACTATTTGGGCTGATGGTAAAAGAAAAATCATGTTACCTTTGGTTGAAATTTTTTTTGGTGAGATATGTATGTTGGTGTAATTACATTGATGGTGCTATAGTTATAACTATAAATAAATGTGCACTAACTAATGCATTGTAGTTAACAGTTATTTGTTAACTGTTATCTGCACTATTTAATATTACAGTCATTAATCAATAGTCATTGAACTTTTTAATTTCTCTCATTTGGTATTAGAGCGATGACAATCCTGATTTTTAATAGTGGTCTATGCTGAAACATCAAGGGTCTTCACAGTAGAGTGTGGTACAACTGATATAAATCTATGTAGATTAGATGTTCCCTATCGACATTCTCTTATCTATTTTAGCATATCATCTTAATTAACTTTCCCTAGTAGTGTCCTGTGCTCCATATCAGAAACTTGTAGTTCTTTCCTCAACTCTATGATTAACTTCTCTTTATCCTAGGAAACAACATCAGATTGAGCAATAAAAGCCCAAAGGATAGCACAGTAAGCCTCTTGCTCTACATGGTGAATACAAGCCTCCATATCAGCATCACTTTGTATATTCAGCAGTTTTCCCATAGAAAACCTCCCATTTGCACTAGACTGATCATCTCCTCTTGGCATTCAGTTCATTTGAGGTGGTAGAATATCATCATCCATCCCGCTACTATCAAACAGATGGTATGCCATGGCTACTAGAGCTTTGACCCCCATGAAATAGTGCGTTGATAGTGATCTTTCCCCTTATGTTTGGAGTGTGGTATTCATTATGTTCGAGACAAACCTAAGAAAGGAATGTGTGAGGTAAACATGAGGTATCTAAAAGTGCAAAGTATCATTTCCTTTTTTGGTTGTTTACAATCTCATTAAATAGTGTATGCTTATGGAAATTAAAGGTTCTTATTAGAGTTTCTTTCAAATTTTCTAAAAGGCTATTTTTGAGAGTGATTCCACTGAGGTTCCAAGTTCCAAGGGCATATTCTCATTTGAGTTTCATTGAAGTATTTAGGGTTTCTTGAAGATAATAGTATTTGAGAGTGTATTGGTTTTGTGAAGTCTTAGAGTCATAAGGGAGATACAAGATTTAGCTAGGATTGAAGTTTGTATCATTGTCATGGCGACAGCATTCAATGTGATGACCTTGGTAAAGAACCTATGCAGAAGTGTTTCAATTGGGCTCTCAAGGGTTGTATTTCATCCTCTAGTGTTGTTTTTGGAGGGTAATATGTAATCTACATAACTGGAGGTTGGTGGCATCGCAAGATGGAGGAATTTCCATCATCTCAAGTCAGCTTCTCACTTTGAGATGGTGTTGTGCATGAGAAGCATTTTTGGCTTTCTATTTTTGTTTTTCTTTCTAATGCTGATGACTTTGAAGAATGTATGTCTTGTGAAGACTCATTTTTGAGACAGGTTTAGGATTTGGTATTGCATTGAATATGGATTGTTGTCAAGTGAGCTTCAAAGTATATGATCGAGAATTATACCCTTTTGCAGTTACTAGACAATGATAGAGATCTGTTGCATCTCTTAGGGATCATTGTTGAATAATTCAAGACTATGATTTGAGAGTTCAGGATTGAGAGCTTTAGAACACAACTCGAAGCTACACCTTTCCAAGGGTCACAAGATAGCTTGATGGAGCCTTTCTTGGTTCAGGATTTGCAACTTCTAAAAGAAGATTTTTTCAATATATGTATTCATATTATGTAATCAGCATGTTTTGTTCTGTAAGCCTTAAGGGGGGATCCCTAGGAAAAAATGATTTTGATGCATTTTTAGGATCAATGTATTAAGTAGGGGAATGTTGGCATAATTACATTGATGGTGCTATAGTCATAATTATAAATAATTACACACTAACTGATGCATTGTAGTTAACAGTTATTTGTTAACCATTATCTGCACTATTTAATATTATAGTCATTAATCAATAGTCATTGAACTCTTTAATTTCTCTCAATGTACATTTTTGAAAGTTTGTTTGATGTCCAAATTAGACAGTTTGTTAAAGATCTGAAGAAAAATGAAAAATGATTTCTATTATGCTTTGATTCCTAACAAACTGAGTGAGAAAATAAAAGATAAACTATCAGTAGAGGTTGAGAATTTTATCATCAAGTACAAAGAGAGCCTTTAAGATAATGTACTTGATTGTTTTCCATTCATGAGAAGTATAAGTCGTTATATGGGTCTGATTCCTGGAGCTAGTTTAGCGAATAAAGCACTACACTGATTGACATGAACTAAGAATGAGGAACTTAACCGACAAGTTAATGAGTTATTGTAGAATGTTTGAGTCTTTGTGTGGTACCAACTATATTGGCACCTAAGAAGAATGGAGAATGGTGAATGTGTACTGATTATAGACAAATCAAATTGAGATCAAAAGTGTTAATTTTTCTATTCTAGAGAGTGTTTGATAGATTTCCTCTTCTATAAAATAGAGTGCAAATCCCTGCAAAGACGTCCCATGCTTTTCCTAACTTGATACACTCGAGCGAGTTAAGTAATAGTTTCCTATACCTAGAATGAATGACATAATGGATTGTTAGAGTGGAGAAAAGTATTTTATGAAGATTGATTTGAAGAGTTGATATCATCAGATTAGAATCAGAGAAGGGGATGAATGGAAGACTTCTTTTAAGACAAAAGAAGGTTTGTAAGAGTGGTTGGTTATTCCTTTTGGTTTAACTAATGCACTGAGTACTTTTATGAGGTTAATGAATGAGGTTCTAAATAAATTGATGAAGGGTGCTCCCCTTAAGACCACAAGCACATAATAGAAAATGAGAAGCAACAACAATAATATGCAAGAATAGAAAATTGGCTTCTTATTATCTCCACAAATGTGGAATTACAAACTTTCAGAATGACAATATGCAAAGCCACATGGGCATTCCCTTACAATATTTTGTAGGACAAAGCCTCGAATCAATACCCAAATCCACTACCCAGAACTACCCCAGACAACACTACGAGCCTTCTTTATATAGGCAATTTCCACCGCCCAAGAAGGTTCTAGAAATTTAGCCCTTAGGGCCGACCAAACTTAGAATTATTTTATTTTACAATTTATTACATCAAAGTCGGCTCAAAATGAGTTTTGAAACCCAAACAGAAATTTTGAAGAAAAATCATTTTCTGCCATTTCAGGTGACCCAACTTCCAAAGACCATAAGTCATCACCCATTGACCTGATTGGCTATTATAACCCCATTCTAGAAATGCCACGAAGCACTCTACAGGCTTGATCCATGCAAAGCACCCATCACCCAAATTTTCAACCTCATCTGGGGCCTCTAAAGCCTTCAAAAATGAGTTTGAAGTTTCTGTACCCTACTGCCAATACTAAAAATCTTCAATATCTTCAAAACTACACCTGATCTAGCCATGAAACTTTGCTGGCAGGCTAATATGACTGAGATGAACCTCCACATGTAAAATTAGAACATTCTGAGATCGTAAGACCAACTTACTAAAAATAGCAAGTTTCCATAAATAGTGGCTCTACACAAGATAGCCCTTATTGAATACAAAAACCAAAATATTTTTGGGTGATGCAAGATTGCTCTTACACCTAGGATGCTCCTGCATCATAAATTATTGGTAAATTTGTAATTCTATACTTGGATGACATTATGATATTTAGTAAAACCAAAGCACATCATTTGTTTCACATTAGACATGTATTGTAGAGATTGAAAGAGGAGAAGTTGTTGATTAATTTGAAAAAGTGTTCCTTCATGAAAAATAATATTGTGTATTTGGGATTTGTGATTTGAGGTGATGGTTCAAAAATAGATCCTAAAAATGTTGAAGCTATTCTTGAGTGGTCTACACTTGAAAAATGTTAGTGAGGTAAGATCATTCCATGGTTGGGAAAGTTTTTGCCAAATGTTCCTCAGAAATTTCAGTTCAATTTGTAATGCTATGACAAAAATAATGAGATCAGATAAAAGAGAATTCAAGTGGACACGTGGAGTTGATAAGAGTTTTGAGATTTTGAAAAATAAGGGTGTTGAATTTCCTTTGTTATATTTACCTAATTTCAACAAAGTATTCCAAGTTGAATGTCATTCAAGTGGAAGTGAAATAGGAGCTATATTGAGAAAAGAAGGTAAACTAGTTTCTTTCTTTAGTGAGAACTTCAATGATGCTAAAAGGAAATATTCTATATATGATCAAGACTTATGTAATATTTTTAAAGTCCTGAAGAGATGGAGTAATTATTTAATTCTAAAGGAATTTATGTTTTATGCTGATCATAAGGCTTTACAATATTCAAGTAGTTAGAATAACTTGAATTAGAGACATATGAAATGGGTTGAGTATTTGTAAAATTTCACATTTTTAATCAAGCATAAGAGTGGAGTGTCTAACTGAGTTGTTGATGCATTGAGTAGAAGAATATATTTGATGAGTGAAGTGATAATTGAGGTTCTTTGTTTTGATGATATGAATAATTTGTATGAAACTGACCTTGACTTTTCTGAGAAGTGGAGAGTGTACAAAGCACCTATACTAGATAAACTGACTAAGTCTAAAGACTATTTCATTCAAGAAGATACATTGTTCAAAGGAATTCAGTTATGTATACCAAGAGGATCAATGAGAACTAATTTGATAAAGGAAAAAAATTGTAGTGGTTTGACTGGACATTCTAGAATTGATAAGATATCGAGTTTTCTTAAGGGTATTTTTGCTCTCAGTTCTACAATGATGTTTAGAAATTTGGAAAGAGTTGTAGATGTTGTCAAGTTACAAAAGGAGTAATTCAAAATACTAGATTGTATACACCGATTTATGTTCCTGAGAAACCTTTGAGAGATATCAGCATGGGTTTTGTTCTTGGCTTAGTGAGGACAATAAGCGGTAATGATTCTATATTTGTTGTTGTGGATAGATTTTCCAAGATGACATATTTCATACCATGTAGAAAAACATCAGATGCAGTGTGTATAGTGTTGGTTAAATCTTTTTTTTTGCCTTTTTGTCCTAAAGCCATGGATGTTTTTTGAAAATTTTACAATCTTTAGGGTTTTCTAGGTCTAAATATCCTAAAAATAAAAAAACCCTAGGTCTCATTTCATATTTTTAGCCATTGGAAGGAAAAACCCTAGATTGTCTTGGCTTGGTTCTAATTTGTCATTACCTTTTTCGGGCCACTTAAGTGATTATAAAGCATGTGCACTTTATTTTTCTCTTCATTCGCTTAGTCTCTCAAAGAAAAAAGAATATTCTTTTATATTTAGTGGTTTCCCTAAAGCCTTTATCACCTGATCTCACAAGCATTTTGGAATATTCTTTTCTATCAAATGACTTAGAGATTCCCCCTTTAGTCTCCAAGTCTCAGTATGTTTTTCTTGAGATCTAGCGACTGCTGTGATAATTTATTGTATGGAAGAGAACTTTAGTCACAAAATCTCTAGATATGAGGTGCGGTCTTCTTTCATGGTTGTCGCCAGATCTCTAGGTCCTCCAGTGGTCAACACTTTTATTCGATAATTGTGAGATTGCTTTGGTCGTGAGATCTCTTCATCCTGATAATTAAGTCCTTAACCTCCTACAATTTAGTGATGCAATTTGTTCACAAGTCTCCAAAGTTTATTCTAACATTTGGGGACCACTATATCAATATTTTCAAGATGGCCTCAATCACTAGATCTCCTGAGAAAAGTCAAAGTCAATAATAAGTTCTGAGATCTAGCGACTACTGTCAGATCAGGATCGTGTGGTGGCACTTTAGTCACTAAATCTCATAATGGTGGCCCATGTTAGATTGAGATTATACAGGTGGACCTGATGTTAGAAGGTGCTGAGGTGTCCATTTCTTATTGGTTGCAGAGCAGTGAGTTGGATGCATTGTCAATGGGGCCTAGCTTTCAGATTTCTTTTGATCCAATGACTGACACATGATCGCATAGAATCTTCCTAGGCTATGTGATCATGTAACAACCATTGATCTCAGTAGATTCAGAGGTTAAAGGTATTCAGTGATCTAGTGACTGAAGGTTGTCTCGCAGTCTCTTGAATCTAGTGGTTAAGTGCAAAACATTTAGCGACCTAGCGGGCAGTTAAAAATTTCTTCAGTCGCTCAATCTTGAGATCAAACAATTAAGTCTTCTAACATTTAGAGATTAAGTGAGGACCATCGATGGTCATAGGATGAGAGGAAGATCAAAAACTATTATTTAATCTCAAGATCTAACTCAAAGTAAAGAAGTCTTTCCATGACTTGGATATTTGTCTCAGTTGCATGTTCTCAGGACTTAACCCCAGTCCATAAAAAGGTTATGAGATTCAGAAAAACACTTTTTCGCCAAGTCTCTAGATAGTGTTGGGTTAAGAAGGGTTAACATCATGTTTTCCCCAGTGGTTAAGTATTTGATTTAGCAATCTAGTGACTGTATAGTTGTTATACACTGAGTTTGCGCCTTTGTCTCAAGCTCTCTTGGTCTTGAAAACTCAGTATAACATGGGAATCATCTCTAGGTTGTGGGACCCTTTCTAACTAAGATGAAACCTCTAGGTTCTAGGTTGGTTACTCTTGGATAATCACCCTAATTTTCTTTTAGACATGAAAGTAAAACTTTTGGAGGGAAAGGGATAGAAAGAATGCTTGTATGGGAAATGACTTGAAAGAAAACTACCTACTAGGTGATGCACTAAAACTAGGGTTTGGATCTCAGTGTGTAGGAATGAAATCAATGAAAATTTTAGGTCTAGTAGGTCACAACTTACTGAATAGGCTTGCATAAGTATTTCATAAGAGGGCCTAAGAATAAGACACAACTTATGACCTGCAAATAGACATTCACTTCAATAACTCGGTGTAGGATTGAGACAAGATTGTTAGGGTGTCGAAGTATACCCACAAGACATCCAAATCAGATCAAATGTAGTAACACACAAAATTGTAGAAAGCAAGAGGGATCAGGAACCCTAAAATAATCACTGAAAACATGCATATACTTTGATCCAATAAGAGACAATTGAGACAAGGAAGAATAGGGACATGAAGGATTGTCACAAAATACCTCTGCAATATTTGTATTATCAATAGGAATTTTACAATTGTATAAGCCAAAGGGTAGAGCTGATACCACAGATGACCCTTAAGAAAAGATGATTTTCTTCTACAATTGTGAACCTCTCCCACACTAAGGCTCCAAAAATACAATATATACATCTCAAATCCATGCAGGCAAGAGTCAAAACTAACCTAACTAGGGTTATAGATCCACAACAATATCAAACCCTAAAGATACACTGATAACGCATCATGGAAATCTCTGAGAACACTAGACAATAGATCAGATCTTTCTCTTTGCATGTTGATCCTAGACTGAGTCCACCTATAGACACAATAACTTTAACCCATCTACCCACCTGCAACTCCACTTAGCCATAAAGACTTCAAATCTAATCTATTTCCCTGGAAGAGGTACTTTTTGCAATGGTGGCTCCAAATCTTTTCATCACTTCTCGGCGTGGGAAAATGGCATAGTACCCTGCAATGCTGACCAACAGTCACTTCCATCACCCTCTCAACCACAAACATCCTAAGAAATCAATTCCTAAGCTACCCAACATTGTGCACAGACAAAAGAATGCAAAACCCTAGCAAAACTAGTAGAAATCATTCAAATTTTGAAATGTAATGGCTAGCAAAAAACTTTAAAATGTAATCATCAATGAATAACCTTCCTGGTAGATGAATGACCTAGATGCACACTTTAAAATAGTCTAAAACCCCTTTCTGACAAGTCAACCACCACTGCAGTAGTCAGCAACCAATAGAAAATGACCAAATCAGCATCTCTAGCAAGTTACCAAACCCACGTCTCTGAGAACACCATTAGATGGTTGTCGCTATACTACTGTGATAACAATCAAGCACTTTAAGCCCATGGTATAATGAAAACCATGAGATCTGATCATGCTTTATCTTCTTTAGAAAGCCCTGACCCCATGGGCCCATTGACATCAGCCACGTTGCACATCAAACAACCAATCAAACACCACCCTCTCAGATACATGTCACAACCTTCTGACATCAGACCCACTGCTTGAGATACTGATCTAACAGTGGGCATATGATCTCATAGCCCCAAAATATTCTTTACGCTTTTACACCAGTCATAGATCCTTACCTTTCTGAGACCCCTCTGACAAACAGACCCATGATAGATTTAGTCATCACCATGCGGACCAACCAAATTTGATCATGTCAGTAGGAAAGGACCCACTGAAGGAAGTTCTGACACGAACCAAGATCGGCGGTTGTCATAAGATTGTGAGCCCTGACACAAACCCTTGCGAAGATACGTCAACCATCGATCATCTATAGATGTCAGAGCCTCCTGACCGTTGAAAGACCCTAACCCCACTAATGACCTTCCACCTATATTCAACCTCAACCAACCATAGCCTACCAAAATGGATCCACGTAGCATTTGTCTTTGACATAGGAGCCATTGATAGAAGCTAGGCGATAAAGTAAGATCTACGACCATCGCTATACCGCCATGATAAAACACATGCATCTTGAGCCCCCGGTATAACGACAACCACACAATTTGATTAGAACTTAACCTGTGAAAGAAAATGACCCCACTGACATCATGCCAAATCACTAGACCACTGATGAATTAGGAGCTGCCAAATAAGGTGAGGTGTCACTGGTCCCACTGACACATTGGACTCTACAGGTAGAAGAAATTGACAATCATCGCAAGATCTCAAGGAATCTTTCGACCCTATGAGATCATGCGACAACCGTCAAATTAAGAATCTTGACCTGGTTGCTAGAACTAAGACCACCAACTAAACGTTAACCGTTCGTAGGATCACTAAGTGTTTAGGGGCTAACCACTAGGAATCAGAGACTTGGCGACTGAAGAATTTAAAAAGGCACGTGAAAATTGGGTGACTTAAGTGATCGAGAAAAAGGTAACATGAAAATATAACGCGGCTTAATGGTTTTTTTGTTTTGGCCATTTGAATACCAACGGTTAGTTTTTCAAACTTTTCAACTACAGACTAGGGAGATAACAAATTTGCAAAGGCTAGAGAACAGGGGATAAATCCATGAAAATTTCAGGGATGGTAGACAAGATGAAAATAGAGGCTTGAGGATAGATTTTTGGCCAAATTTGAATGCATATGAAAATTTGGGTAACATTTTGGTGATTTCTGTTGGATGTCAGTCTGCTAGACATAGGAAACCAGTGACCTTGACAATCCATTAGGCATGGGGTTATCAAAATTTCACGATTCTCACAGGGAGATAGAACTATAATTGTGCTTCAAGCACTTCTTGAAAAGAAAGAAATTAAACTAGAAAGCAGGAAGAAAGAAGGAAAGCAATTTTACAAAATTTATAGAGAGGGATTAGCCTCAAAATAGGGTTTTAGGTGGAAACCATTCACTGTGATTTGCAAGGCATCTCCTTCCAGAGTTGAAAGCTGAAAAGCATTGGAGCCCCTACATTCTATGATTACAAATGGCCCACCCCAAAAGGAGTCAAACTTTGTGTCTGCCAGGTCTAGACTTGAACTCATCCCACTTGAGGACTATGTTTGCAACCTTGAAGTTTCTAACCCTAGCTCTTCTATCAAAGCTCCTCTTTGTCTAAATCTAATGGAATTCCATATCCTGCATTGACTTATCTCTGATTTCTTCCAATTCCATGAGCTGAGCATGTCTGATCTTCAAGGGATCTCCTTCATCAAATAGGGCATACTAAGTAGCCAAGTCCAAAGCAAGTAATTCATTTGAAATGGACAACCTAGCCTCCTTACCATATACTAGCACATAAGGAGAATTACCAATAATCTTCTTTGGGGTAATTCTATCTAACCACACTACATACCTCAACTTAGTATGCCAATCTCTTTGATTTTCTTGAAGAGTCTTCCTTATTATCCTAATCAAGTTCTTATTGGTGGATTCTGCTAAGCCATTGCCTTGGGGGTAATAATTTAAACTGGTATTTAGATAGATGCCATTCTTGACTACCCACTCTGAGACTTTGAGGCTTGTCAATGCTAAGGCATTATCTAAAATGATAGAGTTAGGAGTGCCAAACCTATGAATTAAGTCATCATAAAAGCTTAGGACAACACTCTCATTGGCTTCTTTTAAAGCAATTGCTTTTGTCCATCTAGTGAAATAATCTATTGCAATAATTATCGATTTATGGCCTGCACTAGATGGGGGATTGATCATCCCTATGAAATCTATACCCCACTTCATGAAGGGCTGATCTATTTTGGTTGGTTGTAGGGGCAAGCCTGCAAGCCTCTCTTTTCCTACAAACATGGCACACCTGATGCATTTTCTAATATAATCATGACTATCCTTAAAGATAGATGGCCAATAGTATCCAGCCCTCATGATTTTAAAAGTAGTAGTCCTAGGAGAAAAGTGACCTCTAGAAGGTCCATCATGAAATTGAAATAGGACATCAGCTATCTCTTCTAAATCTATGCATTTGAAAAGGACACCATTGTGATCCCTTCTAAAAAGAACATCATCAATCAACACAAAAGGGATAGATTGTAACCTATAAAACCTTCTTTTGGCTGAATCCAAACCTATAGGACATTGTCCTGTCTTCAAGTAATTGATCATATTAGGCAACCAACTTGTTGTCTTGTCTTGTTCTTCTATATCCTGCACCACTAGAGATGCATCCATTTTCTCTAATCTCTTTGAACTTTCATCCTCTACCAAATGCTAACAAAGACCTCTTCCTCTAACTAGCTTGGTAGTTTGAACATCTATGTCATATTCCATCACCTTGGTGATCCAACCAGCTCTTTTCTCATTTAGGTCCTTGGAAAGCAAAAATTCTTTGACACTTGGATGAGTAACCTCTAAATGTACCTTGCTATGGGTCAATAGATATCTAAATTTTTTAAGGCTCTTCACCATAGCAAGTACATGTTTCTCTACAAAAGAGTATCTCTATTCATACTCTTCCAAACCTTTGCTAAAGAAAGCAATAGGCTACTCCAATCCATCTAAATTTTCTTGGGTCAACATTGCAGATATGACATCATGACCTCCATAAGCATAAAGGATAAAATCCTTACTGAAATTTGGGTTTAGGAGAGTAGGGGCTTCTGTTAAGGCCTCTTTGAGAGCTTGGAAATTGACTTTCCCTTCTTTGGTCCAACTAAAAGCTGAACTCCTCTTCAACATGGCTATTAAGGGCTTGAGTAAATCTACAATGTTAGGCAAGAATTTCCTAACAAAATTAGTCTTTCCTATGAAAGATTGGAGACTTTTCTTATGATGTGGTAGGGGTAGCTCTAAGATAGCTACAATTCTTTTAGGATCTACTGTGATCCCTTCTTTGGATACCACATATCCCAATAGTTTTCCTTCATGGACTGCAAACACACATTTCTTGGGATTAAGAGATATCCAAAATTCTCTACACCTTTCAAAAATCTTCCTTAGATGTTTGATGTGGTCTACTGCATGTTTTGAATAAATGGTTATGTCATCTAAGTAGACCAACACAAATTTGTACATGAGGCTCTTAAAGGCCATATCCATTGCCTTTTCAAATGTAGCTCCTACATTTGATAAACCAAAAGACATCTTTTAATAAGCCATGGTTCCCCACTTGGTTGTAAATGTAGTCTTATATTGATCCTCTTCATTTTCTAGGACCTGATTGTATCCTAAATAGCCATCCAACAATGAAAATATCTCAGATCCAGAGACACATTGTAAGATTTGTTCCATAGAGGGTAATGGATGGTGGTCCTTTAGAGAAGCCCTATTAAGATCCCTGAAGTCAACACATAACCTCAGCTCCCCATTCTTCTTCCTAATAGTAACAAGGTTGGAAACCCAACTAGTATGCTTGATGGGGTAGATGATACCACATTCTATTAGTTTGAGTACTTCTTTATGCATAAGTGGCTCAAGCTTGGGATTAACAGGCCTTTGTTTTTGCCTCACTGGTTTGGCATTTGGTTCTAACTCAATAGTGTGCTGAGCAAGGGAAAGATCAAAACCTTTGAGATCCTCATATTGCCATGCAAAAACATCACTGAATTCTTTCAATATTTGAGTGTAAGATTGCTTTTCCAATTTAGTGTTTACCTTTCCAAATTGTAGGCTCTTACCTGGTTCCAACTCCAAGTCAACACAATGTTCTTGTTGGACTACCAAGCCAGCTTTATTTTTCTTAACTTCATCATACTTGTTGAAGATAGCCTCTAATGTAACAAGACCTCTAGGGATCTTATTCGACTTGAGTTGTATCACTTGATCACCATAGTTTTGTGATAGCCTATCTTGATTGTACTTAGAAAAAACATCTTCTTCAAACAAGAACTGCATAATTTTTTCATCATTGTCAAACACTTGCCAATTGACATCATTATCAGGAATAGAAAGCTTGACAATCACTTTGATATGCTATTGATCTATTTCTTTTGAAATGCTATTTGGGATGTCATACTGGGATCCAATAGCAGCTAACCTATCTACATTTTGAGTTAACTTTCTAGGGATAGCAACAATATTGAAAGCATGGAAATCTTCAATTGCATCCCAAACTCTATGTTTGTATGCTTTCATAGTGTCATTTTTAGTTTCACTTATCTCTCTTACTTGGCTGACAACTAACTCACTGTCACCATAAACTTTTAAGGCCTTAAGCCCTCTTTTTCTAGCCCACTCCAATCCATTGACTAGACTTTCAGATTCTATAGTATTACTAGTGTAGGAGAAACTAAATCTAAAGGTAGTATAATACCTTTCTCTTTTTAGGGACACTAACATAGCACCACCACCAGAACCATTTCTACTTCTAGCTCCATCAAAAAATAGTTCCCAAACCTGACTATTCTGATCCTCTGAATCAGTGTCCTCTTTGAGAAGGCTTGGCTCTATGACATCATTTTCTTGTATCAGATAACTCCCCAAACCAAAATCCCAAACAAGATTTTCTTGGGCCTCTAAAACTCTTTCATCTAGAAGAATATTAGAGATACCCTCTATCTTTGTGCTTGCTTCACTAATAGTTTGGAAGTCACTATTATCAAATATAGGGTAGTTTACATTGATGGTATTGGATACATATGGCTCTATATGGTGTGCTGCTAATGGTTCTAATTTAATGGTGACCTTGGTCCCATACCTTGTATGAAATAACATGTGAGACAAATCAAAAGATAGGTAACCTCCTATCTTGGCTGTAAACTCCCTTGACAGACATATAGCAAATAATGTAGGGAGATCTATGATATATATATCAAGGAGGATGGAAAAATTAGGACTAGCATGGAGGATTAGATTGGTATCCTTGGCCACACCTATGGTATTGAATGATGATCCATCAAGTTGGGTAACCTTCTTTTGGAAGGGATCATATTTTAGTCCTAACTGGTCAGCTACTTTCTTGGGGATCACAGTGCTAGTGGCTCCACCATCTACCATACAATTATGTACTAAAGATTTTCCAATGATTAAAGATACATAAAAGGGAGGTGGCTTTGAGTTCCTACCTTGAATGGCATTAGCCTTGGAGTTGTTACTTGGAGCCTCCATTTCTTGATTAGTGTTAACCAACACTGGCTTTACAACTTCTTTTGCAGGTTGAGGAGTTGCTACCTCTGTCATAGCCTTCTTCAAAATTTTAGGCTATCCTAGAAGAGCCAAAGAGTCCCACATGGACATCATGACATTCACCTTCTTCATATTGTCTACAATATTAAATGGTGTCAAAGTGTGTACTCTTTGTTGTGTTTTCACTATGATGGGCTCCACCTCTTTGGAATGTTGGCCTTCTTTGCTTGCAATGATAGGAGTCTCCTTAGGTGTGATGGGGGTAGCTTGTTGTAGTGGCTCTGTAGATGTAGTAGCTTTAGCATTAGAATCTACTCTCTCCATGTCATGAGCTCTTCATTTTGCTCTTGTAAAGGCAAAAAAAGAAACCTCATAATTGACTCCATTGAAGTCTGGTTGCTCCCAATTGAAAAGGGCAGTCTCACTCTCTTGTGATTCTTGTTGAGGCACTGACCCACTGGATGAAACCTCTGATTGAGCTTGTGAGGCATTTTGAACCATTAGAGCTTGGTTCATCTATCCATTTGAACATATAGGTTGATTATGAGGCTGATTATAAGGAAAACACCATTCATTTTCCATTACCATATTGTTTTGACTAGGAACCATATCCCTCATTGGATTAGTAGAATTTAGAGGTGCAAGGTTGTATGGTTGAAATGGTCTCTGATTAAAACTTTGTCTTTGTCCTTGATAGCCTCCTTGGTATGGTGGCCTATTTTGTTGATAAGGCTATCCTTGATTTTGATATTGCTGATTAGGACCTTGGCCTTGTGTCTAAAATGGTGGTCTGATTCCTTGACCTTGCTTCTTTAGATTTGTGACCTCCTTAGTCAAGGTCTATAACAAGTTAGTCATTTCTTGCTGACTACTTTGTTGGCTACTCTTTATCTCTTGTAACTCCTGAGAGAAACTAGTCCTCAACTCTTAACCACTAGTACAAGCTTGGGGTGCCAATATGGTGGGAATAGGGGTAAATGGGGGTACTTGGGTAGGTGCAATGGGTTGAAGTTTAGGAAAAATGGGCATTGGAGGCCTAGCAATCATGCCTGCTTGGATTAAATAGTTTTCAGCCCTGACAGCTATGTCAAAAGCTCGGGGTAGAGAAGTACCACCCATAGACTAGATCATGATAGAAATTTGACCATTTAGACATTGTAAATAGTAAAGGAAGGCGTGGTCAGCCGATGGCCTCACTAAGACTGGGATTCTATTCCATGTTTTAAGGAATCTACTATTGTAATCTATCATTTGTTCTTGAGGGTCTCTCTTAATAGTTGTTAATTGCTCAACTAGAGACAAATTATATGATTTATCCTCAAAATGCTTACTTAATGCATCCCCTAATGCATCCCAAGAAGTAATAGAACCAACAGTTAGAGTTCTAAACCATTCTAGAGCCTTACCTTTTAGAGAGGCTGCTAATAACTTTGTGGCCACATCTTCTAGAGTAATGTTGTGTATGTTGCATATGGTGGTCACATCTTTTATGTGCTCAAAAGTAGTTGTCTACCCTTCACCTGTGAAATTAGGTATACTCTTAAGTGCCACCAAAGGCACATCATGATGTCAAGCAAAGGCCAATGGGATGCTTTGGTTGAATGGTGCAAAAGCAAACTATCTTGCCATTGTAGGTGCTGGGATCTGAAGATTGACAACTATATGAGTTGTAGTTGCTGCTTGATTGGAATCTTCCTCTATATCTCTCACTAGAGATCTACCTCTTCTTTTGGAATGAAAGGGAAAATGTCTCCTTTCTGATGTATCAAGAGGTGTTGATTGAACTCTCCTTACTAGGGATATTCTTTGAGTTTTCCTACCTTTATGACTTCTTATTGAGGGAAACTTTGAAAATTGGGTAGGCTTTGAGCTTCTAGTCTCAATATTTCTCATAAAAATTTGAACAAGGTATCCTCTGATTTTTGAATAGTGGAGTCACCAGATATACTTGATAGAATGACTTCTAAAAGCCTACACTATGCAATCTGCATATCAGAGATAGCATATCTTTGAATTTGAATAACTTCTTGTCCCACTGGGTGTGCCAAAATTGTTATACACTGAGTTTGTGCCTTTGTCTCAAGCTCTCTTGGTCTTGATAACTCAGTATAACATGGGAATCATCTCTAGGTTGTGGGACCTTTGCTAACTGAGATGAAACCTCTAGGTTCTAGGCTGGTTCCTCTTGGATAATCACCCTAATTTTCTTTTAGACATGAAAGTAAAACTTTTGGAGGGAAAGGGATAGAAGGAATGCTTGTAAGGGAAACGACTTGAAAGAAAACTACCTACTAGGTAATGCACCAAAACTAGGGTTTGGATCTTAGTGTGTAGGAATGAAATCAATGAAAAGTTTAGGTCTAGTAGGTCACAATTTACTGAATAGGCTTGCATAAGTATTTCATAAGAGGGCCTGAGAATAAGACACAACTTATGACCTACAAATAGACATTCACTTCTAAAACTCAGTGTAGGATTGAGACAAGACTATTAGGGGGTTAAAATATACTCACAAAACATCCAAATCAGATCAAATGCAGTAGCACATAAAATTTTAGAAAGCAAGAGGGATCAAAAACCCTAAAATAATCACTGAAAACATGCATATACTTTGATCCAATAAGAGACAATCCGAACAAGAAAGCATAGGCACATGAAGGATTGTCACAAAATACCTCTGCAATATTTGTATTATCAATGGGAATTTTACAATTGTATAAGCCAGAGGGTAGAGCTGATACCACAGATGACCCTTAAGAAAAGATGATTTTCTTCTACAATTGTGAACCTCTCCCCGCACTAAGGCTCCAAAAATACAATATATACATCTCAACTACACGCAGGTAGGAGTCAAAACTAACCTAACTAGGGTTATAGATCCACAATAATATCAAACCCTAAAGGTACACCGATAACCCATCATGAAAATCTCTAAGAAAACTAGCCAACAGATCAAATCTTTCTCTTTGTGTGTTGATCCTAGACTGAGTCCACCTGTAGACACAATAACTTTGACCCATCTATCCACCTACAATTCCACTTAGCCATGAAGGCTTCAAATCTGATCTATTTCCTTGAAAGAGGTACTTCTTAAAAAGGTGGCGCCAACTCTTTTCATCACTTCTCAGTGTGGGAACATAGCACAGTACCCTACAACATTGACCAATGGTCACTTCCATCACCCTCTCAACCACAAACATCCTGAGAAATAAATTCCTAAGCTACCCAATGTTGTGCATGGTTGAAAGAATGCAAAACCCTAGCAAAACTAGCAGAAAGCAAACAAATTTTGAAATGTAATAGCTAGCGGAAAACTTTAAAATGTAATTGTTGATGAATAACCTTCCTGACAGATGAATGACCTAGATGCACCCTTTAAAACAATCTAAAACCCCTTTCTGACAAGTCAACCACCATCACAGCAATTAGCAACCAATAAAAAATGACCAAATCAACATCTCTGGCAAGTCACTGGACCCACATCCCTGAGAACACCATCGGACGACTGTCGCTATACTACTACAATAATGATTGAGCACTTTGAGCCCATAGTATAATGACAGCCATGAGATCTGATCACGCTTTATCTTCTTTAGAAAGCCCTAACCCCATGGGCCCACTAACATTGGCCACATTGCACATCAAACAAGCAATCAAATGCCACCCTCTTAGATACATGTTGCAACCTTCTGACATCGAACCCACTACTTGAGATACCGATCTAACAGTAGGCCTATGATCTCCTAGCCCAAGAATATTCTTTACACTTTTACACCAGCCATAGATCCTTACCTTTCTGAGACTCCTCTGACAAATGGACCCATGATAGATCCAATCATCACCACATAGACCAACTAAATTTGAGCATGTCATTAGGAAAGGACCCACCGAAGGAAGTTTTGACACCAACCAAGATTGGTAGTTGTCATAAGATTGCAAGCCCTGACACAAACCCTTGTGAAGATACGCTAGCTGTCGATCCTCTGTAGATGTTAGAGCCTCCTAACCACTGAAAGAGCCTAGCCCCACTGATGACCTTCCACCTATATTCAACCTTAGCCAACCATAGGCTACCAAAATGGATCCACATAGCATTTGTCTCTGACAAAGGACCCACTGACAGAAGCCAGGTGATAAATTAAGATCTACAGCTGTTGCTATACCACCATGATAAAACATGTGCATCTTGAGCCCCCTGTATAACGACAACCACATGATCTGATCATAACTTAACCCACCAAATAAAATGGCTCCATTGACATCTTGCTAAATCACTAGACCACCGACAAATCAGGAGTTTCCAAATAAGGTGAGGTGGCACCAGTCCCACTGACACATTAGACTCTGCAGGTAGAAGAAATTGATGATCATCACAAGATCTCAAGGAATCTTCCAACCCTATGAGATCATGCGACAATCATTAGATTAAGAATGTTGACCTAGCCACTAGAACTAAGACCACCAACTAAATAGTAACTACTCATGGGATCACTGAGTGTTTAGGGGTTAACTGCCATGAATCAGAGACTTGGAGATTGAAGGATTTAAAAAGGCATGTGCAAATTGGGTGACTTAAGTGATCAGGAAAAAGGTAACATGAAAATATAATGTGGCTTAAGGGTTTTTTTTTTTTTTTGTCCCTTTGAATACCAATGGCTAGTTTTTCAAACTTTTCAACAGCAGACCAAGGAGATAACAAATTTGCAGAGGCCAGAGAATAGGGGATAAATCCATGAAAATTTCAAGGATGGTAGATAAGATGAAAATAGAGGCCCAGGGATAGATTTTTGGCCAAATTTGAATGCGTATGAAAATTTGGGTAACAATAGTCTTGAAGTCTTAGGTTTCTTGCGGTTAAATGATATACCTTCAGAGATTTAGCGACATGGTTGGTCTCGTGGGCACTGGATCAAATTGTTAAGTCAAGAATTATTTTGTGATTTAATAAGAATTGTAGGATGGAGGAAGAAAGAAAATCAATGGTGGTCGCTAAGTCTCAGAAGGAAATTTGAAAAGTCAAAGTGATTTAGAGATTATGAGATTCTTTGTTAGTCGCTAGATCTCTAGGTCAGGTGATCACTGAATATTTTTACAAGGTTAATAAAGTTTCCATGACTATGAGATAGACTTTAGTTTCCCAATCACCAGATAGAAAAATCTGGAGGAGCTCCTATAGTCGCCAGATCACGAAAAGAAGAAAAAGTGTTCCACGACTAAGAATATGGTCTTAGTCACATAATCTCTAGATAAAGTCAAAGGATATAAAGATAGTTAGTGTCCTTGTAGTCACATAGTCTCCCAATAATAATGTAGTTAGTATTTTGATTGTGTGACTTAGAGTTTCTTCAGTCGCCTAATCTCTGAAAAGTTTGGTAGTTTGGGAGAAGACCAGGAGATCTTGAGACTATTTAGTCACTGAATCACTAAGAATAATTAAAGTTAAATAAGATGTCTAGTGATCTCATGACTGAAGACAAGATGAGACTAGGGAAAAGTAAGAGGATCTAAGGGTCATGATTTAAAGTTGATTCAAATTTGAAAGTTGACCATCGATCTATTGTCTGGTGCATTAATGTAGCTCTTTCTTCCAGTTTTGAATCCTTTGAGGGTTTCACAGTGACAAAAGGATTGAAATTGAATGCTTGGGTAGCTTGATCTGGTAGAAATGATTTTATTAATTGATGCAGCATGGCCCAGAGGGTTTGATGATTGATTGTAGGAGGATTTGTACCATGAAAAGTGGGTAACCAGTTGCTCGAGGCATGTTGTAGGTGGTTGATCAGATTGATTGGTATGGCGAATTCATGATCTTTGGTACCTTGTTCTGAGAAATATCATTAATGAAGATCATTCTTGGATCTATTTTCTCTAGGTTGCTTGGTTTTCATCTAGTGTTTTAATTTCTGATTGAATTTAGTTGGTTTGGTGGGTGAAACCCTAACCCTTGCCCTAGTCATCCATAGCTTGTTGCATCCTGATTTTTGGGGATTCCAAGATGAGTAGTGATATATATGGAAACTATTTTTACTTTTAGAGGTTTCGAGGGTCCTGTCAAAAATATATAGAAAAATTTGAACATAATTGCTTTGAAGCAAATTTCCAAGCTTTGTGTCTGATCTCCTGAGTGACAGAATTCTGAATGTAATTGGCTAGTTGGTTTTAATACAAATACGTTGCAACTCCTACCATATACTGGTGTTGTCTCTCTACCTTTATATTATACTCTTGTATGTTTTACATGTTAGGCATTTAAAATATACTAGTTGTAAGGTGGCTTTCTTGTTTGATTTATGAATATCTTTCAAGGAAAGAATTAAAAGTTCTCATAGTTCATCTTGAAGAGTAGATATATCTGTATGGATTGTTGACGATAAAATCATTTGGTTAGCAAAATAGTTTGTAAGTAAATCTATTTGGATTTGTGGCTTGTATACAAGCCATACTGTTGTATTTCTGTTAGAATTATCTGGTTGATTGGCATTTAGATTTCTTTTTCCCATTGGATAAGGCATTGGTTTGGTGTCTATTTCTTATGGTTTTATCTTTCACAAATCTTCAGAGAAAAAATTAAAACTTTCACATCATTTACCAGTTCATTTTTCATTTCATGTTCATTACACTAAATAGATAAGACTATCCCTGAAGGCACACAATCTATATTTCTTGATTCCTTGAAGAGAGAATCATCTAGGTTTCCCCTCCTTAAAAGGAAGAAGGATGAGAATCCTTAAATCATTGATCTTTGCTTCATTTACAATCATGTGTTGCCTAGTTAAACTCTACATGAAATTGATCATGGTCATATGTAGAGTATTCTATAGATGGATGCACTAAGAAGAATTCAAAGTAGATTAGTGTCCACTCATATAAATATTGTGTAATTAGTTATCATTAAAAGGTAACACCTGCTTGAGTATGTGGAGCTCATAAATGAAGGAGGATCTTATCCAATCCTTGGTAATTAGGTATTTCTCTTTGTTTGAATCAGCCTCAAGAAGCATAAATTTAGTAACAATTTGATCCTACAAGAAAAATCCCTAACAAATTGGCAACTCTGTTGGGGATCTTATTAAGAACTTTTCTACAATATAGGGCTTAGTTGAGCTAGGGCTCCTACCCTATACAAACTAGTTGATTAGCATTAGTATTCATATTTCAAACAAAATTCCCAAATAGTTGGGTGGTGACTCTTACAAATCTCTACACCAGTGCAATTGAGATTTAAAAATCATAATGAGTATGAGAAATACTAGAGCTTGGAAAAAGGATAATCCAGAAGCAAATTTGGAGGGTGAGCTCCCAAATACATCCAGGTGAATGAGAAAGGATAAAAATACAAATGACATGTCTTTTACATGGAAATAGAAAGGAAATACAAAGACAGAGGATCCTGTTCAAATAAATCAAGAAGGAAATACTTTTGAATATGAGGAAGCAGTTGACTTGGGATTAAATCAGTATGAAGACTACTATTCACCTTCTAAAAAGGATGGAAGGAGAACTCAACCTCATAGGAGAGGAATCCCTAGGAATAACAGAAGACCTAGAAACCAAAATAGAAGTAAGCAAGACTTTATTCCTTCTTCTCCCCATGATTCCCCCTTACAAGGACACCAAATACCTGATGACCACCAAGAGGAGGTCCCTGCCCAAGAATCCTCATCTGAAACAACCCTTCCTAATTCTGAGGAAATTTTTGAAGAAGTGTTTGAATTGGAAAGAAAGATCTAGGAGAAAATTCAAATAAGAAAGAAAAGAGAAAGGGAAAAGGAGGAAAAGATTAGACATGCTATGATTAGAGCAGAGCAGTTGAAGAATCAATTGTTGGACTTTGAAGCCATAAATCATGTTCCTAGAACTAAGAAAATATAGGACCAACCTATTGTCCAAAAAATTTATGACATAAGAAATCCTAGGGACAAGGGTAAGAAAAAAGATGTAGGGATTTCAATAAATGAACCAAATCCTGCAATGAGGTCCCTAGATCAAACAACAAGATTAGATGCTGATCTAGAAAAGGCCAAAAGGGAACAAGAATTATTGGCCAAAGAATTAGAAAAAGGTAGAGCTAGAATCCACTACAACTATGATAAAAAGAAAGATTGACTTCCTTAAGCAATCTTCTGGACCCACCAATACACTTTCCACTTCTCAAGCACAGGGTGCAAATGTGTTGAACACTGCTAGAACTCTAGGTATGCCCAGGACTTCTACTATTTCAAATATTCAGACATCCATAGGTGCTAGCCCATCTCAAATAGGATCCATACATGAGAGACATAAGCAATTGATTTTTATTGGGATACCTGGTTACCCAAATCCCATCCCTGATGAAATTAGGAAAAAGCTTCCAAAATTCACTAGAAGCAATGCAGTTACTTGTGAAGAACATTTGAAAAGCTTCATTGATGTAATAGATGACTAAAACATTGATCCCGATGATGTGATCATGAAGATTTTTGTTCAGTCTCTGACCAAAGATGCTAGAGATTGGTTTAGAAATTTACCTCATGCTAGGATATGCTCATGGGAACAATTCAAACATTTTTTCAAAGAACAATATGGTGATAAAACCAATGAAGGTTTCATGCTTAATGAGTTCAAAAACATTAGGAAAAATCCAAATGAGGATGTTTTTGAGTTTAATGTTAGATTTCAGAAGGCAATGCATAAATTATTGCAAGTTATCAAACTAGATGACAAGATTTGTTTGGTCACTTACTTGAATGCTTTTGATTCAAAAATGGGATATCTTTTGAGAGATAAGAATCCTATAAATCTTGTAGAAGCTTACAAGTTGGCCATAAATATAGAAAGCAATAGAGGAATATCAGGAAATTTGGGAAGGAGGGAGGATTATAAACCTTGAATATCAAACAGAAAAGACCCAGGGAAGTCTGATACAAAACCAAAAGATGATGATAGTCTGAAGCAAATTTTGAAAGCAATAAAATATTTAAAGCCTAATGAAGAAAGGAATAGTAGAGTGTAGGGAAATGATAGGCCATCCTTCAATAACTTTAACAAGTTACCAAGAATGCAAAACTATCCCTACAACACTCAGTGGAAAGATGGGAAGCCAGTGTTCCTTGAAAGAAAGGATAAACCAAATGATAAGACCCCAGACCCCTTGCATAGAAGTATAGTAAATATGAATGATGATGTCCCTTGGTGCATTGTTTTCCAATCACCTCATGACCCCTACTACTATGCAATTGCTCAAAGTGTTTTTGCAGATGAGGAGCAAGACAACAATAATGAGGAGTCTTATGATGATCAAGGGTGTGGTATGACTTCTTCATACATATATGATGAAATGGATTCCACTGAAGAAGATAAAAGTCAAGATGTCTATAGTTCCTAGCTTAGAAATGAGATTTATCATTAGCAAGTTTTTTCTGATGAAGAAGACAGTTACCTGGATGAAGTCCAGTGCAACACTTTAAGAAATGAGGAGCCAATAGTGTTGAGAAGACCTTCTGATGAAGAAATTGCACAAATCACAGCAGACATGGTCACCCAAGCCAAGAATAACTACATTTTGAGAAATAAAGTGGTGGGTGATTTAGGTCAAAGGTCATCCGATATTTTCATCAAAAGGATAGATAAAGATGTAAAACAAACTCAAGAAAAAAATGAGGTTGTAGATATTGTTAGTAGGACTAAAATCAATAAGAATGTAGCATTCACTCCTCCTAAAGTGACTTACAAAGTAAAGGAAAAACCTCTATAGAGGACTATTGTTTCTACCCAAAAGGAGGTCAAAACACTAAACAAGGATCAGCATGGCTTTATGGAACATGAAGAAAATAAGGAGGCTACTATCATTAAGTAGGATGTAGTTGACCCCAAATATGTTCCAGTTGACATGGGAAAACTGTTATCACAAATTACATCAAGGTCCCCTTATTAGAGATGATGAGAATAGAAGAGCATGAAGACAAGGCTTTGAGTTGGGTGAAAGGAGTTCTTCCTTTTGATGCCCAAGATTCCACCAAGACCAGTAGAATGGCTACTACTGCAAGTGATTCAACTAAGAACCAATGTGGGGAGATTGTCTTTGAGATCCCTTAGATTTATTTGGATACTAATGTTGTAAGTACTATGATAGGAACTGTTGATCCTTTCTTTCTGTCCCTAATAGTAAATGGAAAGTTGTTAAGAAATTGTATGATCGATTTAGGAGCCTCTAATACTATTATGCTTGCAGAAATAATTAGATCTTTGGGTTTGAAAGTAGATAATCTTCATGGAAGATGTCAGGCTATGGATTCAAGAGAGGTCCTTGTTATTGGTACTATAAAGGCATTGCCTTATAGATTGGCATCCTTCCCAAACAAATTGTTAACAATGAGTGTTTTGGTGGTTGATATCCCACCTCATTATGTAATGTTATTGTCAAGAAGATGGAGTGCTTCAATGGGAGGTAGTATTCAGTGTGATTTATTCTTTACAACTTTTAGTATTGATGGTGACAATGTGAGAGTATCCAAAGAAAGAAAAACCCCACACATGATAGAGCTAAATAATATGGATGAGTTGAATTGTTGTGTGGATGTTGAAATGGAAAATTTTAGAGTGGAAAAGGCCATTTCATAAAAAGAAGATTCAGATCCACTGGCTCTAGAAAGAAAAGAACATCAAAATAGACTATGGTAGATGTATTTTGATGGAGCTTGCTCAAAAGAAGGCTTGGGGCTAGAGTTCTATTCATATCTCCATCAAGTACCACTTTTAAGTATTCATTCTCATTGACTTTTCAATGCACAAACAATACTGCTGAATATGAAGCATTGTCATTGGGATTGAATATTGCTATCAAACATGGGATAAAATGGCTAAAGGTTTTTGGTGATTTTGAGCTTGTGGTGGCACAAGTTCAATCTAAGTATGCTATTAAGAATGATAGACTAAAAATGTATAAACATGTAATATGGGATTGGATTGAAATGTTTGATGCTTTTAATATATGTTGGGTAGAAAGATCCAAGAACATAATGGCTGATTTTTTGGCCAATGTTGCTTTGAAAAGGGATGATTCAACTTTGTTTGGAGTGTCAATAGATAAAAAATAGACTAGTTGTTGTAGACAATATTTACAATTGGCAGGTCTTTGAGGATGATCATGACATTTTGAAATTTATACAATGCCTTGACATATATTAGGGTCAACTTATAGACTACAACACATTGGTTGAGGAAATTGAAGGTAAGGACATGGTCATGGGAAATAAGGTAATCTAGTTGAGTTCAAATCATATCCCTAAGGGTTTAATTGAATTAAAAGCATTATATAGTAGTCAAAATGATTATATGTCAAAAAAAAGTAATGCTAAGGCTAAAGATATGGAGGAAGTAAATTTGGGATCACGTAATGCATCTCAAATGGTTTATATTGGGAAAGGATTAGCCCCAAAGCTGAGATATAACCTGATAAAGTTGTTAAGAAAGCACAAGCATGTGTTTGCATGGTCATATGATGACCTAAAAGATTATAGAGAGGACTTGTTCCAACATGAGATCCCATTAAAGAAAGATGTTAAACCATTTAGACAGAAGCAAAGACCCATTAACCCAACTTTGGCTCCTAAAATGCAGCAAGAACTGGCCAAGTTGAGTGATGCAGGAATAATCCAACCTATAAGGCATTCAACTTGGGTGTCTAATTTAGTCCTAGTTAGAAAGAAGAATAGTGATATTAGATTGTGTGTGGACTTTAGGAATTTGAATGTTGCATCATTGAAGGACAATTATTCACTGCCCAACATGGAGGCAATGTTGCATAAAGTCACTAGATGTGAGTTATTGTCTATTATGGATGGTTTCTCTAGATATAACTAGGTGTTGGTGAAAGAATTTGAACAATTCAAAACAACATTCACAAAAACTTGGGGAACCTATGTATATGTCAGAATGCCATTTGGCCTTAGAAATGCTGGAGGAACTTTTCAAAGGGCCATGGATGTTGCTTTCAAAGAATATATAGACTTGTCTATGGTTGTGTACTAGGATGACCTAACTAATTATTCTAAATGGGTTGTTGATCATTGCTCACATCTAGAAAATATTTTTGTCAAAGCTCTAGAATATGGTGTGTCTCTGAATCCAAAGAAGTGTAATTTTGCAGTCAAAGAGGGAAAGTTTCTAGGACACATTGTATCAAAAGAGGGAATAAGAATTGAGCCAAAGAGGGTTTAAGCTATCAAAAGAGTTATAGCACCCAGAAATCTTAAAGGGGTGCAATCCTTTTTAGGAAAAATCAATTTTGTTAGGAGATTCATTGCAAATTTTGCTGAAATTGTCAAGCCCATAGTGAAATTGCTAAAGAAGGATGTCAAGTTTCAATGGACTACAAAAGCTCAAGGTGCATTTGACAAAATTAAAGAAGCAGTTTAGCAAGCACCTGTGCTTAGGTCTTCTGATTATACCAACCCTTTTTCACTTTTCTCTTTTGCATCATTTCACACCATTGCTATTGTATTATTACAAAAGGATGAAGAGGGTTTTGAGCATCCAATTGCATTTTTTAGTAAATCTTTACAAGCTGCTGAGTTGAATTATGAGATGATGGAAAAGGAGGCATATCCACTGGTAAAAGTAGTCAAATCTTTCAGACCTTATCTAGTTTGTGCTAAGGTAGTGGCATATGTCCCACATGCAGTAGTCAAAGATGTCCTTACTCAGTTTGAAGTTACTGGTAAAAGATGCAAATGGATCACCAGGATTCAATAATTCAATTTGGAAATCCATATCACCAAGCTTGTGAGAGGAAAAGGCCTAGAAAAATTGATGACTAAAGAGAATATGGATTTGGTCCAGGTTAACAATGAAAGAGTTCCATATATGACAATAACAATTATTGAGTTGCAACCATACTATGCTGATATTGTATATTTCATTAAGAATGCCAAATGCCTAGGATATATGACAGATAATCAAAAGAGGTCCCTAAAATTGCAAGCTTAGAAGTATACACTGATACAAGGGTACCTGTATTGATAAGTGTCAAGCAGAGAAGGTTTTCAGTGAAATGCATGCTGGTGTTTGTGGAGGGCATTATTTGGCAAGGACTACTGCTCATAAGATTTTAAGGGCTGGCTATTTTTGGCCTACATTGTTTAAGGACTTTTTCCAGTTTGTTAAGAAATGTGAAGCCTGTCAGAAATTTGCTTCTAAATTAAAATATTTAGGAGCATTGTTGTTAAACCCAATAGCTACTGAGGCACCATTTTCCATGTGGGGAATGGATTTCATAGGTGAGTTTGCTGAGAAATCTAGTGGAGGACACAGTTGGATACTTTTTGCTACCGACTATTTCACAAAATGGATAGAGGCCATTCCCACAAAGAAGGCAACAAGTAAAGTAGTGTGTGATTTCTTACTTGACAATATTTTGACCAGATTTGGTGTCCCTATGAAATTGATCATAGATAATACAATGTGTTTTAGATCAGATGAGTTCAAGGAGTTTTGTAAAAATAATGGGATCATAACATCTTATTCATCCCCTTATCATCCTCAAGCAAATGGACAGGCTGAATCTAGTAACAAAAGCATTCTGACAATCTTGAAGAAAACACTTGAGAAAAATAAGAGAGCTTGGCATTCTATGTTGAAGTTGGCCTTATGGGTAGATAGGATCACAGTGAAGAAAGCCATTGGGAGGTCTCCTTTTGAGCTTGTATATGGTTTATAGTCAAGGTTTCCCATAAATAATCTAATTTCAATTTACAAGTTTATCCGAGATAAGGAGTTGGATGTCTCAGAGCCAATGTAGGATAGAATCATGCAATTGACTAAATTAGATGAACTGAGAAGGGAGATTCAAAAGAGAAATATCAAGTTGCAATAGAAGATGAAGTATCTATTTAACAAAAGAGCAACTACCAAAAAATTCAAAACAAATGACTTAGTGCTTCAATGGAATGTAAGAGCAGAAGATAAAGGGAAACATAAAAAGTTTGAATCATTATGGCTTGGTCACTTTGTGATCCATGAGAGTTTTGGAAAAGACTCTTACTTATTGAAGAACATGGATGATGAAGTTTTTGAGTTTCCAGTGCATGGGCAATTCTTGAAACCCTTCTTCAATTAAGTTTTTGATTCTCATGCATATGTAAATCTCTTGTAAATTTTGTATAGGTTTGTTCCCTTTCACGTTGTGTGTTTCTATTCTTGTTCTAGGTTAGTGTAGTTTTTGGTCTGCATCCTAGAGATCTGTGGTTCTTGTTTAAACTTGCATTTCAACATCCTCAGATAGAGCCACTGTTGGTTAAATCTCTATTTTTTCCTTCTTTTCCTAAAGCCATGGATGTTTTTTGAAAATTTTATAGTCTTTAGGGTTTTCTAGGTCTGAATATCCTGAAAATCAAAAAACCCTAGGTCTCATTTCATATTTTTAGCCGTTGGAAGGAAAAACTCTAGATTGTCTTAGCCTGGTTCTAATTTGTCATTACCTTTTTCACACCACTTAAGTGATTATAAAGCATGTGCACTTTATTTTTCTCTTTAGTCGCTTAGTCTCTCAAAGAAAAAAGAATATTCCTTTATATTTAGCAGTCTCCTAAAAGCCATTGTCACCCGATCTCACAAGCATTTTGGAATATTCTTTGCTATCAAATGACTTAGTGATTCCCCCTTTAGTCTCTAGGTCTCAGTATGTTTTTCTCAAGATCTAGCGACAGCTGTGATAATTTCTTGTATGAAACAAAACTTTAGTCACCAAATCTCTAGATATGAGGTGCGGTCTTCTTTCACGGTTGTCGCTAGATCTCTAGGTCCTCCGGCGGCTAGCACTTTTATTCAGTGATTGGGAGATTGCTTTGGTCACAAGATCTCTTCATCCTGGCAGTTAAGTCCTTAACCTCCTATGATTCAGATACATAGTTTTTCGCCAGGTCTCAAGATTTTATTTTGAGATTTGGCAACCACTATATCAATATTTTCAAGATGGCCTCAGTCGCTAGACCTCCAGAGAAAAGTCAAAGTCAGCAATAAGTTATGAGATCCAGTGACTACCGTCAGATCAAGATCATGTGGTGGCACTTTAGTCGCTAAATTGCATAATGGTGGCCCACATTAGATTAAGAATATATATGTGAACCTAATGTCAGAAGGTGCTAAGGTGTCCATTTCTTATTGGTTGCAGAGCAGTGAGTTGGATGCACTGTCAGTGGAGCCTGACTTTCAGATTTTTTATGATCCAATGGTTGGCACATGATCACATGGAATCTTCCTAGGCTATGCAATCATGCGAAAACCATTGATCTTAGTAGATTCAGAGGTTAAAGGTATTCAGTGATCTAGTGACTAAAGATTGTCTCGCAGTCTCTTGAATCGAGCGATTAAGTGCAAAACATTCAGTGACTTGGTGGGTAGTTAAAAATTTCTTCAGTTGCTCAATCTCGAGATCAAACAGTTAATTCTTCTAACATTCAAAGATTGAGTGAGGACCATCGATGGCCATAGGATGAGAGGAAGATCAATGACTATTATTTAATCTCAAGATCTAACTCAAGGTAAAGAAGTCTTTTCGTGACTTGGAGACTTGTCTCAGTCGCATGTTCTCAGGACTTAACCCCAGTCAATAAAAAGGTTATGAGATTCAACAAAACTCTTTGTCACCAAGTCTCCAGATAGTGCTAGGTTAAGAAGGGTTAACATCATGTTTTCACTGGTGGTTAAGTATTTGATTCAATGATCTATTGATTGTATAGTCTCAAAGTCTCAGGTTTCTTGCGGTTAAATGATATACCTTCAGTGATTCAGCAACATAATTGGTCTCGTGGTCATTGGATCAAATTGTTAAGTCAAGAATTCTTTCACAATTTAATGAGAACTGTAGGATGGAGGAAGAAAGAAAATCAATGGTGGTTACTAAGTATCAAAAGGAAATTTGAAAAGTCAAAGTGGTTCAGAGATTCAAAGATTCTTTGTTAGTCACTAGATCTCCAAGTTAGGTGATTGCTAAATATTTTTAGAAGGTTAATAAAATTACCTCGACTATGAGATAGACTTTAGTCTCCTAGTTGCTAGATAGAAAAATCTAGAGGAGCTCCTAAAGTCATGAGATCGGGGAAAGAAGTAAAAGTGTTCCAAAATTGAGAATATGGTCTTAGCTACGTAATCTCCAGGTAAAGTCAAAGGGTATAAAGATAGTTAGTGTCCCTGCAGTCACATAGTCTCCCAATAATAATGTAGTTAGTATTTTGATCATGTGTCTTATATTTTCTTTAGTCTCATGATCTTTGAAAATTTTGGTGGTTTGGGAGAAGACCGCGAGATCTTGAGACTATTTAGTCACCAAATCGCTAAGAATAATTAAAGTTAAATAAGATGTCTAGTGATCTCATGACTGAAGACAAGATGAGACCTGGGAAAAGTAAGAGGATTTGATGGTCGTGATTCAAAGTTGATTCAAATTTGAAATTTGACCATCAATTTGTTGTCTAGCACCTTAATGTAGTTGTTTCTTCTAGTTTTGAATTCTTTGAGGGTTTCACAGTGACAAAAGGATGGAAATTGAATGCTTGGGTGGCTAGATCTGGTAGATATGATTTGTTTAATTGATGCGGCATGGTCCAGAGGGTATGATGATTGATTGCAGAAGGATTTGTACCATGAAAAGTGGGTAACCAATTGCTCAAGGCATGTTGCATGTGGTTGATCAGATTGATTGGTATGGCAAATTCATGATCTTTGGTACTTTGTTCTGAGAAATATCATTAATGAAGATCATTCTTGGATTTTTTTTCTCTAGGTTGCTTGGTTTTCATCCAATGTATTAATTTTTGATTGAATTTAGTCGGTTTGGTGGGTGAAACCCTAACCCTTGCCCTAGTCATCCATAGCTTGTTGCATCCTAATTTTTGGGGATTCCAAGATGACTAGTGATATATACAGAAACTCTTTTTACTTTTAGAGGTTCCAAGGGTTCTATTGGAAAGATATAGAAAAATTTGAACATAATTGCTTTGAAATAGATTTCCAAGCTTTGTGTCTGATCTCCTGAGTGACAAAATTCTGAATGTAATTGGCCAGTTGGTTTTAATACAAATATAGTACAACTCCTACCATATACTGGTGTTGTCTCTCTACCTTTATATTGTACTCTTGTATGTTTTACATGTTAGGCATTTAAAATATACCAGCTGTAAGGTGAGTTTCTTGTTTGATTTATGAGTTTCTTTCAAGGAAAGAATTAAAAGTTCTCATAGTTCATCTTGAAGAGTAGATATATCTGTATGGATTGTTGATGATAAAAGCATTTGGTTAGTAGAATAGTTTGTAAGACAATCTAGTTGGATTTGTTGCTAGTATGCAAGGCATACTGTTGTATTTCTGTTAGAATTATCTAGTTGATTGGCATTTATATTTCTTTATCCCATTGGATAAGGCACTAGTTTGGTGTTTGTTTTTTATAGTTTTATCTTTCACAGACCTTTAGAGAAAAAATTAAAACTTTCACATCATTTACTAGCTCATTTTTCATTTCATGTTCATTGCACTAAATAGATAAGACTGTCCTTGAAGGCACACAATCTATATTTCCTGATTCCTTGAAGAGAGAATCATCTAGGTTGCCCCTCCTTAAAAGGAAGAAGGATGTGAATTCTTAAATCATTGATCTTTGCTTCATTTACAATCATGTTTTTCTTGGTTAAACTCTACATCAAATCTATCATGGTCATATGCAGAGTATTCTATAGATTGATGCACTAAGAAGAATTCAAAGCAGATCAGTGTCCACTCATATAAATACTATATAATCAATTATCATTAAAAGGTAATACCTACATGAGCATGTGGAGCTCAAAAATGAAGGAGGAGCTTATCCAATCCTCAGTAATTAGGTCTTTCTCTTGTTTGAATCAGCCTCAAGAAGCATAAATTCAGTAATAGTTTGATCCTAAAAGAAAAATCCCTAACATATAGTAGATCTTTTCTTTAAGGAGATTGTCAAATTGCATTGATTACCTAAAATTATCATCTCTAACTGAGATAGTAAGTTTACTAGCTATTTTTGAAAGACTCTATGGAAGAAGATGAACACTAAGTTCAAATTTAGTTCTACATTTCATCTACAAACTGATGGACAAACATAGATTGTAAATAGAAGCTTGGATAACTTAGTGAGATGCTTAGTTGGAGATAAACTAAGTAATTGGAATTTTATGTTGGCACAAGAAGAGTTTGCATACAACAATTCAGTGAATAGGAGTACTGGGAAGACACTCTATAAGATTTTTAATGAAATACAACAAAGAGGTATATCAGACCTAATAGATAGTGTTTGTGAAGAGAAGAGAAGTGTTGAAGGAGAAAATTTTTCCAAGTTTCTAAAATCATTGCATGAGGAAATGAAACATAAGATAGAGTAGAGTAATAATAAATATAAGGATAATGCCATGGTCAAGAAGACATAATATTTTTTATGTTGATGATGAGGTAATGGTTCCTTTGAAGAAAGGTAGATTTCCTATTGGAACATATGGGAAGTTGAAAATGAAAAAATTTGGTCCCTGTAATGTATTGAATAAATTTGATGATGGAAATGCTTATGAAGTTAAGTTACTTGATGACATGGATATATCACATATATTAAACATTTTAGATTAAAATGAGGTATCATGAACCTAATGAACAAGTGATAGTAATGAATGATTATCCTAAGAAGTAGATAGAATAATTTGAGAAAATGTTGGATTAGAAAGATGGTAGAAGCACTAGAGAAAATGATTGTACATCGAGTATTTACTAAAGTGGAAGAATAGACCAATTGAAGACAGTACATGGATTTCTCAATCTAAGTTGGATTCACCTCAAGTTGTACCTCACACATGATTTGAAAAAACATTTCTTTCCAACCCTAGGTGTCTAATACATGAGCATATTTAGTTTATGGAAATCATGGATCAACCAAAACTATTAGAGCTTGTTTGGCTACTCGGTAGCTTATTTTGTTTTCTCAGTAACTTCTTTTTGGTTCTCAATGAAGTGTTCCTATTGGTCACTAGAAATCTTGGTTACTATTTTTTTGTTTCCTTTAATGAGTGTGTTTGGTCTTGCTTGGTTCTTGAGTTCACCGAGTGGTGGAATTTAATCATTTGATGTTGGCCAACATGTGCAGTTAATTTTATTTGCAATATTAATGTTGGGATTTCTCATTGGGAAACATGTGGACCTAAATCTGGACTGTTTCTTTCTACAATGTTGGATCTAAGGATCTTTAGATAACCTATTCAATGGCCTCTTTTATAAATAAGTACACATGTTCAGGGATTAGAGAGTCAGTGAAGAAGATTGAATCAGATGTCTTGCATCCTCACATGTATGAGGACTATTTTGTAGTTTAATTTTATTATATTGGTCATAACCTAGAAGGCCTTATAGCCCAAAATGTATGAAGTTTGAATGAGTTAATAAAATAGATCTGCATTCCATCTATCCCTCTCTATTTTTATTTTTCTAAGTTGTTAATTGCATAATCAACCTTTAATCATCACAGAAATCCAGAATTTAGCTTAACTGATTATCTTACATCAAACTATCAAAATTTCAACTTGGTCACTTATGGTCAATTCATGGTCAAACCTAGTCAAACTTGGTCTCCAGGACCTCCAAATGATGTAGAGTGCATTCTCAAACATGTATAACCACTTCTTAAATGAATTAACATGCTTCTAAATGATTCAACGTTGACTTTTCTTGTCAGATTTTGATTTTCATCCTGAAGGGGGCGTGGTATTACACATCAATCAAATTTGTAAATTAAATATTCTCTTAGTAATCAAGACAACAACCATGTCTAGTTGTTGATTCATCAAAAGACCTCGTCGCTAGGGGAATATTGCTTGGGAGATATCAGATTCATCAAGATCCATATAAATCTAGTATTCTCTTAATCTTGTAAACTGTATTAGCTTTTTATAACTATCAATTCATTAGTGTTATTTCCTTGGTTCTTCATAATTGAAGGGTTCAGATGTGATACCACTATGATTCTTTTGGACGATCAGGTCTGGACTCAGGTCACTCACTTCTTTGTAATCATAAGGTTCAGAATCAGGTGTTTTGACACTTTTTCATAATCACTGGTTCATCATTTCTATAGTGGACATCATCATGATTCTTGGTCAACCAAGACCTAAATCATATTTTTCAAATCTTTTAATCGGTTTCTATCTTGAAATCAATTTATCTTTCAAATTAGTCTCATTATCAAGAACAAACTATCTTTGAAGCACTACGCTTCACACAGTAATTCAAAGAGGGGGAAAGTGTAATACCCCAAAAATGGGCTATAGGTTCATTAACCCCTTACATCTTCAAATTGAATGAAATTGACATCAAAGTCCTAACCTAAGGCACATCTGCACATCAATTCATCAAAACCCTAATTGACTATCTTAATTCTACATTAGAGAATATTCCTTGAAATATTTTTTATTTATCCTAATTATCTTTGATTTAATAATTATTTGGTGATAAATCCTATTTATCGTAAAGTTTGATTATTTGAATATTCTAAATATTTAATTAATCAAATTTTATTCTGCCACTTAATTATTCAATTAGATTTAATTCTATTTATTCCTAAATTGTATTATTTAAATTTTGACAATAAATCAAAAATCTTATGACTAATTGATTAAATTCTTATTTGATTAATTAATGTCAATGGTCAACATTTAATGATATAATTTTTGAATAAAGTTTGATTTAATAATTGATTAACCCATAAATCAATTGTTTTATTTCAAAAATTAGTTAAGTTGAAGATAAATCACTTTATTTATTAAATTAATTCATATTAAATCATGCACAATCAGAAAAGCAGTTAACTTTAAATCAATTTTCAATTTCAATTTGTTAACTTTCTAAACTCAACATCCGATGATGAGTTGAAAAGATAACTACATGATATTTTGAGATAAAAAGTGCTTTTGCCTGATTTTATGAGTTTATTTATTCTTAATTTCTTGTTAACTCAAAAATCAACCCGAGTTTATCAAGAGTGATTTATGGCTTTTCTCAATGCATCCTCAAGCCTTGGATTTGTATAAAAAAAAAGGATTAGCTCTTCATAATACATCTCTCAAATTTGCACAATTACACTAGCAAAATTATGTACAAAGAATCAAGCTCTTGTAATAGGCAACTTTGTGAGATCAATTCATAGTTTTCATAGCTTTTGCATGGCAAAAGCCTGATCTAGCAATATTTCATGGGTGAAGAAGGAAAATTCCACTTGTAAAGCTCTTCCGTCGAGTGCATGATCATGACATGACTAGAGGAAGAAGCCCTAGCCAACTCCATGCCAGTAGCCATGGTAAGATGGGGGGTCATATCAATCCATATCATTCTAGAATAATCTGCATATCATTTCATTCAATTCTAGCTTAATTTTGTCTAGTTTTTCATCCTAATTGCATAGAAAATAAAAAAAATATAGATTAATCCACATTCATCTTTTTCCTTCAAATCCTTCATTTAGGTGTTGCATTGTCACTGATCTTAGTCTAATTTTAGAATACCATACTTGCACCTACTAGAAGGTAGTAAATCACCTGGTTAGCTTAGTTTCAATTATCTACAGATTTTGATTTTGCTAAACTTTAATATTTTACTAAAGTGTTGTGTCCACAACTAGGTACAATTTTCACACACACACACACACACCTATGATAAAATGATGTAAGTGTACAAAAGAAGATGATTCACTAACAATAGACATAACATTATACAAGTCTATGATTGGCAAACTTATTTATCTTACTCAAACTAGAAAAGATATTTCCAATGTAGTTAGCATAGTTGGAAGATTTGTAGTAGAGCCTAAACAAAGTCACCTCATGGTAGTAAAAATAATATTCAGATACTTGCAAGCCACTATAGATTATGTTCTATGGTATCCTAATTCAGAAAATGTTGAGCTTCATGTATATACTAATGTGGATTGGGAAAGATGTGTTCATGATAGAAAGAGTACATTAGGAGTAGTGTTCCTTGGTGACTGACTTGTCACTTGGACAAGAAAGAAGAAATTTTTTATCTCTTAGTCAATTGTAGAAGTAGATTATGTTGTGGCAACAGTGAATTTTTCTACAATTGTTTGGATCAAGAAAATGATAAAGGATTTTGGAATTCAGATTGACTATCCTATTGTTATTCATTGTGATAACACTAGCACTATAAATATGTCAAAGAAACCTATGATGCATGAAAAGAAAAAACATATTGAGATCAAGTATCACTTCCTAAGAGAGAAAGTGGTAGAGAAAGAAGTCAAGTTAGACTATGTGAGTACTAAAGATCAGTTAGCAGATATATTCACAAAGCCCTTGCCAAAGAATAATTTTGAGTATCTCAAGAAAGAAGAAAAAGAATCAATATTTAGGGACTTATGGAAGGTTGACTACTCTAACTTAGGAGTAGTACCAGTGCTTAAAAAGAATGGCACCCTTTGCCATTGATGTCAAAGTGGGAGTAATATATTGATAGCAGATGGATGACTCATCCTTGGGGAAATTTTTTATGAGGAAATGGAGAATGTTATAAAAGAATTTCTCATTTGGATTGGTGGTGTTTTTCATTTAATATGTTTCCATCAATGCAAAAGGGGGAGATTGTTAGAGATTTTCTAGCAAGCCAATGCTAACTGTATGTTTATCATTGATGACAACATATGGTAAGTAGCATGCATTGAAGACTTATGAAGTAAGCTTTAAGTATATGTAGCATGGACATGTTATCAACATGATATCATGGATGCAGATGTTAATTACTACAATAGATAGTTATGTAGTAGCTTGTGTCAATAGTATTCCTTACAGAGTTACAAGTAGTGTTATGTGACTGATTGCCCATACAATCATCATGGAGCCTTGTACCTTTGGATATGTGATTAAGACATGTTAGTGATGTTACAATAATGGACATAGAGTCTGATGATTAGTAGAAGTGAAGTTATGTAGTCATTATTCACCAGTAGCAGTTTCCTATGTTCATTCAGAAGAGCTGAGAAAGATTGTATTGGTTCAGGAGTTGCACCTATCATTTCTGTATGGACCCTTGGATTATGGATTGGTGAAGCATTAAGAATGTTTAGTTAAGAATGGATGATGTAATTCATCTTGAGAAGGAGGTTTTAGTTACTTTGGTAGAGCTAACTGTGTGTAGTGTGTGTCTACATTATTAACATTAGATAGGTCCCAGATTATGTTGCATGCTTAGTAGAGCTGACAAAATTATTATTGGAGTATGTTATGGTTTCTCTAATATGATTTGAAGGTAGTTCTAATAGGATCACTTTATTATATCATTTGGAGGAAATATATTTATGGGAAGTCATTTGTGATTGCTAAAGTATGGTTTAGAGTTATTTGTGAAGTGCAAATCAGAGTGTACAAAGTGTTGAGCAATCAGCAGAAGGTCTAGGTGACCAAATGAAGAGTTTATGCTATACATTGGAATTGATCCAGATAGAAAGTCAAAGTGTAGTTCACCAAGATCTAGATATAGTGTGTATCTATTATTCAGAAGGTTGTAGCCTTCAGCCCTTTGAGCAGTGCGCTCTCAGATAGTGCATCCTCACCCCTAATAGGGTTAATTGTAAAAGACTCCTAACAGGGTTTGACCCTTGACCAGGTCACTATACCAAATATATTATAAAGAAACTCCGAAGAGGGTTAAGAATCTTCTAACAAGGATCATAAAACACTATTGTAGATTATTAGTGGGTGTCAATTCCCACTAGGGTTTTTACCTATTTGGGTTTCCCCATAACCAAAATATTGGTGTTGTGTTGAAGTGTTCTTTCATTGTGTTTATGTTTTATGTTTAAGTATACTTAATTGGATAAATAATTGAAAGTTGTAGATAATTGATTCACCCCCCTCCCCCCCCCCTCTTAGGTATCTCTTGGGACTATTCCTAACATGGTGAATGTGTACAGATTCTAGAGAAATCAATAAGATAATAGTGAAATATAAGTTTCCTATATCAGGAATGGATTACATAATGGATAATTTGATTGGAATAAAGTATTTTACCAAAATTGGTTTGAAAATTGGATATCATCAGATCAAAATTAGAGAAGCTGATGAATGGAAGACTTCTTTTAAGACAAAAGAAGGTTTGTATGAGTGGTTGGTTATGCCTTTTATTTTAACCAATGCACTGAGTACTTTTATGAGGTTGATGAATGAAGTTTTGAAGAAATTCTTGGGTAAGTTTGTGATTGTATATCTTGATGATATTTTGATATTCAGTAAGACTAGAGAAGAACATTTGTGGCATGTAAAAAAAGTATTGCAAAGGTTGAAAGAAGAAAAGTTACTAATAAATCTTAAAAAGTGTTCATTCATGAAAGAGGAGATTGTGTATTTAGAATTTGTGATTTTAGTTGATTGTTTGAAAATGGATCTTGAAAAGGTTAAAGCTATTTTGAATTGGCCTACACCTAATACTACTAGTGAGGAAAGATCATTTCATGGTTTTGCAAGTTTTTACAGAAAGTTCATCAGGAATTTCAGTTCAATTTTTAATGCTATGACTGAGACTATGAGAGGAGATAAAAGAGAATTCACCTGGACACATGGAGCTGATAAAATTTATGAGACTCTAAAGCATAAGGTTGTTGAATTTCCTATTTTGGCATTACCTAATTTCAATAAGGTATTTCAATTGGAATGTGATGCAAGTGGAAGTGCAATAGGAGTTGTATTGAGTCAAGAAGGTAAACCTATTTATTTCTTTAGTGAAAAGTTGAATGATGAAAAAAGGAAATATTCTATGTATGATCAATAATTTTATGCTATTGTTCAAGAACCGAAGAAATGGAGACATTATTTGATACCAAGTGAATTTGTGTTGTATACCAATCATAAGTTTTTACAATATTTTGGTAGTCAGAATAAGTTGAATCATAGATATATGAAATGGGTTGAATATTTGTAGAGTTATACATTTTTTATAAAGCATAAGAGTGGAGTCACTAACTGAGTTACTGATGCATAGAATAGAAGAAGATATTTGTTGAACGAGATGAAAATTCAAGTTCTTGTCTTTGATGACATGAGAGATTCTTATGAATTTGATCCTTTTTTTTCTACGTCATGGAGAAAGTGCAGAACACCTATTCAAGATCAACATAGTATAAAATGGGAAGAATATTTTATTCAATAGGGTATGTTGTTTAAAGGTATTCAATTGTGTATACCAAGAGGAGCAATGAGAACTAATTTGATAAAGGAGAAACATAGTAGTGGTTTGGCTGGACATTTGTGTGTTGATAAGACATTGAATTTTCTTAAGGAGAAATACTTTAGGCCATAGTTGTATAAAGATGTTCAGAAATTTGTAAAAAGTTGTGGAGTTTATCAAGTTACAAAAGTAGTAAGTTAGAATACTAGATTGTATACACTGATTGTTATTCCTGAGAAACTTTCGATTGACATCAATATGGATTTTGTTCTTCGCTTACCAAAGATAGTAAGAGGTAATGATTTTATATTTGTTCTTCTAGATAGATTTTCTAAAATGGCACATTTTATACCTTGTAGAAAGACATCATATGCAGTACATATAAAATATCTTTTCTTTAAGGAAATTGTCAGATTACATGGATTACAAAGGAGTATTATCTCTGACTGAGAAAGTAATTTTTTTGGATACTTTTGGAAGTCTCTTTGGAGAAAATTTGGTACCAAGTTGAAATATAGTTCTACATTTCACCCACAAATTGATGGATAGATATAGGTTGTGAACAAAAGCTTGGGAAATCTTTTGAGATGTTTAGTTGGAGACACACCAAGTAATTGGAATTTTTTGTTGGCACAAGAAGAATTTGCATACAATAATTCAGTGAATAGGAGTACTAGAAAAACACCCCTTGAAATTGTAAATGGCATACAACTGAGAGGTATATTAGATTTGAGAGACATTGTTGATAAAAGAAAAATAAGTGTTGAAGGAGTAAAATTTGTTGAGTACATGAAGACATTGCATGAAGATGTGAAGTTTAAGCTGGAAAAGAGTAATCAGAAATACAAAGACAGAGATGATAGATCAAGAAGACATAAGAATTTTGATGTTGGTGATGAAGTGATGGATCATTTGAAGAAATGCTAATTTCTTGTTGGAACATATGGGAAGATATAAATGAAGAATTTTGGACCTTGCAAGATTTTGAGAAAATTTGACATTGGAAATGTATATGAGATTGTGTTACCTGATGACATGAATATATCACCTATATTCAACATTGTTGATTTATATGAGTATCATGAACCTGATGAAGACATGATAGTACCAATGGATTATCCTAAGAAGTAGAATTAAGAGGTTGAGTATGTTTTGGAGTAAAGAATTGGTAGAAGTACAAGAGGAAAATAGTATATGAAATATTTGGTAAAATGGAAGAATATATCGATTGAAGACAGTTCATGGATTTTATAGTTTGAGTTGGATGCAACTTAGATCATACATGTTTCATGATTTAGAGAATCATTTCTATTAACCCTAGGTGTCTGATGCAGGTGCATCTCAGGTCCTTGGCAATCCTATGTCACCAAAAACATATTTGAAGTTTTTTTGTGTTGTCTAGTTCCTACTTTAACCAAGTTGGTTTGGTGTTGCTTAGTTTCCTTTGTTGACCGAGTTGGTCGATCCTCTCTCTGGCACTCGGTTAATTTCTTTTGAGGTTGACTTGTGTAATTAATTTTGGTCATAGATTTAATGATGGTATCTATCATTGGGAAGGGTGTAGACCTAGATCTAGTCATTCCTTTTTTTGGTGGATCTAAAGGCTGACTTGATTTGGTAGCCTCTTGTATAAATGTAGTCATTTGGTTAGAATTTAGGGAGGTAGTTTTGGGAGAGTAAGTTTTGAGAAGATAGAAGATAGAAGATAGATAATTAGAGATTGTTGGTTGATCCTCGCATATTGGAGGACTTCTATACTTGATTGTAATATCTAGCCTACACCAAGAAGGCCTTACAGCCCAACATGTATGAATCAATTTGAAGATAATAGATGAAATATTTGCATTCTCTCACTATTTTTTGTTGTTTCTTCCATGCGTTGTTCTGCAAGGTGGATCTAGTTAAGGTGTACCTTTGTCCCATCTCCCTATCCTCCGTTGCATCAAGTAATCTCTAAATAACTTAAGGAGGGTTGGTTGTGGTTAAAATATAAAGAGATTACAGGTCCAAGATAGATCTACAGTGGTAATGAAACTGGAAAGGGAAGATGCATGATAGATATTCATTGCAACATTGTGATAGCTGTTTGATGGAAAGACTAATGAGATAGTCGGTCCAGTTGTCAAGTAATGTTGATGTGCCTATTCCTAATTGGTTGCTGATATATGATGATGTGGCCACATAATTTTAAAAGGATAAATGACTCTTGTCATTTAATGTGAAGCACCTGATGTGTCAGGAAAGTGTTGAGATTGATGGTCATGTTTTAAAACTGATTTATTAACCATTTCTTTTCAAAATTTAAATCTTCTACTAGGGTTTCTATAGGGTTTTTAACACTGAACTAGATATGACAAAGCTAAATCAAATTTGATTTTTTCTAGGGATGGTTGTAGGTGAAAATTGATGAGTAAGATGAAGGTAACCGTCATGATCTAATTTTAGTCCCTAATGTGCCATGCCGAGTTAATGCAGAACTGATATTTTAATAGGGAGGATAGGGTTTGATGGATGTCAATTGTCTCCATGCCCTATACATGCAAGTTGTAGTTGGTTCTAGAATTTAAAGTTTTTTTTTCTATAATATGGAATCGCTAATTTGTATTTGCAGTTAGCTTGATGATGAAACCCAAATGATTGTACAATCAGATTGCATATGGTCTTCCTGGTTTTCTAGGCTTTCTTAAGGGCTTTCATTTCTTATTGTACATGGTGGTTGTAGACCTAATTTTTTCTCTAAATGATCTTTAACTTGTTGCAATCCTTTATAAGGATTTCAAGGATCATTTAGAAGGGTTCCATTTTTTTGGCAACCTTGAGGGGTTCTTGATTCTTTGTAATATTCAGGGCTGGTTCCATGAATCATTTTCTTCCTCTAAATATACTTCCTTCTTCTCTAAATATAGGGTGTTCCCTCTTTCCTTTCCTATTTGGATAATATAATATAAGTGTAACAGTCTTTCTTATGAATAAGATCTCAATATTTTCATGCTACTATTAGATTATCTTCATTTTATTCTTAAACTTTTTGATTAGAGCATCAAGGGTGTTTTAATATTTTTATTGTATTTCCAAGATGTCTCTAATAGAGGTATTTTTATAGAAATAACTAAGTTTAGGATTGGTTTTCAGATGTGTATGATTTGGGGTATCAAGGGTATCTCAATCTTGTCTTTCAGTAGATGTTGATTAATGTATTCCTTTTTCCTAGGTCTCTTCTAAGGGGAGGGTTAAAATCCTTTGAATAGGTGATTTCATATCTGAGTACACAAGTGGATTTATAATTAGGATCTGATCAATGGTGTATGTTTGATGTAATGCATCAACATATTAGAATGCATTGTCTTCTTTGTTCATAGATCTCTTTTGTAGTGATCTATTTGACTTTGTTGCCTATTGGAGAAGGCACTGGTCTATGAGATATTTGGGGTATTTCAAGGGTCCATTCAACCCAACAACATCAACTCAATCAAATTAAATAATTTTCCCTTTCATGTTTGATAGGAGGATTTAGGAGTAGTTTCTAGTTTTCAGGCTTACTTTCTGCAAAAGGAATATTGCACAAGATATGGTCAACATTCACGCAGGTTCTTGTTACCTAAATGAGTCTGAAATCTATTCCATATTCTTATATTTGAAGGCCTTTTGTTTTTCAAAAGAAGCCATCTATGTGCAGATAAGGTGTACCCACCTAAGTGATGTGGAGCTCAAAGTGAAGAAGGTATATGCACCTTATGTTGTTAGACTTTCCTTGTCCCTTTTCTGCTAATAATGCTGAGTTTGTTTTCCAAGTTCTCAGTCCCACAATTTGGTCCTCAAGTTCCCACCTAGGAAAGTGGCTTGCAAGAAAAACAACCATCATAATGCACCATTTACTTTTATGAGGTTGATGAATGAAGTCTTAAAGAAATTCTTAGGTAAATTTGTGATTGTATACCTAGATGATATTTTGATATTCAGTAAGACCAGAGAAGAAAATTTATTGCATGTTAAACAAGTATTGCAGAGGTTGAAAGAAGAAAAGTTGTTGATAAATCTAAAAATGCGTTCTTTCATGAAAGAGGAGGTTGTGTATTTGGGATTTATGATTTGAGTTGATGGTTTGAAGATGGATCCTTAAAAGGTTGAAGCTATTTTGAATTGGCCTACACCTAAAAATTCTAGTGAGTTGAGAACTTTTCATTGTTTGGCAAGTTTTTACCAAAATTTCATTATGAATTTCAAGTCAATTTGCAATGTTATGACTGAGACTATGAGAGGAGATAAAAGAGAATTCAAGTGGATACATGGAGCTGATAAAGTTTTGATACTCTGAAGTAGAAGGTTGTTGAATTTCCTATATTAGCATTACCTAGTTTCAATAAGGTATCTCAAGTGGAATGTGATGCAAGTGGAAGTGTAATAGGAGTTGTTTTGAGTCAAGAAGGGAAACCTATTGCTTTCTTTAGTGAAAATTTGAATGATGAAAAAATTTAATACTATGTGTATGATCAAGAACTCTATGTTATTGTTCAAGCCCTAAAGAAATGGAGACATTAATTGATATCGAGTAAATTTGTATTGTATATTGATCATAAAGCTTTACAGTATTTGGGTAGTCAAAATAAGTTGAAATAGAGACATGTGAAATGGGTTGAGTATTTTTAGAGTTATACATTTTTGATAAAGTATAAGAGCGGAGTCACTAAATGAGTTGCAGATGCATTGAGTAGAAGAAGAACTTTGATGACTGATATGAAAATTGAAGCTCTTGGTTTTGATGACATGAGAGATTCTTATGAAATTGATCCTAATTTTTCTAAGCCATGGAGAAAGTGTAGAGTACCTATTCAAGATCAACTCAGTACTAAATGGAAAGAATATTTTATTCAAGGAGGTATGTTGTTTAAAGGTATTTAGTTGTGTATACCAAGAGAATCAATGAAAACTAATTTGATAAAACAAAAACATAGTAGTGGTTTGGTTGGACACTTTGGTGTTGATAAAATATTAAATTTGCCTAAGGAAAAATAATTTTGGCCACAATTATATAAGGATGTTTATAAATTTGTGAAAGTTGTGGAATTTGTCATGTTGCAAAAGGAGTACTTCAGAATACTAGATTGTATACATTGATTTCTATTCCTGAGAAACCTTGGATTGATATCAGTTTGGATTTTTTTATTGGCTTAATGAAGACAATAAGAGGTAATGATTCTATATTTGTTATTGTGGATAGATTTGTTAAAATGGAACACTTTATACCTTGTAGAAAGATATCAGATGTAGTACATATAAAAGATCTTTTCCCTTAAGGAAATTTTTAGATTGCATGGATTATGGAGGAGTATCATCTCTGATCAAGACAATAAATTTGTTGGATACTTTTGGAAGACCCTTCGGAGAAAGCTTGGTAGTGAGTTGAGATACATTTCTACATTTCACCCATAGATCGATAGATAGAAAAAGTTTGTGAATAGAATCTTGGGAAATGTTTTGAGATGTTTAGGTGCAGACACACCAAGTAATTGGGATTCTATGTTGGCACAAGAAGAGTTTTCATACAATAATCCAGTGAATAGGAGTACTAGAAAAATACCTTTTGAGATTGTAAATGGTATACAACTAAGATGTATATCACATTTGAGGGATATTGTCGATGAAGGAAAGAGAAGTGTTGAAGGAGTAAAGTTTGCTAAGTATAGGAAGACATTGTGTGAAGATGTGAAACATAAGCTAGAGAAAAGTAATCATAAATACAAAGACAGAGCTGATAGATCTAGAAGACATAAGACTTTTGCATTCAATGATGAAGTAATGGTTTATTTGAAGAAAGGTAGATTTCTTATTGGAACATATGGGAAGCTAAAAATGAAGAAGTTTGGTCCTTGCAAGATTTTGAAGAGATTTGACATTGGAAATTCTTATGAGATTCAGCTACCTAATGACATAGATATATCACCTATATTCAACATTGTTGATTTGTATGAGTACCATGAGTTGGATGAAGAAATGACATCACCAAATGATTATCCTAAGAAACAGATAGAAGAGGTTGAGCATATTTTGGAACAAAGAATTGGTTGAAGTACAAGAGGAAAACAATATATGGAATATTTGGTAAAGTGGAAGAATAGACCAATTGAAGATAGCTCATGGATTTCACAGTCTAAGTTGGACTCAACTTAGATCATACCTACTTCATGATTTGGAGAATCATTTCAAAAAACCCCAGGTGTTTGATGCAGGGGCATCTCGAGTCCTTGGCAATCCTATGTCACCAAAAATATGTTTTTGTTTTCCTATGTTTCTTAGTTCCTTCGTTAACCAAGTTGGTTTGGTGTTTCTTAATTTCCTTTGTTAACCAAGGTTGTTCAGTTATCTCTTTGGTGCTTGATTAATTCCCTAGTGCTTGGTGATGTTTGTCTGGTACTCGGTTATCCTTGCTTACCGAGTTGTTTGTTTTAGTTTTCTATTGAGGCCAACTCTTATAATTAATTATGATCATAGATTTAATGCTAGCATAGACACCTAAAAATCCTTTAGAAAATAAAAGTATTTTTAAATTCCAAAAACCCTTGATGACATCATCATTTGTTAATTAATTAATTAATTAATTAATTTATTTATTTTTATGCCATTAATTCATCCAATTTTAATTAGACACATAATTAAAGAATTCCTCCCCAAACTATTCAAATCAAATTTGAATGATTTTTCCCCTTTTATTGAATCAATATTTGGTAAATGATGTCACATTCCCTAAATAAATGGAATATTTATTTAAAGCCTCAAAACCGTAGAATCTTATAGACTTTCCTAAACCCCTCCAATATTTCCTAAACTCTCCTAAACCTTCCCTACACCTATTTAGGAGATGTTTCCTAAATTTCTTAGCCTAATCCATGTCTCCTTGACTTTTGGTCAAACCCTTCAATTAACGAGCATTATAGACTCATTAATAGCCTATACTCACTCTTTAAGGCATTTTATAGCCTCATTAAGAGACCCATGTCTCCTCTTCCACACTTTTTCCCCTTGAACACTTCCCTAGTGTTTCTCACACATGTGTGAGTAACCTTAACCCAAGGTCAAACCTTACCTCAAACTCTACTCCAGACCTTACCTTTGACTCTGACTCTCCTTCCTAACCCAATCCCTTCCCAAAAACCTATAAATACCCTCCTCTTCCAAGAGAAAAAATGCAATTTCCTTTTCATTTCATATTAAACTTATGTTAGAAAGTAAAGTCCATCGAGATAATTTAGAGCGGGCTGGGGGGGGGGGGTGGTTGAACCAATTATTAGATAAATAAAACTTTAATAAATCCTAATATATTTTAACCATTTAAGAAATGTATTCAACAACCATAGAAAGATATACATGCACAATAAAACAATGACACAAGATATGTTCACTAGGGAACCTCTTGATCAAAGAGTAAATCCCACTGGGAATTATGCCCACAAAAGATGCACTAGTATGAAATTTCCTTGTGAGAATATGGAATCTCTTAGGATTCTTATGAAATACATTCAGTACATATGAGTCCCTATTAGGGGACTTTGAATCCTTGTTAAAAGATTCTAACTCTGTTTTGATTTATGGAAGATAGAAGGGCCCACTGCCCAAATAACTTCTAGGTAAGATCAATGAACTCACTATCCAATTGATCTTAGTATTACTCAAAAAAATAATACCACAATATTACTTATCTCATCAATTCAATACTCCTTGTCTAATTATGCCAAACCTCATCAACTACTTCTTCAGATCTCAATATTAGATCTCTATACTTCGCATATCCTCTTTCAACAAATTTGCTTTCACAATTTATTCATTCACTTTATTACATTACAACAAGGAAAAAATTCCTTCCTTTATACCACACTCAAGTAATTAAAAATGATTCGGCATACAAATTACAAAATAAAAGTTTCTACACATTACATATGAATTACACAAAACTGTCAGCTTCCAATTAAGATATTTCTTCACTCATGTGACCTAGGATATTGTGCTCATGTCCACATCACTAACATCATGTCTTTAACTTCCTCATAACTAGACATGATCAGATTCCATCCCGATTAGGAGATATCATCTGATTTCCACAAACTACTACTCAAGAACACTGCCTCAATACTGCTTCCACTGATTTCCTCATAACTATCATGAATAAATGAATTTACATCTATGATCTTAACCAAAATCTCATATAATAACATAGAATGATTACTCAACTTCACATAGCTTCATGTTCAATATCCAAGTGTGCTAACTCAAACACTATCTGCTTCTCTGCTAATCTCCAGTACATCACTATGTTGACATCAATGATAATCATAGTCATGAATGCAACAACAAATACTACAAAATATCTATGAATACTCCCCCATAGGATATATTCAACATTCATTCCTAATAATCTCCCCCATTAGCATTGATGGCAACATAGATGAAAAAACATCCAAGTTCCATGAATCCAACACTATTGCTCTGAAATAATTTCATATCCTCTTCATCAATCAAATCTTGCTTCATTTTCCTATTCAATTCTCTCCAATAGATATTTTTCATGTATACTTGTCCCCCATTGACATCAATGATAGATATTTCATCTTTTTGTCAACAACAACTTTAATGTCAAAAGACATTGTTCATAAAATACATTCACTAGAGTCCTCATGACTTAGCTCGGATACACATACTTGCCCATAAAGGAAGTACCAACATCCAGTCTAGAAGAAAGATAATGCTCATATACCTATGGATGGATGCAACAATCTGAATCACTTCTCAAAAGTAGGCTAGGGCATAACCCCAAGCATACCTCTCAGATACTCAAATGTATCCTTAGGAAAAGGTTTTGTAAATATATCTACAATCTGCTCCTTTGTGCTTATGTACTCAAGTCTAACTTCTTTCTTTGCCACTTTCTCTCTCACTGCAAGATACTTTATCACTATATGCTTTGTATTAGAATGTAACATAGGAGTCTTAGACATACTGACTATTATGTTGTTATAACAATGTATAACAATAGGCTCAAAATTTTTTATTCCAATATCCTTCAACATTTTCTTCATCCAAATTATCTAATTACAATTTTTTGTTGCTGCCACATACTCTTCTTCTTCTATGCTCTATGAAATACAATTCTACTTCTTGCTTAGCCAAGAAGCTAATCTTCCTCCAATGAAAAATGCTCCACCACTGATGCTCTTTTTTTCATCAACACTACATCCCCAATCAGTATCTATATATGCATAGAGGGCAAAATCATCAATTTTTTCATAGCACAATCCATACTCAATTGTGTCATTTAATTATATCAGTATCCTCTTTACTACTGCATAATGTCATTCTCTAGGTTTAGCTTGAAATATTTCTACAATTCCAACTGAATGTGATATATCAGGTCTTGTATGAGTCAAATATTGCAATCCTCCAATCATAGATGATGCAGGAGCATCTTGGGTCTTTGGCAATCTTGCATCAACCAAAAACATTTCTTGATTTTTGTACCTATTTGCTGTTTTTTTATTTATAATTGTTTTATTTTTTGGTTTCATGGTGTTAAAATATTACATGATGCTGAGGGCCTATTTGGGAACCTTCTCCTATGAGCACATAAATATTGGATGGATTGTTTCAAACTTATAGCTATTTTCCTTGCCGTTAGAATAGAGTTTTCCTGCAGTTTTGATGCTGATTGTTCATGTTAGTGCTCTTGATACATAAGGAATTTTATTTTTTACACTTAGATCCTTAAATATAACCTAATTTAATATCATTTCCCAAAGTCTCAGCTCCTAATTCATTATGAGTCAAAATTTTTGACCATTTTGGCACGGGACCTATTTTTTGCCAGTTTTCACATTGGAGCCATTCCTCCAGTTTTGATGTTGATTGTTCCATTTGGAGACCTTGATCAATAAGGAATAAATATTTTCACACTTAAGTATTTTTAGAGGACCTAAATTAATACCATTTCCCAAGAGTTCAAACTCCAATTCATTATGAGTAAAAAGTTATGCCCATTTTGCCTCAGGACCTATTTTCTGGTAGTTTTCTGGTGAAACATGTGGTGTTTCTTCTTGCAATGTTCCATGTGCTCATATGGGATCTTTTGGCCTTAAAATAATTTTCTTGGGTAATTTTAGGACCTAAATCTAAACATGCATCAATTTATATTCATTCTAGCATTAGTTTTGGTTTAAATCTTGAGACTGGACCTATATTGTAATTAAATGCCTTACTGGCCGACCTGTGGCTTAGCTAGCTATATAAGGGGTCTAGATTGATGTAGTAGGGCATCAAGGGATATCCAAGGAGGATAATTATAAATATATATCATTGGAGAGAAAGATAGGATGTGAGTTGTAATTCTAAATTCATAATTCTCATTGTATAAGGCCGAAACCCGGAAGGCTTCACAATCGGGCATGTTGAAAGAAATAATATAATTCTCTATTATTGCTATCACTTGGTTGTCTCATATCCATTGTGATTTCATTTCTTTCATGTGGTATCTATATTTCTTCCATTGTGTAACTCTGAGAAGGGCTTTTTTGTTGATTCAAGTGGACTCAATTCTATTTGATTCTGCTTGTATCTTCCCTACCCTTGCATCAAGTGGTATTAGAGTTCTTTCTTTCTTGTGGATTGGATCATAGAGAACCTTATTATATTGGTTGTAGGGTGGTGGATCTAAGATCTGACCTATAACTTTCAGAAGGTTACGATCTTACTAGAACCTGATTGTCAAGATGGTTCATGGTAGAGGAAATGATAATGATATCATGGATATGTTGAGGTAGATTGCAACTATCCTTGAAGCTATAGAGACATCCTAGAGAAGAGGAGCACATATTGAAGATGTTAGTGATGAAGAAGAAGAAGTAGTACCTAATGTTGAACCTGAAGTTGAACAAGATGGGCAAAGACTCTTGAGAGTTTTGTCTAAGGCTAACTCCAGACCTGCAATTGAAGTTTCTTGCTATGATGGAAGACTTGAGACTGATGCACTTTTGGATTGGATATCTAAGATGGATAAGTACTTTGAGTATGAAGGCACTCCTGATAATAAGAATGTTAAGATAGTAGTCACAAAGTTGAAAGGGCATGCATCTCTTTGGTGGGATCATTTGCAAACTGAGAGACAAAAGAGAGGAAAAGAAAAGATCAAGACATGGATGAAGATGCTTGGAAAGATGAAGAAAAAGTTTCTTCTAGCTGACTACCAAGTTAGTCTGATGAGAAAGATGAAAAATGAAAGACAAAAGGACATGAATGTGAAAGAATATATTGAGGAATTTTCCAAATTGGATATCAGATCTAGACATGTGGATGATGAAGTTGAGAAGGTGGCTAGATATTTGAATGGCCTGAGGACATCTATTCAAGATGAGATCAGCTATGTGAAAATAGATAGTGTGGAAGAAGCATACCAATTTTCTTTGAAGGATGAAGATAGATTGACAAGGAAACATGATCAAAGACAAAGAGGAAGAGGTGGAAGATTTTAGAGAAGTAGAGGCATATCTTATGGAGAAAGTAGCAGATCTAACAATGCAGTCCAAGATAAAGGATGGAAAGATGACCTTGCTGGTAAAAGAGGTAATTACTCTAGAGGTAGCTATATTGGTTACTCTAGGAATAATAATAATAATGGGAAAAGAGAAGAGAAATCTTGGTTTAGAGGTACTTGTTACAAATGTGGTGAAGAAGGACATAGAGCTTTTGAATGTACTAATTTTGGAAAGAAGACTAGAGGTAATAGTAGAAATAATTTGGCTTGTGAAGAAGTTGTAGAAATGTCTAACGAACTGGAACATGGTGAAAACTTGATGCTAAGAAGGATATTGTGGAATGAAGAAGCTGATGAGGAACCTATTTTGAGGAAAAGTTTGTTTAGAACTAGATGTAAGATTGCTAATAAATGTTGCAAGGTAATCATTGACAGTGTAAGTTATGATAATTTGGCATCCGAAGAGCTGGTTAACAAGTTGCAGTTGTAGAGATTGAAACATCCAAAGCGTTACCATATTTCTTGGATCTAGAAGGAGCATAAACTACTTGTAAGTGAACAATGCCTTGTTAGATTCAAAATTGGGAATTATCATGATGAAGTCTTGTGTGATATTATGCCTATGGATTGTTGTCATATTCTTTTGGGTAGACCTTGGCAGTATGATGGGAAAGCTTTGCATGATGGTAGATTGAATCAATATACTATTTGGATGCATGGAAAGAAACAAGTATTGTTGCTTTTGATAGAGAAGTTTGATGAAAGTCATTGTACCATAGTCAGAGTATGTTTGGTTGATGGTAAAAAGTTTGCAAGAGAAATGAAAGAACGGAATGTTCATTTTTCTTTAATTCCAAGAAAGACTGTGAAACAAGATGAGTTAGAACATGCACCTGAGGTTAAGCCTTTGCTAAATGAATTTCATGACATCATTTCTTATAATGTACCTGATGGTTTACCACCTATGATAAGTATAAGTCATTGTATGGATTTGATACCTGGAGCTAGTTTGCCTAATAAAGCACCACATAGGTTGATACCTGATGAGAAGACTGAATTGAATAGAAAAGTGCAAGAATTTCTTGAGAGAGGTTTGATTAGGGAAAGTCTAAGTCCTTGTGCAGTACCTATTGTATTAGCACCTAAAAAGAATGGAGAATGGAGAATGTGCACTGATTCTAGAGCTATAAACAAGATAACAGTAATGTATAGATTTCCTTTGCCTAGGATGGATGACATAATGGATAGTTTGAGTGGGGAAAAGTATTTCACAAAGATTGATTTGAAAAGTGGATATCATCATATAAGGATTAGAGAAGGGGATGAATGGAAAACTACTTTTAAGACTACTGAAGGTTTGTATGAATGCTTGGTTATGCCTTTTGGTTTGACTAATGCACCTAGTACTTTCATGAGGTTGATGAATGAAGTTCTGAAAAGATTCTTGGGTAAGTTTGTTATTGTATATCTTGATGACATTTTCATATTCAGTAAGAGTAAGGAAGAACATCTTGAACATATCAGACAAGTATTGTAGAGATTAAAGGAAGAAAAGTTGCTAATTAATTTGAAGAAATGTTCATTCGTGAAAGAGGAGATTGTATATCTTGGTTTTGTAATTTTAGCTGAAGGATTGAAGATGGACCTTGAGAAAGTGAGAGCTATACTTGATTGGCCTACACTAGAGAATGTTGAAGAGGTAAGATCAATTCATGGATTGGGAAGTTTTTATAGGAAGTTCATCAAAAATTTCAGTTCTATTTTTAATGTTATGACTAAAACTATGAGAGGAGATAAAAAGGATTTCAAATGGACACATGTAGCACAAAAGAGTTTATAAATATTGAAACAAAGAATTGCAGAGTTGCCTACACTTGCTTTGCCTAATTTTAGTAAAGTTTTTCAAGCTGAATGTGATGCTAGTGGTAGTGCAATTGGAGTTGTTTTGAGTCAAGAAGGAAAACCTATAGCTTTCTTTAGTGAGAAGTTGAATGATGCTAAGAGAAAATATTCAGTTTATGACTAGGAATTCTATGCTATTGTTCAAGCTTTGAAGAAGTGGAGACATTACTTGATGCCTAAAGATTTTGTGTTGTATACTGACCATAAAGCTTTGCAGTATTTAGGATGTCAGAATAAGTTAAATCAGAGACATATGAAGTGGGTTGAGTTCTTGCAGAATTTTTCCTTTTCATTGAAGCATAAGAGTGGATAGTCAAATAAGGTTGCTAATGCCTTGAGTAGAAGAAGAAGTTTATTGACAAAGATGAGAGTTGAGGTACTTGGTTTTGATGATTTGAAGTGTTTGTATGAGACTGACATTGATTTTGCAGAACCTTGGAAAGCATGTAAGGAACACAGAGTAAGTGATAAGTGGATTGATTATTTCATTCAAGAAGATATGTTGTTTAAAGGAGTTCAATTGTGCATACCTAGAGATCTATGAGAGAGAACATAATAAAGGAGAAACATAGTGGTGGAATTGCTGGACATTTTGGGATTGATAAGACTATGAATTTGATTTTAGAAAGATACTTTTGGCCACATATTTATAGAGATGTACAGAGAATGGTTAGAGCTTGCAGAATTTGCCAAATAGCAAAAGGAACTAGTCAGAATGTTGGATTGTATACACCTTTTCCTGTACTTGATAGACCTTAGGAAGATGTGAGTATTGACTTTGTTCTTGGATTGCCTAAAAATCAGAGAGGTAATGATTCTATTTTTGTAGTGGTTGACAGATTTTCTAAGATGGCTCATTTCATACCTTGTAAGAAGACATCTGATGCATTGCATGTAGCTGAATTATTCTTCAAGGAAGTGGTAAGATTGCATGGTTTTCCTAAATCTATTGTTTCAAAAAGAGATACTAAGTTTACTAGTTACTTTTGGAGAACACTTTGGAAGAAGATGAATACTACTTTGAAGTTTAGTTCTACATTTCACCCTCAGATAGATGGACAGACTGAAGTTGTGAACATAAGTTTGGGAAACTTGTTGACATATTTAGTTAGAGAGAAGCCTGCTAATTGGGATTTAGTTTTGGCACAAGTAGAGATTACATATAATAATTCTATGAATAGAAGTACTAAGAGGACACCATTTGAGATTGTTACTAGATTTCATCCTAAGAGAACCATAGAGCTGAGAGATTTACCTACTGAAACAAGAAGTGTTGAAGCTGATCATTTTGAAGAGTACATAAGAACTTTACATGATGAAGTTAAAAAGAATTTGGAGGATAGTAATCTGAAATATAAACAAAGAGTGGACAAGAGAAGGAGACATAAATCTTTTGAAGTTGGAGATGAGTTTATGATTCATTTGAAGAAGAATAGATTTCTAGTTGGTACCTACAACAAGCTAAAAATGAAGAAATTTGGACCTTGTAAGATTCTGAAGAAGTTTGACAGTGGAAATGCTTATGAAGTGGAATTGCTAGAGGACATGGATATATCACCTATATTCAACATTTCTGATATATTTGAGTACTTTGAATCAAATGATGAGATAGAAGATGACCCAGATTATCCTAAGAAAAATAGAGATAGCATTGAGAAGATCTTGAATAAAAGAGTGAGCAAGAGTACAAGAGGAAAAGACTACATGGAATATCTAGTTCAGTGGAAAGACAATGATGCAAGAGCATCTTGGGTTAAGAGCAAATCTTGCATCACCCAAAAATATTTATGTTTTCTTTTCATTAAGGGCTATCTTGTGTAGAGCTGCTATTTATGGAAACTTGCTATTTTTAGTAAGTTGTTCATATGATCTTGAAATGTTCTGATTTTACATGTGGAGGTTCATCTCAGTCATATCAGCCTGCCAGTAAAGTTTCATGGCTAGATCAAGTCTAGTTTTGAAGATATTGAAAATTTTCAATTTTGGAAATAGGGTACAGAAACTTTGAACTCAGTTTTGAAGGCTTTAGAGGTCCCGGATGAGGTCAAACTTTTAGTTGAATGAAGCTTTCTTAGTTCAAGTATTGTAGAGCTCATTGCACCCTTTCTAAAATGGGGTTATAATAGTCAATCAGGTCAATAGGTGATCACTTATGGTCTTTGGAAGTTGGGCCACCTGAAATGGCAAAAAAAAAATTTCTTCAAAATTTATGTTCGGGTTTCAAAAGTTATTTTGAGAAACCTATGATCTAATAAAATGAAAAATCAAATAATTCTAAGTTTGGTCGGCCCTTAGGGCTAAATTTTTTTGGAGCCTTCTTGGGCGGTGGAAAATGCCTATATAAAGAAGGCCTGTAGTGTTGTCTAGGGAAGTTCTGGGTAGAGATCTGGGTATTGATTTGAGGCTTTGTCCTACAGAATATTGTAAGGGAATGCCCATGTGGCTTTGCATATTGTAATTCTAAAAGTTTGTAATTCCACATTTGTGGAGATAATAAGAAGCCAATTTTATGTTCTTGCATATTGTTGTTGTTGTTTCTCTGTTTCTATTATGTGTTTGTGGTATTAAGGGGAGCACCCTTCATCAAATAAGCCAGTTGAAGATAGTTCATGGATTACCCAAGCTAAGATGGATCTTTATGATTTAGGTTAGAATATGAGTAGTTCTAAATGTGGACATCAGTTCTTTATTTACCCTAGGTGTCTGATGCAGGAGCATCTTGGGTCTTTGGCAATCTTGCATCAACCAAAAACATTTCCTGATTTCTATACCTATTTGCTGTTGTTTTGTTTATAATTGTTGTATTTTTGGTTTTCACGGTGTAAAAATATTACATGATTCTGAGGACCTATTTGGGAACCTTCTCCTATCAGCACATAAAGATTGGATGGATTGTTTCAAAGTTACAACTATTTTCCTTGCCGTTGGAAAAGAGTTTTCCTACAGTTTTGGTGCTGATTGTTCATGTTGGAACTCTTGATCCATAAGGAATTTTATTTTGTACACTTAGGGCCTTAAAGAGGACCTAATTTAGTATCATTTCCCAAAGTTATGACCATTTTGGCATGGGACCTATTTTCTGCCAATTTTCACGTTGGAGCCGTTCCTGCAGTTTTGGTGCTGATTGTTCTTGTTTGTGACCTTGATCCATAAGGAATTAATATTTTTTCACTTAATTAGTTTTAGAAGACCTAAATTACTACCATTTCCCAAGAGCGTAAACTCTAATTCATTATGAGTAAAAAGTTATGCCCATTTTTCCTCAGGACCTATTTTCTGGCAGTTTTCAGGTGAAACGTGTGGTGTTTCTTCTTGTGATGTTCCATGTTCTCATATGGGACCTTTCACCATTAAAGGAATGTTCTTGGGTCATTTTAGGATCCAAAATCCAAAGGTGCATCAATTTATATTCATTCTAGCATTAGTTTTGGTTTAAATCTTGAAACTAGACCTATATTGTAATTAAATGCCTGACTGGCCGACCTATGGCTTAGTTGGCTATATAAGGGTTCTAGATTGATGTAGTAGGGAATCAAGGGAGATCCAAGGATGATAATTATTAAGATATATCATTGGAGAGAAAGATAGGATGTGAGTTGTAATTCTAAATTCATAATTCTCATTGTATAAGGCCGAAACCCGGAAGGCCTCATAGTCAGGCATGTTGAAAGAAATAATATAATTCTCTATTGTTGCTACCAGTTGATTGTCTCATATCCATTGTGATTTCATTTCTTTCATGTGGTATCTATATTTCTTCCATTGTGTAACTCTGATCAGGGCTTGTTGTTGATTCAAGTGGACTCAATTCTACTTGATTCTACTTGTATCTACCCTACCCCTACGTCAATAGATCTGTACTTCTTCTATTCCACTACAAGAGTCTCATTTGTGCTAGATAACTTGTATTGAGTTACCATAGGTGTTCCAACTAGTTTATAGTTTTTCATTCCAAATCTCTTCAACAAGTCATTCAAGCACTTTGTCTAACTTACAAAGATACCATCATTATTTTGTGTCATCTATAGTCCTAAAAGGTATTTCATTTCACCAATCATACTCATATCAAATTCAGTCCTCATTTCATCTACAAATTTATCTCTGGCTTCATCTTCTCCTCCAAAGATAATATCTTCAACAAAAATAACAACCAACAAACCATTTTCAATTTCTTTTTTGTATAGGTTTCTATCAGTTGTGCCTTTTGTAAATCCTAATTTTAACAAATACTTATCTAGTCTCGCATACCAAGTTCTAGGTGCTTGCTTCATTCCATAGAAAGATTTCTTTAGTTTACATACCATATCTCCTTCTTGAGTTAAAGGAAAACCTTCAGGCTTCTCAGTGTTGACTTCTTCCAATTCTCCATTCAGAAATGTTCACTTCACATCCATCTGATACACTTTCAATTTATTGTAAGCTGCATAGACCAAAAACATTCTTACTACTTCAATTTTTTCAATTGGTGAAAAAGTTTCTTCATAGTCAATTCCTTCTTGTTGTGAGTATCCTTTACATACCAATCTTTCTTTTTTCCTTACAACTTCTCCTTGTTCATTCATCTTGTTTCTAAATACCCATTTTTTTCCTATAACATTCTTATCTTTAGGTCTAGGGACCAATTCCCATGTCTTATTCTTTTCAATCTGATCCAATTCTTCTTTCATGGCTTTAATCCAATGTTCATCTTCACAATCTTCACTAGTAGATTTAGGTTCAATTTGATAAATCAAACACAACTATTTTTGTACCTTATTTCATGTCAGAACTCCTTTCTCCATACTTCCAATAATCTGCTCAACAAGGTGATTCCTTGACAGATTCTTTTTAGGTGTCAGTCCCTTAGTACTTGTTGTAGGTTCTTCAATGGTTTATTCATTTTGGATCTCATTCAACAAATCATTGTTAGTTTCATAGAATAGTTCAGTAGTCTCTAGATTAGGTCTAGGCTAAGTTCCTTCATCTGATTCATAATCAAGCATACTTTCCTAAATTTTGAAATTTTAATCAACTTTAACATTTGTGCTCTCAACAATAGTCTTAGTTTTCTTATTGTAACATCTATAAGCTTTTCTCTTCAATGAATATCCAAGAAATATATCTTCATCACTTCGAGGATCAAACTTTCCAATGTCATCATCTCTCTTAATATAACATTTTCTTCCAAAAATTATAAAATACTTAATTGATGGTGCATGTCCAAACCATAGTTCATAGGGTGTCTTTTCTATGTCTATCCTATTTTTTACTTAGTTCATTGTATACACTGCTATGTTCACTACTTCTCTCTAGTATATCTTCACCAAGTCATTCTCAAATAACATAGCTATTGTTGCTTAAGTTATTGACCTATTTCTCCTTTCTACAATACCATTTTTTTTAGGTGTCCTAGGGGATGGAAACTATCTCTTAATGCCATTCACTTCACAAAAATTGTTAAATTATTTTGAAGTAAATTATCCACCTCTATCTGATCTCAAACATTTAATCTTCATCCTAGATTCATTCTCAACTTTGTTCTTAATGATCTTAAACTTATCAAATGCTTCATATTTTTCTTTAAGAAATGCAATCCACATCATTCTTGTAAAATCATCAACAAGAATCATAAAATACCTTTCTCCATAGAATCCTCTAGTCCATGTAGGACTGCTCAAATATGTATGAAAAATCTCCAACTTCTCAGTTGTTGTAAACTTCTTGCTAGGAAATGAGCTTCTCTTCTATTTATCTATCACACATTCCTTGCAAATCATGTTAGTAAGCTTTAGAATTTTAGGTAAATCTCTCATTGCAAGTGTAGTACTCACTTTCACAATGTTATCATAGTTTATATGACAAAATCTTCTATGTCATAACCAACTATCATCAATCTTAGTAATCAAACATGTCATCTCAATAGGATTCAATGGAAATTCATTACCTTTGGTTCTAGATCTAGTACCAATCAAATTACCATCCTTGTCTTTTATCACACAAGTTTTCTTAGTAAACCAAACTTGATATCCCTTATCAACTAGTTGTCCAACACTCAAAATATTATGTTTCAAACCATCCACAAAGTAAACATCATCAATATTAGTCTTTCCATCAAGAGTAATAGATCCTATACCTTTAATCAAACAAGGTGCATTGTTTCCAACTCTAACAACTCCTCCATCATAATTGTTAAAATTTATCAAATTTTTCATGTCTCCAGTCATATGATGTGAACAACCACTTTCTATAATCCAATCAGCTTTCTTTTCTACTTGAGAAACTAAAGCTTTTTCTTCCTTAATTTCTATTTTAGTATTTTCTTCTTTAATTGCTACAAATCCTATATCATCATGCTTAGTATCACTTTCACTTAAAGTGTTCTCCAAATTGGTTTTAAGTTCTTCATCATTTTCATAGTAAAATTCTTTAGATCTTCTAGGATTAAAGTTCTTCCTATACTTCATTCTCTTAGGACATTTAGATGCAAAATGACCAAATTCTTGACAAGTCCAACATTTAAAAATTTTCTTACTATTTTGTTCTCTTTTCACAAGAAAGGCAATACCTTCTTTAATCTTCCCCTCTTCTTCATTTATGGATCTACTGCTACTAGTATAATCTCTTCTCACACTAATGCTTCTTGAAAAAGTAGAGTGAACAATAAGAGCACTGAATGTTGTCTCCATTCTAGGTAAGTCTCCTGATAGCCTCAGGTTCATCTCTACTACTTCCAATCTTCCAAGAAGAGTCTCTTTGGTAAAGTTCATAGTACAAGGTATAACTTGTTCAATCATCTGTGTTTTCTTCTTAAATGCAAGAGTCAATGTCCTCAAAATTTTCCATATCACTTCATTCTCTATCTTGGTTCCTCTAGAAGATTTTATACTTGCAACAATCTCTGACATTCTACCAATATAGCTTCTAATAGATACATCTTCCATCATTCTTATACCTTCAAATGGACATATCCAATTATGTAATCTAACTTTCTTTGCATGTTCATCACCTTCAAAAGTAGACTATAAAGCTAACCAAATTTCATGAGATGTTTTTAGATATTTTACCTGGCTGTACTCATTTTCTGGAAGGGATGACAAGAGTACTTCTTTAGAAAGTATGTTACACAAATAGCTCTCTCTTAATTTGTACAATCTTCAATCTTATCCTCATCAATGATAGTCTTCTAATTCCTTGTAGTTAACCAATAACCTATTCCTAAACAAAGTAGGTGTGTCTTCATATTTTCTTTCCAGCTATCAAAATTTACTCCATCAAAATTAGGGCTTTCCTTCTTGAAATGATTTGGCATTGATCTCCTTAAGCTATTAAACTTTTCTTTCAAGGACCTGCTACTTTGATACCAATTGTTAGAAAGTAAAGTCCACCAAGGTAATAGAGAGGAGGGTGGGTGAATCAGTTATTAGATAAATACAACTTTTATAAATCTTAATAGATTTTAACCAAGTAAGAAATGTAATCAACAACTATAGAAAGATATACATGCACAATAACACAATGACGCAAGATATGTTGAATAGGGAACCTCTTAATTAAAGAGTAAACCATGGTGGGAATGATGCCAAAAAAGATGCACTAATATGAAAGTTCCTTGTGAGAATATGGACTCTATTATGAGTCTTATGAAATACATTTAGTACATATAAGTCCCTGTTAGGAGACTTTGAATCCTTGCTAAAAGATTCTAACTCTATTAGGAGTTATTAAAGATAGAAGGACCCACTACCCAAATAGCTTTAGGGTAAGATCACTGAACTCACTGTCTAATTGATCTTAGTATTAGTCAATAGAATAATACCACAAGATTACTTATCTCAACAATTCAATAATCCTCTAACTATGCCAAGCCGCACCAACTACTTCTTCAGATCTCAATATCAGATCTCTATACTTCACATATCCTCTTTCAACAAATTCCCTTTCACAATTTCTTCATTCATTTTCTTACATTACAACAAGGAAAAAATTCCTTCCTTTATACCACACTCAAGTAATTACAAATGAGTTAGTATACAAATTAAAAAATAAAAGTTTCCACACATTACATAAGAATTACACAAAATTGTCGGCTTCCAATTAAGATATTTCTTCACTCATGTGACCTCAGATATTTTTCTCATGTCCACATAAATAACATCATGTCTTCAACTACCTCATAACTGTGCATGATCATATTCCATCCCAATTAGGAGATATCATCTAATTTCCACAAACCGCTACTTAGGAACACTACCTGAATACTACTTCCACTAATTTCCTCATAACTATCATGAATAAATTAATTTCTATCTACTCTCTTAACCATGATCTCAAAGAACATCATAGAGTAAGTCCTCAACTTTTCATAGCTTCATCTTCAATATCCCAACTCTGCTAACTCAAACACTGTCCGCTTCTCTGCTAATCTCCAGTAGATCACTATGTTGACATCAATGAAAATCACAGTCATGAATGCAACAAAAAATGCTATATAATGGCTGTGAATACTCCCCTATAGGACATATTCAATATTCATTCCTAACAACTTATAATGCAATTTTGTTTCTAGCTCTTAGCATAGTTCTTAAATCTAGTTCATTTTCAAGTTTTAACTCACCTCATAGCTTAGAACTAATGGATTGAATTAGTTTATTTTATGTTTATGAATTGATATTCACCATATCACATCTATTTTGATCTAAAATCAACTCTAGAACAAGCATTCACAACTTAATCATGTTTTCTTCCTCATTAGGATCCTTAAGGCCTTAGGGAAAAAATGAGTGTTCTATACCTAGTTTTGTCCCACTATGGGGTTCTTATGGTCCCTAATCCATCCTATTCCTTCATAATAATCATTAGGGACAATTTGCAAGTGTTTTGAGAGCACACCGACATCCCTAAAGTGAGACCAAATCAAACGGTGATGGGGTGCTCCCATTTTAGCTCTATCTGAGGTATCATGTTAATATTTTTTCCTTTATTTTTAGTATATTCTAATACTAATAATATTTTAATGTCTATTCATGTTTGGAATAGGTTAGGTTTTCATTGAACACATTTTGGCATGTGTGGTGGGACTCTACAAGACTCAAAACTGACTTTTATTAGGGTTTTTTGGCCAAAAAAATCATTTTGTACACCTCTCAGATGGATTTTTTTACAATTTCATACAAATATTGATCATTTCAAAGAAATTTTCATATTTGGAATTCCCATATGTCATATGGGAAGATGTAATTGTTGTTTGGGCCAGTTTTTATGCATTTATGAGCTATTTTTTGCATTTTTTTAGAAGAAAACTCATATGGAAACCATAAATTGTTGTATGGGAATGCATGGAGTATTGTATGAAACTATAATATAAATAATTTCTGGCCCCAAAAAATTTATGGGAGGTAGGGATCTCATTTGAGGGCTTAAACTTTGTATTTTCTCACTTTTTGGGCCTATTTGGTCATCCTAAGTGACCCTAGGCTTCAAGCTTATAATTTATAACCCCATAATCTTTCAGGTACTTTATGGAGGATAATTTTTTATCAAATTACTAAGTTATTAAGTATCATAAACTTTTGTGAAGTTTTAGGAACTCAAACAACTCTTTTACTTGGCTTAAAATGAACTTTTTGAGTGCCCCTAAGGGACTAATCTTCAAATCTTTCCTAAACATTCCTAATCAACTAAATTAATTACTAATTAGTCTTAAATCATTCAAAATCACTTATAATTTCTTTATTTTGGTTAAAAATAACATCTTTCAAACAAATCTAGGGTTTTAGAGTGTATTCATGCAAGTTAGGAACACTTCAACTTTTGGGTGCTTCAAAAGAACTTCAAATTTGTTTTTCAAATATAATGGGTTTAAAATAAATCCTAAATCATTCTAAAATTTCCTAAATAAAACTCAATGCATCAATAAAATATATAATGAAATTCATTTTCAATATGTCAAAGTTCTTTTAAAGTCTCATGCAAACTAGGAAGAAAATCAACCAAATCTTTGTTAATCTTTCCTAAATGGTTCCTAAACATTCCTAAAGGTCTAAAATTTCCTAATTCATTCCTAATGCTTTTTTATTTTTATGACCAAGTGTCTTGTTGCAAAATATTTAATGTTTCCTAAGTTTTCATGCATCAAATCAATCTAGGAACCTCATTTTGGACTTAAAAATGCAATTTAGAGCACCAAATCTTGAATGTTTCTAAAGGAAAGAAATCAAAATATAATAAAAAGTCATTTTATTTCAATTCTAAATCCAAAAAAATATTGAATTCCCTATTTTGTATCAAACAATTTTCATTTTATCTCAAAATCAAATCAAGTTCCTAAAGGGAAAGACACAAATCTTGAATAAAAATGTTAAAATACTTGCAACAATCTCTTTTCAAAATTTTTCTTGTCTTCAAGGAAAAAAAACAAATCAAAACTTAAAAACATGTGTTCACAAGCATTCATTTCAAATCACTTAATCAATTTGGAAATGAATACCTTTCTGATGTGTTTCTAGGAGTCTTCAAATTCTACAAATCCTTGATTAGCTAAATAACATGAAAGAAGTTTAACTTTGACAAGTTCACTTGTTTCACTTTTAAAGAAGCCTATCCAAAGAGAAAAGTTCTTACTCTTTGGAGAAAAACTTCAAACCACTACTTCTACAACTGGTATAGAAATAAAGCATTGAGAAAACTCTTTCTTCATCCTCTCAAGCTCAGGCGATGCGTGTTGATGGTAGACCGAGGTAGGTTAATATCCCTACTATTTTGGCAAGGTCAACTAGGCTCTTAAGTGAGTCATGCACATACAAAATTATTGGGAGAACACCACTGATCAAATTTGATACCTATAAATTAGAGGCTTCCCAATCTACTCCCAAAGGTATCAAAATCCTTGTGCAAGGACCGATCCCTATGGTTTCCTAGATCACCTTAAGACACTCACCATATGTATCCCTATTTTAAGGTATCAATTTGTGAGAAAAGATTTTGATACTCACCTTCCCTTAGGTAGTTCTTCTTGAAGTGTTCTCAAAGTTGTAAGCTCAGTGAAAACATCTATCAGAACATACACTCTCTTAAAAAAAACAATCACTTTTAGTGGTCAATCATTTCTTGTATCCCACAAAGTTGCTTTATCATTTATTTGGATTTCTTTTAAGTGTCTTTGTCAAGTTTCTCCTTTGCTATTGGAGACATCAAATTGATCCAAAAAATTGATCACAAGCTTTCAAACAAAACCTTGCAAAAGAGATCTTTCCAAAATCAGACACCCCATAGACTTGTTTCAAAAAATTGCCAAAAATTTTCTAAGTGTTATTAGATTTAACCCAACACAAGAAATCAAAGCTTCCAAAACCTTGAGTTTATCAAGAAAAGAAGATTGCAAAAAGAGATCTGAAAGGCCATCAACCCATCCTAAAAGAAATCCAAGTAGAAGAAAATATCAAGACAAATTGGACAACATGGACTACAACACCAGAGTGAAGTAATTTTCAACCCAATTCTAGGTTAATCGATGCTATGTCAATCTATAAAGAGAAGATTAGATTGGTCCATCACATATTCATTTACTCCTTCAAAAACCCATAGTCCTATCTTGACATCCCTTCATCCTAGCTCATCCTTAATTCCATCTTTGCATCACCATCCATCCTTAGCTGCATCCTAAGTCATTCTTAGTTGCATCATTGCATTCTTTATCATCTTCCTAGTTGCATCTAGATCCTCCTCTTAGAGCATAGCATCATTCCACCATCCTTCATCAATCCTACCATTATAAAAATCCAAAATCAAAATCCTTGTCTCATTCCAGCATCTTTAAAAATCCAAATCCTTTATCCAAATCCAGCACCCATCTATCCAAAGTCAAAACCCACCATCCTTGCACCAAATATAGTGATCCAAAAACACTTACTATTCAATCCTTAGTGCTGCTTCAAAACCTTATCCTAAATAAAAAATCACCAACCTTTGACAAAGAATTATCTACAAAATCAATACTTGTCCCTGTTAGCCTCATCATCTCAAGCAAGAGATTGGCCTACATTAATAAAAATCTCATTAGCCAAATATCATTAGTCTATCTTAGGTTGAAAATCCTACCATTGATCCTGCATCAGGAAGCAACATCTCATTTGATGAACACTTAGTAAATATTCCACAATCCCCCACTAATCCTCCATCATCCTTGATCCAAATCAGATCATCCCACTAATCCTCCATCATCCTCATTGATCCAAATAAAATCATACCACCAATCCTCCATCATCCTTGACCCAAATAAGAGCATCTCACCAAGCCTTCATCATCCTACCATCATTCAGTTGTTCCAAATCCTTACATCCCATCGGAGAAATCCACCATCCTTAGAAGTTTCTTAGACTTGCATCCATAATTTTTAGAGTCTCTTAGGAACATCTAGCATCCATCTAGCATCTACATCTGCATTTTTAGATCTACATTCCATGCCTGTTAGGATAAGAACCTGGAAGAGAAGGAACGTGGATCCCAATTGGGCCACTAGTTCATCTGATCCTAACACTCCTACCAGCATGATGATAACCTACAATCCACTAATCCCACAAATTGGTAATGTATGGGATGATCCCACTAGCTCCTTGACTCCATTTTCCATGAAGACATTCATGAGCCATCTAGGGCATGCACAAATAGTTAGTGCACTTATTGATCAAAATTGACAAAACATACTGACCAACTTTGTGAAAGAAGGTACTCTGATTCCACCACATCTCCAAATCCTAATACCCATCAATGTCATCCAAATCCCAACACAAGTCTACACCCCCATCATGCAATAAATCCTTGATCCCAACTTGCACATATCTCAGGAAATTGCATCCATCCCCTACTTGCAAAGTAGTTTCACAAGCTTGAAAATGCAAGCCATAACACAACCCACTCCATTTTCCATCATGGTAACACCATCATCTTCTATGGTAGCTCAAGCCATTTCTCAAGCACAAAGCTTTCCACAAATAAATTTCCACCTCCCACACAAGATACCATACAGGAAATTCCTCCACCTTCCATGGGCCAAGAAACACAATCCTTTCTGGGGAAACACAATCATTCCCCTTTTATACTTTGCAAGCTTCCACATTCAAATCACCTTTTATGTGGGGAACACAAGAATCTTCCTCCATTTTATAACCAATATTTTCCCAAATATATATTCCCCCACCACCTTTCATCTCCAATACACAAGCCCAAAAAACTTCTTTCACAAAAGGCATGCCTTCCATGGAATTTCCAAACCACAATCTACATCCAAAATCCACACATTTTCATTTATAGCATCCACCACATCACAACTCCCACCATGAACTAGTTCTTGTTAGGGCCTTACTTGAGAGGAAATTCAAGCCTTAGGAATACTAACCCACTTCTCTGTATCCATGCTTGCAAACCAACAATCGACCTTCCCCTAAATAGTGCAACAATAACAACAATTGTAGCCTCTTCCAACTTCATCCTTTCCATCTTACACCAACTATCTATCCATTACACCCTCTGCATCTTAAGTGGTTCCACCACCCCAACAATAGAGTTTTCCCATTTTTCAAGCTACCATACACAACTACCTACTACTCCCAACTTCCCAACATCTATACCACCCTTAAGAAATGTAGGATTGAATCCAACCTACATAACCCAAGTGCACCAAGGCCAAGCCTATCAGCAAGCTACACCACTCTACTAGCCTCCCCCACAACAACAAACCATCCTTCCCCAATAGAAAAAGAATTTTACATGCCAAGAGACACCAATATACCTATGAATAATTTTGAAGAGGGGTTAGTTCTGAATGTGGGGATATCAGTAGGTAACTAGACCAACTATAGGGACAAGACTACCCTCTTCACTTCTATGGCACTTTTAGGACTTTAAACTAGATTGGAAAATGAAGATGATAGAGAGAAAGTATTGAATGATAACCAATCATTCATTGACTCTCCATTGCTATGATGGAACTAAAACTATGCAACCATGAAAATAAAAGCATAGGAAAGATTTTGATTTAGGTTTCTTGTAGAATGTAAACCACCATGCCACACTTGCAACACCATAAGAGATACTAGTTTCTGATCAATTCCATATCCATTGGGCATTATACCTAAAGAAAAAATAGAATACAAGAACAACTAATAGATTCATCAGAGATTCCAAGCCATAAACACAGTAAACTAGACTCTTACACTAGTTACAAACATCCTTCATGTTGAACCCAATGAATCTATGTTTTACTCAGAGACTTTTAAATTGATCTTAGATCAAGGCTAAGAGATAAAACATATACATAGATAAACTCTGAGCAATGAACCAAAAAATCCAAAACTCAAGAAGCACAAAAAAAGGAGTGATCTGAGAATGAAGAAATGTATTAAGTATGAGGAATCAAATTCCTATATTACAAGCTTATTCAAAAATACCTTAGACAATATGCAAAATATGCAAAAGGTTTTTCCCTTTGTGTTGGTACAACTAGATAAAAGTGTTATACTCTGGTATGAGGATGCACATTCATCTTTTTAGCCTCCTATGTTTAATAATTTTCAACCAACCAATATCCCTTTCTAAATGATCTGAAAAAAATCCTTTTATAGAAACAAGGATGCAACAAGAAAAAGATCACTTTGGGAAGCATTAAAACTCCAAAAACTAGATACAACAAGAAATAAAAGAAGACAAGAAAGCCTAAAAACCCAGGAAGGATCAGATCAAATCTGATGTACAATTATTTGGGTTGTTAGAAAGTAAAGATCCCCAAGATAACTGAGAGGGGGGGTGAATTAGTTATCTAATAATTTAACCATTCAACTACTTTAAACAATATAATTAATGTACTAATCAACCATAGAAAGATAACCATAAACAATTGCACAATAACACAAGATATGCTGACTAGGGAACCTCTTGAAAAGAGTAAACCCCGGTGGGCATGATGCCCACAAAATGATGCACTAATATGAAAGTTCCTTGTTAGAGGATGGACCCTGTTAGGAGTCTTATTAAATACATTCAGTACATATAAATCCCCGTTAGGAGATTTTGAATCCCTGTTAAAAGATTCTAACCCAGCTAAGAGTTTATGGAAGACAGAAGGACCCATTGCCCAAATTGCTTCAAGGCAAGATCTCTAAACCCACTGTCCAAAAGATCTTAGAATTATTCAATAGAATAATATGAAATATATTACCTCCTTCACTCTGTGCCAAAACCACACTCTCTGCTACACAAGATCACAATTCCAGATCTCTGCACTCACAAGTCTTCCTTCATCATTGAATTAGCTCTTTTCTTAACTTTATGCATATATTTGCATCTCAACCTTCATAGTACATATTGAAACAAGTAAAAAATTCCTTCTTATATATCAAACTCAAATAATTACAAATGAGTCAGTCCTCAATTACAAAATAATAAATTCTACACGCTACACACAAAATTTCACATAAAACTATCAGCTTCCAGATACTATAACTTTCTCCAAACATAACTTCAAATTTTGTGCTACTAACCATGTCATCATTAATGAGTCTCCAACATCCCTTTAACTACACAAAATCAGATTCCATCACAACTAAGAGATATCCTCCGATTTCTGAAAATTGCTTCACAGAAACACTGTCTAAACACTACTTTCACCAAAATGCTCATAACTCTCATGAATGAATGAATTTATTTTTGTGCTATTAACCATAGGTTAATAACACACCAAATAACATACCATCAACTACACAAAATCCAATCTATAATACAACATGTGTGCAAAACAAAATTGTACCTGCTTTCCTACTGTTATCCAGAATATCACTGTGTTGACATCAATGACAATCCAAGTCATGAATGCAACAACAATTGCTACAGAATGACTGCCAAAATACTTTTCATTCATTCCTAACAATCTCCCCCATTGGCATTGATGGAAACATAGATGAAAAACATCCAATGTTCCAAAAATCCAATACTACAACATCACTGCAAAATATCAAATTAAATCTTGCTTCATTTTCCTATTCAGCTCTCTGATACAATCCACAATGTTTTTCATGTATATCTCTCCCCCATTGACATCAATGATAGAAATTCCATCACTAAGTCAACAACAACTTAATGTCAAAAGACACTTTTTTAGAAAAATACAATAACAAGAGTCCTCATGACTCAACTCATAAACTCCCCCATAGAGGAAGTTCCAACATCCAATCCAGAAGAAAGATAGGGCTCATATACCACTAGATGGATGCAATCATCTACATAAATTCTCAAAAATAGGTTGGGGCATAACCCTAAGCATACCTCTCAGATACACAAATATATCTTTAGGTAAAGGTTTTGTAAATATATCTGCTATCTGTTCCTTTGTGCTTATGTACTCCAATCTTACTTCTTTTTCTGCAACTTTCTCTCTTACAACATGATACTTGATCTCAATATGTTTAGTTTTAGAATGTAAAACATGATTTTTTGACATACTCACTGTACTGGTGTTATCACAATGTATAACAATAGGCTCATCAAACTTTATTCCAATATCCTTCAGCATTTGCTTCATCCAAATAATCTGATTATAATTATTTGCTGCTGCAACATATTCTGCTTTTGATGTACTTTGTGAAGTACAATTTTGCTTCTTACTTAACCAAGAGACCAATTTTCTTCCAAGAAAAAAGGCTCCACCACTAGTGCTTTTCTTGTCATCAATGCTGCCTCCCCAATCTACATCAGTATAGGCACATAAAGTAAAATCATTAGAATTCTCATACCATAATCCATAATCCATTGTTCCTTTCAGATATCTCAATATCCTCTTTACTGCTGCATAATGTTATTCTCTAGGTTTTGCTTGAAATCTTTCTACAATCCCAACTAAATGTGCTATATCAGGTCTTGTATGTGTCAAGTACTGCAATCCTCCAATCATAGATCTATATTTTTCTGCTCAACTGCTAGTGTCTCATCTTTGCTAGATAAATTATGTCTAGTTACCATAGGTGTTCCAATAGGTTTAGAATCTTTCTGTAGACACCGAAAAATCCTTCAGAAAATAAATTATTTTTGTTTTCTGAAAATCCTTGATGACATCATCATTTATTAATTAATTATTTATTTAATTAATTAATTTATTTTTATGGCATTAAATCCCTCTCTCTTAATTAAAAATCTTTAATTAAGGAATCTAGCCTAAAAATGTCATTTGGACATTATCTCTAATTTATTAATTATTTTAATTAATAAATTGCCCAAAAACTTCAAAAAATAAATTAATTTATTTTTTATCCCAAACTTGGCCAATTTCCTTAAGACCACTAACCTCTTCCAAAATCTTCTAATCCCTTCTTAATTTCGATTAAAAGGCTAATCCCATCTTTTCTAACCCTAATCCCAAGGTTAAATATTTAATTAAGGTTAAATATTTAATTTCCATATTTATTGAAAATATTTTAATAAATATTCCTAAAACTTAAGCTTTTGGAATGAATAACCTTTTATTCCATGAAACTAAGGAGAAATCTAGACTCTTCTAGAATCTTCTCAAATCCACCCTCTTCACCCATCCTAATCCTTTTCTTTGTCCTAATCTAATCCTAATCCTACCCTTAAACCTTTGTGCAATCCTAACCAAGCTTAAGACTTTCCTAAACCAAAGCAAAGTCTTCCCTTCCAAATATCTCAACCACAAAGCATTTATTGCTTCCCCAAAGTCTTCAAAGCCTCTTAAAGCCCATTCATTGCTCTTACAAGCATTTATTTGGAGAGTTATGAGCTTGGAGCCCCCTTTGTTGACTCCTCTTTGCCCTTCCCTTCATCCACTCACCTTGTGACATGTGTCACCTCCTGATTGGTTGAGAACTAGCACAATCCATGTGCTTCCCTTTGAGTGAATTTTGGCCTCTCTTAAGAATTTCAATCCTGGCCATTCATTCCTCCTACCCCAAGCCTTAGAAATCCTATAAATACCCTCACTTCCTAAGGAAAATCATCCTTCAACTCTCAAACTCAATAGCAAAGTTATAATGCCATTTTCATTCTAGCATAAGCATAAACTCATCCTTTTTTAAATCATTTTCAAGCTTAAATCACATCTAAATTAGCTTAAATGGATTAACATAGATTCATTTCTTGTTTTAATCTTAGTTCTTTCATTTAGCTTTTGCATATTTGTGTGTTCTTGAGGCCTTTGAGGAAAAATAGGTTCCTCATACTTATTTTGTGTCATTTTGGGTCTTCATCAACCTAAAATCATTCCATTTTGCATGCTCCAAGTGCTTGAGTTTGCACACCCACATCCCTCTATATCTAAGCATATCAAACGGTGCATGGGCGCATCCGTTTTAAGCTTAAACTGAGGTGGCTTTGATTTTAGTTTGTTTACTTTTACATTTGATTTGATAATATGCTATGACGTTTGTTTATCTTTGGCCTTCAAAATAGGTTTAGGTGCACTCACAAATCCTAGTCTACATTCTGGCACGCCCGGTGGGAGTCAAACCACAATTATTTTGATGAAATTATGCTTTATATGCTTGTATTTTACAGGAAATAAAGAAATGTTGCCTTCATGAAAAGAAATGACGCCTACAGCAATTAAATGTCGCCTACAAGCAAAGAAATGTCACCTTCATCAAAAGAAATGTCGCCTACAAACAATTCAGTCACGCCTTCATGCAATTAAATCACGCCTTTGAGGAAAGAAATGACGCCTGTGAACTCTGTTTTCACGCTTGCATAACTAAGAATTTCCTGTTGTCGGCAACTTCTGTTACGTCTCAGAATTCTTCTTTTGTCGCCTGTATGTAAAGAAATCATGCCTATAACGAAAGAAATCACGCCTCTGGTTTTTTATCTGTCGCCTTTTGAGGTACAGAATGTCACCTGTAGGAATTAAATGTCGCCTCTGCACTTTCCAGCGTCGCCTATAAGATGGACGGTGTCGCTTTTTGGTTTTTTTTGTCTTGAGGTTCTGAGGACTGGTTTTTCATTTCTTTTATAGCAAAAGTCAAACTCAATCTTGAATGAAACTTAAGGAAATGAACTTAGGTCCTAGAGTGTCATTGTCAATTTGAAAAGCAAACCAAATCTTGAATGCACTAAAGGAAACAAACAACTCTATTCCCTCATCTATTTCAAATTTCAAAGCAAGCAAACAAATTCAATCTTGAGTGATCTAAGGGATAAAACAAAGCTTTTTCAAAGTTCTTAAATCAACTCGCTAATCAAATCTTGAATGCACAAAAGGAAAGAACTTGCAACCGTTCAAAGCATTTACATTTTTGAGGAAAAGAACAAATCAAAAGCTAAACATGAGTGTCTTCATTTCAAAGTTCAAACATCACTTAATCAAATTTGGGAAAATGAACAAAATCTGCTTGATGTGCATGTAGGAGTTTTTCAATTCTTGCATAATCCTTGTTAGAGTAAGCAACGTGGAACATTTGAACTTGGACAAGTTCACTTGTTCTACTTTTAGCGAGGCCTGTCCAAGGAGAAGCGCTTCCTCCTTGGAGAACGACCTCAAACCGGTATCCCCCCCGGCCGGTATACAAATAAGTGAATACCAAAAGAATCACTTCCATCTCCTAATCACCGGGCGTTCGTGCCAAACACGTGTCTGGGGATGGTAAACATTCCTCTCCCCCAGCATAATTGGCAAGGCTCTTAAGTGAGTCACGGATGATCAGAAAAACCGGGTATGGAGACTCCACGGAATCATTAGCAACCTGATAAAATAGAGGCTACCCTATCTACATCTGAAAGTATCAAAATCCTTGTGCAAGGACCGATTCCAAGGGGTTTACCGGGTCGCCTCAAGATTACTCACCATTTGTATTCCCTTCTGGGGGATACCAAGCTGTGGGCAAGCGATTTTGATACTCACCTTCCTTAGGTAGATCTGTTTGAAGTGCTTGACAGTCAAAGACTCCGTGAAAACATTTGTCAAACATACACTTTCAAAGCTTTATCAGAGTCTTTTATCTTGTTTGTATCTCACAAAGTTGCTTTGTCCTTTGTGAAGATTGCTTTTATCAAATCCTTTGCCAATGGAAAAACATCAAGCAGATCTATAACTTGGTTCGAAGGACAATCAGAGCAGCCATCCCAAAACTTGGTCATCTCCCATCCCTTTGTCTGTCTTCTTCTAGAAAACCGTCTGCTTCTGTCAGTCATCCCAATCTGAGTCTTAGTCTTCCAAACCATCTTCGTCCTTCCTCCTTATCCAACTCATTCACCAAGTCAGCATGTCTCAAATCTATAATGAGTTTGGTTATGATATCTCTCCTCTCCCACCAATCGATCCTAATGATGATGAAGGTCTTGTAGACCATGATGCCTATTTCAGCCAGTTTCCTCCAAGCAACCCCCAGCGTTTCATCATTCCTCCAATCCAGCCAACCATGCCTTCACGCTTATCTCCTAGCACTCCCTTTCATGTCCTTGGCAAGGCTAGCACTCTCTTTCATGTCCTTGGCAAGGCTAGCACTCCTTTTCATGTCCTTGGCAAAGCAACCCCAGTATCTTATCCATCCCCAACTTATCCTTTTCTTCAACCCACACCTCTTCCATATGCTCCTTTCAGGCCTCCACTTTCTGCTATGGTCATTTCTCCATCGCCATCATCCCTTAGAAACACTTCACGCCACTTCCCCTATCTAAGGCCTCCATCTGCCCATCCTCCAAAAAATTCTGAAATCCAAGATTCCAGTCCTCCCATCCTTTTCACCAAACCTCTATCCTTTCCCAAACCACCATCTTCTACTCCAAACCCCAATCCTCCATCCTATCCCAAACCACCATCCTCTCTTCCAAACCACATTACCAAAAATCTTTCCCCACCAGCAGAGTTCATCCCTCAACCCACTCCAAAACCTGTACTTCAAGCCACTAGCCCTACCTCTTCAGCACCATCATCCCCTCAAGCAAAACCCAAAGCTCCCTTTTCAAAGTCATCTTTTTCATGGGTGTTCCCTTCTTTCTCTCCCCCTTCGCAAACATCTACCCAAGCACAAACCCCACTTTCATGTGAAGACCATCCAAGTTCCCCATCTCCTCCACCTTCCAAACCTTCTTCACCACAAAAGTCTCCAAGGAAACCAATAACAGAACCCAAGGAAGAGCCAATAGCAAAACCCACGCCTGAAATTGAAAAGCCAAGCAATCCTTCATGTGAAGCCATCATTGATGAGGCCCATCCAGCGCTCCCATCTATTATCTATCTTCCATACATTCCAACCGTTGATCCTCTTCCATTTCCTATCATCATTGAGTTCCTTTCGTCTGAAGTATCTATCCAATCCCCAGAATCATCTGCTCCTAGCATTAGCCAAAGCATACCTAATGAGCTTCCTGAGTTCATCCCTCTTCCTACCATTGCAGCTGAAAGATCTTCCATCCTTTTATCCATACCATCTGAAGAGTTCTTCCTTCTTCCAGAAACCCCAGCAGCAGAGTCTCCAATCCTTTCATTCCGCCCCTTCGAAGAGTCCATCCATATATCCCCTAATCCTCTATCTGAACAAATCCCATCATGTCAAGATCTAGACCAAAAGCATGTTGAAATATCTATAGAAAAACATCAAGATCCAACCCCTTTACTTCCCCCATCGCATGTTCTATTGCCTCCATCACCTTCAATCCAAAATCCTACAATCCCAATTCCTCCAATCCAAGATCCTATCATCCCAGTTTCTCCAACTAAAGATCCAATACCATCCCCCAATCCTAGTCAAAATCCCAACATCCTATCCTCTCCTCTTGAGGATCCTCCTAACCAAACTGTCCAGCTTCCGTCACTCTATCCACTTGGAAAACTAACATTTGTCAAAGGCAAACCACTTGAAGAAGAAGAAATCAGCTTCCTATCTTCCATCAGAGAACCAGAAAATGGCTGTTTGTCATTCACCCCAAGTCAAAAATATCCTTGTCTGGATAAAATGTTGAAAAGATGGAACTATCAAGACAAAGGTCTTGGCACTCACGAACAGGGAAATATACAGCCCATTCAAGGCAAGAAACATCCAAAAGGCTATGGAATTGGTTGCACACCAGAAGAGGACACTCCCTCCACATCAGCGAAAGGTACTTCATCCAGAAATGTTGGTACAGCTAGGGCAAAGTTCAAACATCCATTCAAAACCAACAAAACATCTTTCAGAGCCCACAATGCAATTCCTCCCACTCCATCGTTACAACCAAGGAAAACCTATCATATTCCTCCTTCATCCTCCCCATCCATTTTGGGTCCCTATGTCCCAAAGTCTTTTAGTGCATCTCCATTACCCATCAAATCCATTTTGGGACCTTATATCCCAAAATATCATCCTCCATCTTATCCTACTCAGCCTTTCATCCAACATCCAAGCATCCCTAGTCAAGATCAACAACGGCACATGTCCACATATCCTATATACCAATCTCCTTCCATCTCTCCATCCAAATTTCCTCCATCCCAGACAACTCCTCATATTCCTCCCAATGCTCCTCCCAACTTGGATGCCATATCGCGCATGAATAAAGGGAAAAATCCACAAAAATCCCAGGATTGTTATGTCCAGTCTAATCGACATGCACAATCAAAGCAAAATCCGATCAAGCAAGCCAAAGCAAACCACTGGCCACAAAGGCCCATCAAATCAAATGCCAAATCTAATGCATCCCAATGGCTGCAAAGGCCCAATGATGATTACCATGTCCAGTCTAATCGACATGGTCAATTAATGCAAGCTCCAATCAGGCAATCAAATGCGCCGCAAAGGCCCAGCAAAGAGCCAATCAGGCATGCTAAAGCACCCCAATGGCTCCAAAAAACTAGCAAAGTCCAAGCAAAATCTATCACATGGCCACAAAGGCCTAGCAAAGAAAAAGCACAATCTGATGCCCACCAATGGCCGCAAAGGCACACTAAAGCTAAAACAAAAATGATGTGGATCCCAAAGCAAAAAGATGTAATCCATCTAACAAAAACATCCACAATGGCATCCAATGTTGCCCATCTCCCAGCTCCTCAATCTTCCCCTCCATCTCCTCCATCCTCTAGCATAAATCCTCCATCACATCTATCTCTATCTTCCACATCCAATCATCCATCTTCCTCGCAACATGTGCCAATGTTGATCTTGACAACATCCCCCTATCATGATCATTTTCCATCCTTCCATCCAAACACTTTCTACCACCATCTTTCCCATCTCCCCCATCCGATTCATGACTTTGCATGATCCCCCCCGTCCTGCTACAGTTGTACCAACATCCAGGCACACAATCAGAGAAATCAGCAAAGTCAATAGGCAATCAGGCTTTAGCATCAACATATGCCTATCAGCTTAAAACAGAAGCATATTTTGGAGAGGAGGTAAGCTTTAGTCGCAAAAGTGAAAAAAGCAAAGGTAAAATCATGAGTCTTTATGTGAAAACCCTTCTGGGGCACATTCTGATTCCAAAATAGTAAAAATAAAGGGCGTATCTTCTAGTGAAAACTTGGCAATTCAAGCGCTAGAAGATGGAGCTTTGCCTCTTCCTCCTATCTGGGATAACAACACATGATAGTTCCCTATCAACATTGCAGAAACCAAGCTAAATCAACTTGGGTATAGAAGGATGTTTGTGGCTCATCTACATGGAGGTTAACCTGATAGAAAGTGAATCATGACCTTAAGTGCCTTGCTCTGAGGAGTCAATTATCAACTGTGCATGGTCATATACACATGCCTAGGTGTGATCTTAAGCTTGTCGTTCATCACCTAGCAATGGATCCCCATGATAAGCTGGCAACATCAGAAAATAGCAATCCACATCAGAAAATCAGTGAAGAATCTCTCAGAAGATCAACATCAAATCGCATGATAGCACCAAAATTAGCATAAAACTCAGTGCCACATCAAAGAGTTAGCAACAACATCAAAATATCTGTGCAAAATCAAAAACAGCAGGGCCATCATCAAATCATAAGGGAACATCCAATCAAAGAATCAGCAACACCATCAGAATATCAGTGACATATCAAAAGGTCACCATCTAATCAAGAGGAAGTGCCAAAACGGTGACATCAGCTGATCAGCAAGCACGACAGCATTAAATCAGAGCTTCAGCAACAAATCAGAAGTATCAATGCATATCAGCACAAGCTCAGCAACAAATCAGCAAGATCAGCATAAAGTCAAGGAAAAAACACAAAAATCCATAAAAATTGGATAAATCAAAGGAGCAAATTATCAACAAAGCAAAAATCAAGAGAAAAACATTCGTCCTCTGGTGAAAACTTGGCAATTCAAGTGCCTTGGACAAGTACCATGATGAAAACCTGGCAAACAGGCGCCATGCGTAGTCCCCCCCCTAATTCCTTTCTGCAGTTAGGGGCTTCCTTTCTATCACCTCTTATCCAACATGTCCTCCATCCCCTTTTGTCTCTCACTTCCTTCATTTTCCATTGGATCTTGATGACAAAAATAGAGACTATCAGATGTACATGCTTTTGGGCACCTCCTTGGCATCCATTGCACCTTTCAGCTACATATCCTCTATCCAATCCTTTCATCCTAGCTTCCATCCTTCCTCATCCTCTTGTTGGCATATCTTCCGTCCAAGCATACACCATGCCTTTAAAACACATGAACTATCTTAAACAAGGGGCATCCTCTTCCTTGGTGACGTATTCCTTGGAGGCTATCCAAATCCGAATCTTCCATCTCCCAAAATCCTCAGCAATTTCTCTATCCAAATCCAAACCAACCACCATCCAATCCTTCCAGCACTCCTCTATCTTAATCCATCAGCAGTTCCTCCAGCATCCTCTATCTTGATCCACCAGCAAACCAACTCAGCGTCCCATATCCTTTATCAGAATCCAACATCCACCATCCACAGCAGAAAGCAAATTCACCATCTTTTGCACCAAAATCCAGAGCTCCAAATCCACAAGCATTATCGTGTTGCAGCCCTTTGAGTTGTTTCCATCCCTTATCCTAAATCAGAAATCATCCTCTTTTTGGCACAACGTGTTGTCTTAAAGAAATCAAACACTTGTCCTTGCATAGCCTTATCATCTCGAGCAAGAGATTGGCTTGTATTGACAAGAATCCAGTTGACCGAAGATCATCAGTCTATCCTAGGTTGACGCAATCCTATCACTGATCCTCCATTGGGAAAAAAGTAGCTCATTTTGTTGACACTTGGTAATCTTCCACCAGCTTTTCATCTTCCACCAGCTTTTCATCCTCCAAATCCTCTAGCAGTTCCACCATCCAATCTCCCCAAATCTTCCTCTGTCCAAATCTTCTAGCAGTTCCATCCTCCCCATCCTCAGCATTTTCCTTCATCTTCCCAACACCTAGTATCTTCTCTTGTCATTGGTATCTAGCTATAGGCTAACCTCATTGCAATCCAATGCCATTCATCCCTATCCACACCTTGCTAGCAATCTTCCCAACCTATCCATCTCTTCTAGCTAGCCAACACCCAAGATCAAGCCAACCGATCAAATCACATCCTTCGTCTTGTAGCAGACCTTGATCTCAATTCAATCATCATCATTGGGATATGTCTTTCCCAAATCCATGTCATTTTAGGACACATCATCCATCGCCAGTCCGTCTTGGTCTTCCAACCTAGCTGGGGCACCATCTTTCATATCTTTGAAGTTGTCAGCTTCATCCCCAAGTTCTTTATATATCCTATTCCAGCGTCTTGTACCTAAGTGTCAGTCGTGTCTCCACCTAAGCTCATTTGTACATTTGTGTCTTTAGGTCCCATCCTTTGTCTTAGTCCTTGTCCGTCCTGTAGCAGCATTTGATCAAATATCTTGTCCCATCCCCAGCCTCAGAAAATTTGTAGTCCCACTCGGGCCTTGTGCTTCAGCAACATCAATTGTCAACTTATCCTTGCTCATCCTGATTATTCCTTGAACTTCAGCTTTTGCCAGCGAACAACTACACTTATTCTCTCACCAACCCATGGGTCCTTGAGGATATATCGTTCCTCCTGTCTGACCTAATCTTCCATCCTGGTCCTTGAGGATATATCGTTCCTCCTGTCCGACCAACCTTCCCACCATCAATCAAACCTAATCTCTCTCCTTGGCAAAGGATGTCTTTTTGGAGTTATCATTTTGATCTTGGATTTTTGTCCTTTGGGTCTTGTTAATCTTTTTGGCTTCTCTTTATCCCACTAGGGTCGCCACGATTCATTATATCACAGTGTGCTACGTGTGCGGATAATCTGGGGCAAGGTCTTTTGATCTTTCGCTTCTGCCTGTGAGTCAGTTGTGTGTTTGTGGTTCCTTCAGCATCGGTTCCACCATGTCGCCTCTGTGCTTCATGTGTGATTTTGGGGCAACCCTGTGTGTTTGTTTAGCATCAGTCCTCGTCAGTCCTATGCAACACTGGTGACAAGGCCTCGTGATCCCAGTATCCTTGGCAGGTCTCTAGCATTGCTATATTAAATCTAGGCTGTGCACTCCCGTTTGCACTTGGAGCTATCTGGTCCCTTGCATTTATCATATAGATTAATCTTGCATCTTTGCATACAGCTGCATCTTGCATCTTGCATTTCCATCTCATCTTGCATATCATCCATATTTGTTCTTAGAAGTGAGGTTATTTATCTCCCCTTTCTTTCTAGGCCTTTCCTTCCTCGTCCCGCCGGGCACACTCTGTCCCAGGGCGTAATCCCTCTTTTTCCTTGTCCCACTGGGTGCATCTTCCATGATTTTGTCCCACCGGGGCATGTTCCTCTTTCTTCTAGTCCACCCAGGCGTCATACCCTCTTCTTCTGATTCTAGCCTCGACATCTTATTTTCTTGTCTTTGATGCCATGCCACTTGCGGCATCGCATCAAAGAGGGGCAAAATGTAGACACCGAAAAATCCTTCAGAAAATAAATTATTTTTGTTTTCTGAAAATCCTTGATGACATCATCATTTATTAATTAATTATTTATTTAATTAATTAATTTATTTTTATGGCATTAAATCCCTCTCTCTTAATTAAAAATCTTTAATTAAGGAATCTAGCCTAAAAATGTCATTTGGACATTATCCCTAATTTATTAATTATTTTAATTAATAAATTGCCCAAAAACTTCAAAAAATAAATTAATTTATTTTTTATCCCAAACTTGGCCAATTTCCTTAAGACCACTAACCTCTTCCAAAATCTTCTAATCCCTTCTTAATTTCGATTAAAAGGCTAATCCCATCTTTTCTAACCCTAATCCCAAGGTTAAATATTTAATTAAGGTTAAATATTTAATTTCCATATTTATTGAAAATATTTTAATAAATATTCCTAAAACTTAAGCTTTTGGAATGAATAACCTTTTATTCCATGAAACTAAGGAGAAATCTAGACTCTTCTAGAATCTTCTCAAATCCACCCTCTTCACCCATCCTAATCCTTTTCTTTGTCCTAATCTAATCCTAATCCTACCCTTAAACCTTTGTGCAATCCTAACCAAGCTTAAGACTTTCCTAAACCAAAGCAAAGTCTTCCCTTCCAAATATCTCAACCAAAAAGCATTTATTGCTTCCCCAAAGTCTTCAAAGCCTCTTAAAGCCCATTCATTGCTCTTACAAGCATTTATTTGGAGAGTTATGAGCTTGGAGCCCCCTTTGTTGACTCCTCTTTGCCCTTCCCTTCATCCACTCACCTTGTGACATGTGTCACCTCCTGATTGGCTGAGAACTAGCACAATCCATGTGCTTCCCTTTGAGTGAATCTTGGCCTCTCTTAAGGATTTCAATCCTGGCCATTCATTCCTCCTACCCCAAGCCTTAGAAATCCTATAAATACCCTCACTTCCTAAGGCAAATCATCCTTCAACTCTCAAACTCAATAGCAAAGTTATAATGCCATTTTCATTCTAGCATAAGCATAAACTCATCCTTTTTTAGATCATTTTCAAGCTTAAATCACATCTAAATTAGCTTAAATGGATTAACATAGATTCATTTCTTGTTTTAATCTTAGTTCTTTCATTTAGCTTTTGCATATTTGTGTGTTCTTGAGGCCTTTAAGGCAAAATAGGTTCCTCATACTTATTTTGTGTCATTTTGGGTCTTCATCAACCTCAAATCATTCCATTTTGCATGCTCCAAGTGCTTGAGTTTGCGCACCCACATCCCTCTATATCTAAGCATATCAAAGGGTGCATGGGCGCATCCGTTTTAAGCTTAAACTGAGGTGGCTTTGATTTTAGTTTGTTTACCTTTACATTTGATTTGATAATATGCTATGACGTTTGTTTATCTTTGGCCTTCAAAACAGGTTTAGGTGCACTCACAAATCCTAGTCTACACTTTCATTCCAAATATTTTCAATAATTCATTCAAATACTTAGTCTGACTTAAAAATATACCTTCCTTTCTTTGTGTTATCTGTAATCCCAAAAAATATTTCATTTCTCCAATCATGCTCATCTCAAATTTAGTCTTCATTTCATTTGTAAATTTGTCACTAGCTTCATCTTCTCCTCCAAAGATAATATTATGAACAAATATAACTATAACCAATAGACCATTCTCAATTTCTTTTGTGTATAAGTTACTATCTGTTGTTCCTTTTATAAATCCTAATTTCAATAAATACTTATCCAATCTTGCATACCAGGTTCTAGGTGCTTGTTTTAATCCATATAAAACTTTCTTTAACTTACATACCATATCTCCTTGTGTCAAAGGAAAACCTTCAGGTCTAGGGACCAATTCCCATGTCTTGTTTTTTTCAATCTACTCCAATTCTTCTTTCATAGCATTAATCCAATGTTCATCTTCACAAGCTTCATTAGTAGTCTTAGGTTCAATTTGAGAAATCAAACATAAATGTACCTTATTTCAAGTCAAAACTCCTCTATCTAAACTTCCAATAACTTTCTCAATAGGGTGATGTCTCGAAATATACCTGTTAGGTGTCATAGTTACTGATCTAGTTCCAGTTGTAGATTCTTCTCTCCTTTCTTCTCTATTTTCCTCTTTGTTTTCTTCTCTATTTTCTTCAGTATGACTTTCATTTAGCAAATCACTGTTAGTTTCAAAAAATAATTTTGCATTTTCAATGTTAGGCTGAGGTTGTGCTTCACCATCAAATTCATAGTCAAGCATTCTTTCCTAAATTTTAAATTTTTCATCAACTTTTACATTTGCACTTTCAACAATAGTCTTAGTTCTTTTGTTATAACATCTATATGCTTTTCTTTTTAAAGAATATCCAAGAAATATTCCTTCATCACTTCTAGGATCAAATTTTCCTATATCATCATCTCTCTTTATATAACATTTACTTCCAAAAATTCTAAAATACTTAACTGAGGGTGCATGTCCAAACCATAATTCATAAGGTGTCTTGTTTGTATTTGCTCTGATTTGTACTCTATTCATAGTGTATACTATTGTGTTCACTGCTTCTCTCCAAAAAGTCTTAGCCAAATCATTTTCAAACAACATAGCTCTTGCTGCTTTAGTTATTGACCTGTTCTTTCTTTTTGCAATACCATTTTGTTCTAGTGTTCTAGGGGCTAAAAGTTATCTCTTAATACCATTCATTTCACAAAACATGTTAAACTCTCTAGATGTAAATTCACCACCTCTATTAGATCTTAGACACTTAATCTTCATTCCAGATTCATTCTCAATTTTGCTTTTCATGATCTTAAATTTATCAAATGCTTCAGATTTTTCTTTCAAAAATGCAATCCACATCATCCTTGTAAAATCATCAACAAAAATCATAAAATGCCTTTCTCCATAGAATCCTCTAGTCCTAGTAGGACCACTCAAGTCTGTATGAACAATCTCTAGCTTCTCTATCGATGTGAACTTCTTGTTGGGAAATGAACTCCTTTTCTACTTTTCCATCATACATTCTTTGCAAATCATGTTAGTAGGTTTCATAATTCTAGGTAAATCTCTTACCGCAAGTGTCAGGCTCACCTTGACAATATTATCAAAGTTTATATGACAAAACCTTTTATGCCATAACCAACTATCATCAATCTTAGTTATCAAACATATCATCTTAGTAGGATTCAACTGAAACACATTACCTCTGGTTCTGGATCCTTTTCCAATCAGATTTCCATCTTTATCTTTTATCACACAAGTTTTCTCAGTAAACCAAACTTGATAACCCTTATCAGCCAATTGTCCAATGCTGAGTATTATGTCTCAATCCATCAACAAAGTAAACATCATCAATATTAGTATTTCCATCAAGAGTAATAGATCCTATACCCTTAATCAAACAAGGTACATTATTACCAACCCTAACAATTCCTCCATCATAATTATCTAACTTAACAAACTTTGTTTTATCTCTAGTCATATGATGTGAACAACCACTATCTATAATCCAATCAAATTTCTTTTCAACTTGAGAAACTAATGCTTTTTCTTCCCTTTTATCAAATTCAGAACTTTCTTCTTTAATTGCTACAAATCCTATTTCCTCAAAGTTATCATTATCATTGTCAATTAAATGTTTTTCAATTCCTACTTCAAGATTTTCATCATTTGCATAATAACATTCTTTAGATCTCCTCGGTTTAAAGTTGCTTGTATACTTCTTAACTCTTTTAGGACATTTAGATGCAAAATGACCATATTCTTGACAAGTCCAAAATTTAAAGATTTTATTACCATCTGGTTCTCTTTTTACAAGTAATGCAATACCTTCTTCAATCTTCTTATCTTCCTCAGATTTAGATCTACTACTACTGGCATAATCTCCATTCACACTAGTACTTCTTGTAGGTCTAATGTTAAGAGCACTGAATGTTGTTTCCATTCTAGGTAGCTCTCCTGATAATCTCAAGTTCATCTCTGCTATTTCTAATCTTCCAAGAAGAGTCTCTCTTGAAAATTTTGATGTACAAGGTATCACTTGTTCAATCATCTATGTTGTCTGCTTGAATACTAGTGTCAAAGTTCTCAGAATTTTCCATATCACTTCATTCTCTATCTTATCACCTCCACAAGACTTTATTCCTATTACAATCTTAGACATCCTACCAATATAGCTTCTAATAGATTCATCTTCCATCATTCTGATATCTTTAAATGCACAAATCGAATTCTGTAATCTAGCCTTCTTTGCATGTTCATCACCTTCAAAATTCAAATGTAAAGCTTTCCAAATTGCATGAGATGTTTTCAAACATCTTACCTGACTATATTCATTCTCTGGTACTACTGAAAAAAGTGATTCTCTTGCAAGTATGTTACACATGAATAGATCTAGTTCATCTTTAGTTCCTACCTCTAGATTATCTTCCTCAATAATAGTCTTCTCACTCTTTGTAATCAACCAATAACTTGGTCCTAAACACAATAGATGAGTCTTCATCTTTTCTTTCCAGCTATCAAAATTTACCCAATCAAACTTAGGGCTTTCTTTTTTGAAATTCTCCATGGATCTCCTTAAGTTGTTAAACTTTTCTTTCAAGGACCTGCTGCTCTAATACCAATTGTTAGAAAGTAAAGATCCCTAAGATAATTGAGAGGGGGGGGGGGGGTTGAATTAGTTATCTGATAATTTAACCATTCAACTACTTTAAACAATATAATTAATGTACTAATCAACCATAGAAAGATAACCATACACAATTGCACAATAACACAAGATATGTTGACTAGGGAACCTCTTGAAAAGAGTAAACCCCGATGGGAATGATGCCCACAAAATGATGCACCAATATGAAATTTCCTTGTTAGAGGATGGACCCTGTTAGGAGTCTTATGAAATACATTTAGTACCTATAAATCCCTGTTAGGAGATTTTGAATCCCTGTTAAAAGATACTAACCCGGTTAAGAGTTTATGGAAGATAGAAGGACCCACTGCCCAAACAGCTTCAAGGAAAGATCTCTGAACCCACTGTCCAAAAGATCTTAGAATTATTCAATAGAATAATATGAAATATATTACCTCCTTCACACTATGCCAAAACTGCACTCTCTGCTACACAAGATCACAATTTCAGATCTCTGTACTCACAAGTCTTCCTTCATCACTGAATTAGCTCTTTTCTTCACTTCATGCATATATTCGCATCTCAACCTTCATAGTACATATTGCAACAAGGAAAAAATTCATTCTTATATACCAAACTCAAATAATTACAAATGAGTCAGTCCTCAATTACAAAATAATAAATTCTACACACTACACACAAAATTTCACATAAAATTGTCAGCTTCTAGATACTGTAACTTTCTCCAAACATATCTTCAAAGTTTTCCCTATGAACCACATCATCATTAATGAGTCTCCAACATCCCTTTAATTGCACAAAATTAGATTCCATCCCAGCTAAGAGATATCCTCCAATTTCTAAACACCGCTTCACAGAAACACTGTCTAAACACTGCTTTCACCAAAATGCTCATAACTCTCATGAATGAATGAATTTATTTTTGTGCTATTAACCATAGGTTAATAAAACACAAAAGAACATACCATCAATTATGCAAAATCCAATCTACAATACAACATGTGTGCAAAACAAAACTGTACCTACTTTCCTGTTGTTATCCAAAATATCACTGTGTTGACATCAATGACAATCCAAGTCATCAATGCAACAACAACTACTATAGAATGACTGCCAAAATACTTTGCATTCATTCCTAACATGGGTTTCATAATCACAGGGTAACTGTACTTACAAATTCAATCAATTTCTTGTTGCAGGCAAAAAAAATTAAATGTGAGAACCAACTGCAACTTGCATGTACAAGGCATGGAAATAATTTTGACATCAAACCCTAGCCACCCTTGTCAAACATTTTTCCCCAGCATTAAAATGAACATGGCACATTATGAAGCAAATCAAATCTAGGAAGCTACCTAACATCTTCTTCATCAATTTTCACCTGCAACCATCTCAAAAGAATAAAATTTGATCTGGCCTTGTCATATCTATTTCACTATATCAAAACCCTACATAAACCCTTAAATAATTTTTAATCTTGGCAGCAATGGCTAATTCATAAATTTTAAAACATGGCCATCAATTCATCTCTTTCCTGGCAGATCAAGTGGTTCTCATTAAATGACAATAGTCACTTAAAAATTTTAAAATTACCCACCCACATCATCTTATCTTGGCATCCAATCTAAATCAAGTACCTCAACACACCTACTAGTGGACCTACTTTCTTTTGACCATAGAAAGAAACTTAACCACACTAGATCTGGTGAATTGGCAAATGAAGGAAATATCTGAATCACAAAACACCTTGCTAAACTAGGGTTTGGTTAGAGATCACACAAACAAAGACATTCACATGATCGCTTAATATATCCTTGACTTGAGGTTTCATTTAGAGAATAAGTGACAACCACTTGATCAACTTTTATCAATGGCCTAGATTCTATCTCCAAGCCCTCTTTCCTTTAACTCATCTCTATTTAGCGATTTAGCAACTACGAGAATCTCATAATCGTTGAATGTTTTCATTAACTAGGGTTTGACCTAGATAATAAGAGACCAAGGCATTCTCATGATCACTTGATGTTTGGCCTAACCCTAGTTAAACCATGAGATTAAGAGATGACTATATACTTAACTTCTCACTAGGTCACTGAATGCTAAGAACATAACCATCAGGATCATGAGAACATGAGACTACACAGTCGCTAGATTGTCGAATACAAAACTTAACCACTAGAATCAAAACTTGACTTAACTTTTACTTAACACGGGACCATTTAGACAATCAGTGAACAAAGAAATATCCAAATCGCTAGACATTTGTCTTGACCAGGGTTAGAATAGGAGATCATGCAAACAAAGGAATTCTCTAAATTGCTGGATAAAAACTTAACCTTGGGTCATACCAGAAGAATGCATGCCTATCATTGATCTTTCTAATCATCCACAACCATCACTAGTTTACTAGATGTTTCATGAATTAGTTATTTCATTTGGAGATCAAGAGATGACTGTGTTCACCAGTTCATTGAATGTTTAGGTACTAACCACCAAAATTAAGAAAATACATGAACACTTAGTCACCAAGTCACTGAATCGATAACTTAACTGCCATACCCAGACTTGATGTTAACCCTTTAATTAACCCATGCCATCTAGAGAATAAGTGACTGAAGAAAACTTAGAGTCGCTGGATACTTTTCGAACCTTGAGTTTCATTATGAGAACAAGTGCTAGCCACTAATCTTGATCTACATCTATGGCTCATATTTAATCACTAAAAGCTTCCCACCTTGACTAGATCATTTGGAGATTCAATGACCTTAGGAAATACTAACCACTTGCTAGGTCATTGAAGGTTAAGCCACTAACTACCAAGATCAAGAGAATGAACGATCACTACTTTCACTGGATTTCTAGATGAAATGAACGACCACCTAAGAACTTGGAGAATCAATGAATGCCTTAGTCATGTAATCTTTGAATAGAAACATAATAGCCTAGGAAAGGAAATAGAACATGTGTAGAATTGGGACTTAAGTGGCCCAAAAAGGAAATAAAGAAATAGACCTATCTAGGGTTTTGGACTTAGAAAAATTTCATGAAGCTCTAGGACATGCAATTAGACCTATTTCTCAAACATTGAAACTAGAATTTCTCTTTTTTCATTTAAGCACATTCACCTTTGACTAAAGCTTGAACACATCTTGAACTATTGTAGGCTAAGGGCACAAGACATGAAACATCATAGATCTTCTTCACTAATCAAACTGGTCTTGCAGGTGGTCATGACAATTTTCTTAGGGTTTTAGTCAGATAAGACCATTTTCTTGGGATTTTTAGCTATGACATAAAAAATGGGCTAACACTCCCTAGTAATCATCACCCCAAAATCCATTCTAATCTGGCTATCTTGCTAGACAATCTCCATTTCCAACTTGGCAATATCTGCCAAAGTATTACCCTTATTCCCTAGCACCACTAGATCCTTTCCAAATGGGAGTACCCACTTAAATGCTAATCAATGCCAAGTGGGAAGAAATGAAGAATTCTCTTAAGGAGGTCAAAGTTTTCATAGAGAACAAGACATTCAAGTTTGAAGAGGTTTGTCCCTATCCCTTAAATAGAGCAATCACAACAGTCCCCTTTCCCAAACAATTTGAAACACCAAAATTTGGCAAATATTGAGGGAAAGGAGACTCTGTAAACCATTTTAAAGAGTTCTATATGGCCTATCAAGAGCTATCATACAATGATAATTACCTTATACCCATGTTCCCCAAGAGCTTGGGAGGAACTACTATTGATTGGTTCTATAAGATACTCCATGCAATAGTCACAACATTTTTTGAAATTTCTAAGAAATTCATGGCCCAATATGCCCACAATGTTGAGAATGAGTTGACCCTCCTAGACCTTTGCAACTCAAAATAGAAAGAAGGAGAAATCCTAGCATACTACTTACAATGATGGCAAAACCTCACTACCAGGTTATTGTATTAACCCCTTGAGAAGCATCTAACCAAGATCTTCATCAATAAATTACATCCCAAACTATCCCACTTTATGAGGATGAACTGCATCCAAATTTATCAAGACATGAAAGGAAAGGGGATAGATATCAAAAGAGGTCTCCTAGATGAAGGCACAATCTGACATCACAAAGACAATTCTCACAATAATCCTAGTAATGAAAAACCCTGTTACTAGAATTGAAATAAGAATGTTGTTACTTATGGAGCCATAGACACCAAGCATGTCCAAATTATTATGGCTCATCCTACACTAACTCCTACATATCACCAACATCAGCCTCAAATCAATTAGCAACCTATGCAACAATATTAACCCCCAAAAAATCAACACCAATATCAGTAGCAAACACAAAATAATCAGCAACCCATGTTGCATGTTCAAAACCAACACCTAAATCCAACTTATCAGTCCAGTGTCATATCAACAACTCCTAATCAAAATAGGCCTCAAGCCTAGACTCACTAGAAGAGAATCTTCACACTTCTTGGTGAACCTCTTGATGTAATCTTTCATCGCATGGCCAAGGTGAATCTGATCATGTACCCACCAACTCAACAATTTGATGATGCCACTCCCAAGCCTAACTAGTACAAAGATCACATGTACGGTGATTATCATCATGTCAAAGGATACACTAACCTAAGGTGTATGAAACTAAAGCATTAAATCCAAGATCTCATTGATAGAAAGGAGATCCAAGTTGACACACCAACCCAAGCCTTGCTTAATGCAAATTTACAAATATATCAGAATGTGTTCCCACAACACAACACTAGGAAGAACCAAACCAATGCTAATCCCCCACATCAAAACCAAGGTGATCATGTTGACCATAAAGACTACACTACTACTTATATCAATTAAAACAAATTTATTGGATGTATAACCCAAGTTGAGCCCACAATTAATGTCATCCACATCAAAGGAGAAAATAGTTAGTGTGTAGTCACCATTGTGCCGAGACCAGATATCTATCATCGGTGCCAATATGAGGCTAGAACACAATGCACAATACAACCTCATAGAACATCTTGGGAACACACCTGTCTAAATCTCCCTCCTAGACCTTCTCCACACTTTACCCCTCCATAAAGAGATTCTCAACAAAGCCCTCCAAGAAGGACATGTCTCCATAGACATCAATGTCACCCAATTTGAAAACCTTATGGTACATCTATTCACATCCTTTGCTCTATCATTCAAGCCATCCGACATACCACCTAGTGCACCTAACCATAATCTCCCTCTTTGCATTGTCATTATGGTAAGAGATTTTTCTATTAAAAGGATCATGATAGATAATGGCTCAGCCCTAAACTTATGTACTTTGAAATTTGTTTAGTAGATAGGGTTCACAAAGGCTAACATATTGCATGAAGTCATCACCTTCAAGGCATAGGACAACTTGGAGTGTACCTCTAAAGGTACCATTCTTTTTCCTATCAATCTAGGCCCTACAACTCAAAACACCATCTGCCATGTTGTTGATCTTGACCTACCATTCAACATCCTCCTTGGCTGACCATGGATCCATTCCATCAAGGCTATACCATCCACTTACCATCATTGCATCAAATTTATGCATCAAGGTATTAAGGTTACCAACCATGTAGACCCCCAACTCTTTTCATATTGTCCTACGATGGAAGCATCATTCCCTCATTATACCCATTGTCCTAGAACTAACATTGGCACTTATGTTGTCAGCTCTTTATGATTCCATAGCGATCTAGAGACCATCCTTGCCTCCACTCTCTCTTCCATCAAGATCAATAACTAGGGCTATGGTGAGTTGATGCAAGGGAGGGCAAGGAGAGGGGCCAAAGGCACACCCTAACTAGATCCACCTTGTAGAGATCACATGTAGAAGAAATAAAACACAAAATTAAGAGAGAGAATGCAAATAATCTTATATATTAACTTCAATTGATTCATATATGTTGGGCTATAAGTCCTTCCTAGTTTAGGCTGGATATTACAATCAAGTACATAAGTCCTCCAACATTTGAGGATCTACCAATAATCTCTAATTTCCTACCTTCTATCTTCTATCTCCAAAAACATCCCCTAACTCTAGCCAAATAACTACATTTATACAAGAGGCTACCATACAATTTGGCCTTCAGATCCACCATCAATGGAATGAATGACCGGATATGGGTCCACACACTTCCTAATGATAGATACTAGCATTAAATCCATTACCAAATATAAATGCATGAGTCCACCTCAATAGAAATCCAAAATAAACAACTTGGTAATTTAGGAAAACCGAGCAGAAGACAAGCCTCACCGAGCACCAAGGAAAATAATTGAGTGCTATGTGTGTGAATTTTGTACCTAGCTATAGACACAACACTTCAGTAAAACATTAGAGGTTAGCAGAAACTAAAATCTGCAAGTAATTGAAACTATACTAACCAGGAGATTTACTACCTTCTAGTAGGTGTGAGTATAATGTTCTCAGATTGGAATCCAGATCAGTGACAATGCAACACCTAAGCAAAGGAATTGAATGAAAAATATAAAAGACTATATGAATGCGGATTAATCTAGTTTTTTGTATTTTCTATGTAATAATATGAAAAAATGTATGAATCTAAGCTATATGAATGAAATTGAGATTGAATGAAGATTTAATCTAAGAATGATATGAATGAATATGAAAATCTATGATATGAAAACTATGCAAAAGCTATGATCAACTATGAAAGATCTCACAAATCACCTGTTGCAAGTGCTCAATCCTTCAATCACCAATTCTCTAGAGTAATTGTACAAATTTGAGTGTTGATTGTGAAGAGTTGAGCCTTGATTTTATAGAAATCCAAGGCTTGAGGATGCATTGAGAAAAGCCATAAATCACTCTTGATAAACTCGGGTTGATTTTTGAGTTAACAAAAAATTAAGAATATTTAATTCATAAAATCATGCAAAAGCAATTTTTATCTCAAAATATAGCTTTAGTTCTCTTATTTTAACTCATCATCAGATGTTGAGTTTTAGAAAGTTTACAAATTGAAATTAGCAATTTTTTTAAAGTTGACTGGTTTTGTGATTGTGCATGATTTAATATGAATTAATTTAATAAATAAAGTGATTTATTTTCCACTTAATTGATTTTGAATTAAAACAATTCATTTATGGGTTAATCAATTATTAAATCAAACTTTATTCCAATTAAAGCATTAAATTTGACAACTTTGATTTTAAATCAACTAAATAAATATCCAATTGATTGTTTGTAGGAATTTTGATTTATTATCTAAATAAAAACAATATTAATTAGGAATAAATGCAATTAAATCTAATTAAATAATTAAGTGGCATAATTAAATTAATTAATTAAATATTCATCATATTCAATTAATCAATTTTAGGATAAATAATAACATTTATCACCAAATAATAATTAATTAAAGATAATTAAATAAATTAGAAATATTCAAGGAATATTCTCTGATGCAGAATTAAGATAAAATCAATTAGAATTTTGATGTGAAGATGTGCCTTAGGTTAGGAATTTTGTATCAATTTCATTCGATGTGTCAATATAGTAGGTTAATGAACCTATAGCCCATTTTTGGGGTATTACATTTTGCCCCTCTTTGAATCACTGTGCAAAGCGTAGTGGTTCAAAGAATAGTCTATGTATGATAAAGATGTTTGAGATTGAAACTTATTTGAAAGATTTGAAAGATTAACTGATTCCAAGATAGAAATTGATTGAAAGATTTAAAGATTCAAGATTTAAGATTTAGGTCCTAAGTGACCAAAGAGAATGTGAACTATAGCAACAATGAACCAATGATTATGAAAAAGTGTCAAAATGCCTAATTCTAAACCTTATGATTGTGAAGAAGTGAGTGAGTGATTCTAGACCTCAATGTCCTTGTATGAATCATATTAGTATCACATACTAAACCCATCAGTTACGAAGTACCAAGGAAATAACACTAATGAATCGATGGTTACAAAAAGCTGATACAGTTTACAAGATAGATTTAGGATACCAAATTGATATGGATCTCAATGAATATGATATGCCCCAAGAAATGAAAGATTTTCCCCGAGTGATGAGGACTTTTGATGAATCAGTAACTAGACATGGTTGTTGTCTTGATCACTAAGGAAAGATTGATTACAAATTTAGATTTACAGACTTTGAATGATGTGCAATACCATGCCCCCTTCAGAATTAAAATTGAAATCTGATAAGAAAAGTCAGTGTTATAGTTTAGAATCATGTTAATTGATTTGAGAAGTGGTTATACACATCCAGGAACACTTTCTACATCATTTAGAGGTCCTGGAGACCAAGTTTGACTAGATTGAAATTTGATAGTTTGATGTAAGATAATTAGTTAAGTTGAATTTTGGATTTCTATGATGATTGAAGGTCGATTATGCAAGTAGTTAATAATATGAATGATCTTAGATTTCAATTTTGATCTCAAAAAAGGATTGTACTTGCTATTTCACTAGATGGCCCTTCGTGTAAGATTCAACTCTTGTATTCATGTTTAGCATTTTTTTTTGAAGAATCATTTAAGTGTTCAAGTAATTTGTGAGATCATGCAAAGTGCAGAATGAAATGCAAACCTAGGACCTAGGACCTAGGACCTAGTCACTAATCATGTGTCAATTTGTTGTCATCATTGAAAATTTTAGGTAACTAAATAAATCAATACAATTCTCACTAGTTAGGAAACTATAGACATATGAATATTGATTTGTATGCACAAGAATCAATACAATGCCCACTAGTTAGATAACCATGGATATATGAATATTGATTTTATTTTGGAATGTCGAAGTAGATATAAGCACCAATGCACAAATGATAGGATGACTTGAATATCATGTCCATTTTAATATTTCAATTTGTATAAGCATCATAACATCAATGTCATGATGAGAAGAATATGCCTTGCATGAAAAAAACATCAAATAGTCAAGAGATCATTCTAAGTCCAGTGTGAATTACCCGTAGTGAACCTTTATCATTCACATCCTTAGGTAAGATCGCGTTTCATAGTAGGAGAAATAATTCACTCAAAAATACAATAGTGAGATCAAACTTCTTTGAATTTTTCAAGTCTCAATGGTCAAGGTACTCATGGCCATCCAATTCGAGATAGAGGCTTTTACAGACGGACACCATTTCAATCCAAAATTTCCAAAGTTGTTAGATTTTCACATACAAAAAGAAAACAAAGAAAAGATTATGCCCCTAGTCATCACTCCCTAAATCCTATAAAGGACATCTTTGAAGAGCTTGAAGGGACACAATATGAAAAAATTTTAATGCAAATCAGTAAGCATACAAGGAGATAAAAGCATGAAGTACATATTGTTTTCAGTTTGTGTTTGATTGCATTTTTGTAGATGCAAAATTCCTTTCTAGAGAGGAGATAGAAAGACTGAATTAGATGAATCTTCAAAGGACTCTTACTAGATATGACATGTCTAAGATACATTGGAGGCCATAGGCTATGACATTGATTTCCCCCAAGTTTGAAACATTGATAGGATAAAGACACTTGAGATGATTGGTGTACAGACTGACTTATTGAAAACATGAATGCAAAAACAAACCGGGAAATGTGTACAAACTAAAGCAAGCCTGAAAGTTGGGAAAGACCAAGATTGTGCTAATAGATAGACCATTTTGAAACAAGTGGCACCCATTTGCCAGGTTTTCACCATCTTGGCAAAGATTCTATTTTTGCTACAAAGGCACCCGTTTCAAGGTTTTCACCAAGGAACTTTTTTTTTTCTCATTTTTTTTTGTATTTTTAATTTTTTAATTTTTTTTGTACTTTTTCTCTTTTTGATTTTTTTGTGAATCATCAAGGTGCCCATTGCTAGGTTTTCACCAAGATGTTTTTTTAAGGACTTTTTTCAATTTTTATAATTTTTTCAAGACATTTTACCATAGACTGAATGCCTTGGGCATAGAATTTTTTTAGATGGAGAACATTGATTAGTTCTTAGATCTATTCTCCTTCAGTCATTAAGAGCTGATAGGCACGAAAGCCAAAAGTAGATCCATTCTATTCTCCCCTTCCATTCTCTATGTGATTAATTTTTAGGATTCTCTCTCAAGACTAGATCGCCAACCTAAAATTCTCTATGTTTGACTTTCTTGTTGTAGCCTCTAGACATTCTCTTCTAATATACTTTGAGATGATCATGCATTTCTTGTTTGTGCTCATCTAGTAGTTCACATTCTTGCAACCTAGACACTTTGTAGTCATCATCAATTACTAGATCATGCATTCTAATTCTTAGTGATGGGATTTCAACTTCAATAGGTAGTACTAATTAGTATGTAAAAAGGATGCCCCTAGATAGAATGGGCATCAAACTCCCAAGAAAGATCACATTGTGTAGTCCCAATATCTAGCAAGGTGGAGAACAAGAGAGATTAGCAAGGTGGTGGAAGAGATGGAAGACAAGAGAATGAAGGAGAATGAAGGGAAGAAATCCTCAAGGGAAAGCTCCTCAAGAATACCCAAGCTAGGAAAAAAATTTCATGTAAAGTGTATTTGGAAAATAAATGAAAGGCCAGCATAGGATAAGTCACAAAATCATAATGCAAGAGTAGGAAAGGATGTAGTCCAAAGGAGTAGACATAGCACTATGGTTTACTCTCTCTCTCTCTCTCTCTCTCTCTCTCTCTCTCTCTCTTTCTAGATCAAGAACAAAGGGAAAAAGGATAGAAAAAGGCTAGAATGAATGGAGGAAAATAAATATGAGGCTAAACATGAATGGAATGAAAACAAGATCATCGTAAGATAGCTCACAAAATAGGCAAATGTTCATGTATAGGTCAACATTGTCAAGATGAAAGAGAGAAGACTGAATGGATGAAATATGTGGAAGAACTACACATGATGCCTGATTGCTAGGTTTTCATCATGGTACTTATCCAAGGTGCCACAAGGGAGTGGCTTTCACCATAGGATGAATTTATTTCTCTTTACTTTTTCTACCAAGGCCTCTATTTCCAGGTTTCCACCAAGGCACATTTTCAAAAAAAAAAATCATTTTTTTTTTTTGGAAGAAGGAAAGCTCTTTAGATAATGCTCCTTGAAAGGCTAAACCATGATATGCCAAGGATTCAAAATGATATGCTCAAAGATGTTGATAGGGAAAGGGAGATAGAAGAGAAAACTGGGGGATAAGGTTTTATGTAAAGTGAGTGAGGTTGGAAGATAGGAGGAATAGGAAAAAGAGGAAAAAGAATAGAAGGTAGGAGGATAATGAAATGAAGGATTGTGAAAGGATAGATGGAAAGGAAAGAAAGATCAACATCAACACACACCCTGAAGGGTGGTGAGAGGATGGAGGAAATGTTAATGAAAGAATATGTGAAGGAATGTGGTGAATGGATAGAAGAGGTTGTGGTTTAGGCACATAGAATGGAAGAATGTTTTTGGAAGAAGATGAAGTGGAATTCTTTGGAATCTTGAATGTCAACTTCACTTGTTTCTCAACATTAGAATCTTTCAAGAGAGACTTTGGAATCCATATAGCCATAAGCTTTTTATTTCTTTTTGATGATCTAGAGAGAATATCTTTAATGATGGATTTTGGAACCCATACTTGTCTTGTAGTTTTCTTCTTAGATATCTCTTTTGACTTTATGCCTCCATGTCAATTAGAGGAGACATGGTGATCATATTTTTTTTATGGATTCTTGTATTGCTTCTTTTTCTTGTATTGGACATTCAAGTTACTTCCAAAGAACTTGGGACTTGTGGAAGAAGGAGGATATGATTGGTTTAGATGGGTGGGTGGATGAAAATGAATCAAAGGTATGCATCTATGATGATCTTGAAGAAAGATGGGAGTGTTGGCATTAAGCAGAATTGCCACTAGTGACAACACTTATTTGCATTCTGGGTGCAAACCGAGCAGACAGTGCAAACCGAGTAGATAGTGCAAACCGAGCAAGTTAGTACAAACTGAGCAAACCGAGTAACATCATGTCTACTGAGTCACCAGTATTTACCGAGTTCAAAACCTATCGAGTGGTCAGTATGAACCGTGCCTTCACTTCTACCGAGTGCATGACGATACCGAGTAATGCAGTGAACGCCGAGTATCAGAAAGTCACCGTGTTAGTTTGCAGGAACCATGTAACCATACTTGGGCTGACTTAGTAGCACTTATGTTTATTTGTCAAGCTGACTTTGTAATTGTAATTGTAATTAATTGTTTAAGACTTGTATATAAACAATGTTGTAAAAATGTCAAGATGTATGTAATAAGCATGTATGTGAAAAAGAAAGAAAGGTAGAGATAAGCGAATTACAAAGGGCTTCAGCAGTATAAGGAACAGCAAAGACAAACTCATCACAGAAGGTGATCAGTACATCAGCAAATCTCAATCAACAATCCAGTTGCAAAGCAAGAGATCTACTATTTCATCCTAACAGGTGAATCAGTACTAAAATCCTTTAACCAGGTAGACTTAACAGTCTTTTGTAAAATCTCTTTACCAAGTGCATACTTCATTGTATGTTTGTAAATCCTTTAACAGGGTGGATTTAGCAATCCTTATTGCTCCTAACAGGGCAGATCATCAGAAGTGATCAAATTGTAAGCCTTAACCGGCCAACTTTATTCTGCAGTATTAAAGCTTTGTGGGTTTCATCCCCACCCTAGTTTTACTTTCTTTTGGAAGGTTTCTGGGTAACCAAATCTATGTGTCATTATTATGAATGCTTTTAATTTTCATGCTTTCTGTATGAAAAGGTTAAAGTAAATTACATGTTAATACATCTGTAATTGAAAGAAAATTTGGAGTTACTAATTCACCCCTCCCCTCTTAGTAACTTGGTTAATTCTTGAATATTTCCAACAATTGGTATCAGAGCAGCATTTGTTCTCAAGACAAAGCTTAACTAGCTTGAGCAAAGATCCAGGACAATGGAGGTATTCAAACTGAACAAGGTGATTGAAAATGAAAAGCTAGATCTGGAAATGGCCATAGCTAAACTTAAAGAAGCAAAAGAACATCTTTCCCAATCCCTAAGAAGAAGGAAGGAACTTGCAAATCAGATGAATGATCAAAATTACATTGAAGAAAAGATTGAAGATCTTTTTCCCTCAAATAGCTCAGATGAAGCAAACAATGCTGTCAAAGAACTCCTAGAAAAGAATGGGTCTCTGCAGGAAGAAGTGAGTAAATTAAAAAGAGAACAAGAGCTACACTCTACAAGATTTTGTGAGATCTTGGAACAAAGAAATAAGTTGAAAGATGAATTAGATGGAAGGAACAATGAAGTTCAAAATAAAACCCTTCAGCTAGAAAACCTAATTAATCAGATCTCCCATACAAATGAGGAAATTCTGAATCTAAGATCAGAAATAGAAAGCACAAGAGAAGAACTAAGATCTGAAAAGGAAATCAATCTAAGATTGGTGGATGACCTAAACGCCGAAAAACAAATCAATGAAGGAATGCTGAAAAGCCAAGAAGACTTGAATCAGCTGTATGAGCGAAATCTTCATAGGCAGAAAGGAAAAGCAGGACTTGGATACAAAGGAGAAGGGGAATCCTCTAAGCAAGGTACTCAAAGAAATCAAAAACCTACTTGTAATCATTGTGGTAAAATAAGACATACTTCAAATAAATGTTGGAACAATGAAAAAGCAGAATTCAATGGAAAATGTTACAACTGCAATCAACCTGGTCACAAAGCAAATGAATGCAGGGAAAAACCAAGATTCAGAGGTAATTGTCACAAGTGCAACAAACAAGGTCACAAGGCATCCGAGTGCAGATCCAAAATATTCAATCCAGCAGAACAAATTATGAAAACAATGTTTGGATGGGACTACAACACCTGGTGTAGATGTCATTACTGTGGAGAATATGGACACATTGGCATGAATTGCATAAAACATCATCTAAGGAAAAGAGATACTATCGTAAGATGCTTCAAATGCACTAAACTCAGTCACATAGCCAGAAACTACATGAATGCTAGTGAAGTTGAAGATGGAAAGAAGAATGAAGCAACTAAGGTTAGGAAATAGGTGAGATAAAAATGGATTCCTAAATCTACCGAGCAAACCAGTCCAAGTAATGGAATGGGTGGCTCTACCGACTCAAACTAAATTTCCAAGAAAGCATTGGAACTATATTCTCATAGACCAATCTCAAGCAGTTCCAGAACCGAATCAAAAGAAAGATCTAAATCAGCATGCAAGATGCAGTAAGATCATAGGAAGGTCGGTATTAGTCTTTACCGAGCGAGGTCGGAGCAATATGAATTCTTGAGTTTACCGAGTTGCGAAGTCTTCACCGAGCAATTAATTCTTAGTGGGTGACAGTCTGTCAGAATTCATACCCTAATTTGTACTGAGCATTAATGACAGAATTGTAAACAAAAGGCAAGTAATCAAACTCATTCTTCACCGCGAACCTTTAGCACTTTGAGAGCAAAAAATTTCAAGAGCAACCTAGCGATTCAATACTTTTGTGAAAGGAATTTTCTGTGAGCTACCATGGCATCATCCAGCACTTCAGTGAAGAAAGGATCAGATATGTTAGTCCAAGGGGAATGGAAAGCACCAAATTTCAAGATCGTGCCCGCAATTGCAGCAGCCCTAGACCCGAACGGAGCTCAATCTCAGATTCCTCCTAAGGTACTACTTATTAATGATATCCACAATCATTTCAACTGTTCAATTCATGAAATGGGGAACCTAGAACTAGATATTGTGCATGAAGAACTGTGTGTGGATGGTACTCTTAAACCCGAGCACAAACATCTGGAAGATAAGTGATTAGTTCACATTGCACATTTGCCTCGAAACTTTTGAGATAAATGGGTTAGATACATTCTCAGCCGTGTACATGATGGCAAGATTTGGCTTGAGCAACCCATAGAGATCACAAAGAAGATGATTCATCAAATCACCAGTCTTCCCATGTTGAACAAAGCAAAAACTACCAAAACCCTAGGTCGGACGGAACTAGAGAAGAAAACCCTAGCCGAGTGGGACTGTAGAGGCATGAAAGTTAGCAGCATTACCGATGCTGAACTAAAATTTGGTACACACATAATTGCCCATAAGATTTATAGTTCAAGTTGATAGAATAGTGTCTCTTGTGAAGCTATTGACCTAGCATACAAAGTGGTCAAGAACAACTTATCATTTGACCTAGCAGACTTATTGTTAAAGCAGTTTAACAAAAACATGGAAAGCATTCAAACTTCCAAAAACAATCCATGTAAGTTTGGATCCTTATTGGTTTGTTTATTCTTCTATGCTTAGAAATTCTTCCCTTCTAAAGGAAAAGTTGTATGGAGAAAAGATGTGCCAGTCCTTTATGAAATAAATGAATACATCTCAGAAATGGGTGAAAATTTTGAAAGCATCATGGATAATTATTTTGAGTCTTTCAAAGAGAAAATGAATGATAGATTCTGGATTCCATAGAAGTTGGTGGAAGATTACAAGGATGACATTTGTTTTATGGTGGATTGTGACAATGTATATATTCAAGCAGCTAAACCGAGGAATGTACATGTAAAACCTCTTCCTTATGAGGTAAATATTGATGAAACCAAGAATATCATTGAAGCTCTTCTTAATCAGCCTGTCAATCCCAAAGCTCCATATTTTGGAACATATGATGAAGCTAAGGTGAGAATTGTACTAAGCATAAAACTTCCACAGGCGGTAAACAAAGGAAAGAAGAGGATAGCCAAAATGCAAATGCTAACCGAGGACAAAGGAGAAAAAGATGAAGAAGAAGAGGAAAAGGATGAGAAAACAGAGGAACAAGAACCTGCAAAGAAGAAAGGAAAGGTATTCATCACTAAGGGACCTAAGCCTCCCACTGCTATATTTACAAGGAGAAATGCAAGAGGTAAGGCAGACAAGGCAGACAAGGCAGATAAAGACATAGCATTCAAAAGGCCTCCTCTAAACTTTCAAGAAAGGATCAAACTTTTTAGAGACGGATCAGGATCTGGAGTAAGTAACATAAAATCTTTTAAATATGAAACCAGATTGGAAACAGAATAGAAGGAAATAGAAGATGCTATTATTGAAAAGATGGGACAGTGGAAATACTCTCCTGAAGAAATAGCCCCACAGGTTCCAGCAGTTCTATTAGATCCAATAAAAATGAGATGGAGCAATGCCAAGCAAACTGTAAAAGACATATTTGATCAAACCCTAAGACAGTTAATGCCGAGCTTGAAAAATGATGAAGTAAAGAAGGCATTGAAGGACAATGAAAGTAAGATGACATTAAAGTTCAATACTTGTTTGATTCTGATCAACAATATTGAATCAGTTGTGAAGGCTGCAAATGCCACATGGAAAAACATATACCATCTTCACCAACCGAGTATTGAAACAGTCATAATAAAAGACATTGAAGATGATAGTGATGAACAAGAAGAAGCCACTAAGGTAGATGATACTATGAGGATAGTAGGAAAAGTCATTGCATCACTTCCTACCTCTCCAGTAAAAGTCTCTACATCCAGCCCAGAGACACCTTCAAGCATGGTTGTGACAACTTCAACATTTGTCCAATCATCTATAGCAACAACAGAAGCAACTACCATTTCTTCTACTGAGTTGCAGTCTCCCACATCATCAAGTTTTCCAGTTTTTGAATCTACAAGTGTAAATATTTTAAGTTCTCCAGTAGAAAGTATACCAGTCTCTATAGCTAGCCCTACTATATCTACTGTCACTACTACTAAGGCATTAAGCACAGATAAGGCTAAAGCTCAACCGAGCATAAGATTTTTGGGTAAGAATATAGTAGAAGATATAGACTTAGATGAAGAAATAGAGATTCCAACATTAGATTTTGAAAATCTATCAGTGGACCAAATGAAAAATATAGGTGAAATCCTTCAAAGGAAAGCAAAGCAAAAGAAGCTTAAAGAGGAGAGAGACAAGGAATATCAAATCATCAAGGATGCTAAGGACATTTTGTCTGATGCATTAGGTATTAAAGTAGACTCCTCCCAACATGTTTTGCTACAATTAGCTGAAGTAGTAAATAAATACAATGAGGATTCATCTGGGATAGAAAACTTAGTTGAAAGAGCTGAGAAGAGATTCAATAATAAAGTGCTTGAGCACATTGCTTAGCACATAGCTATTAACCAAGTAGAATTGTCTTCAGTTTTGTCAAACATTGAATCTACCTATTCGAATGCTACCTCTCTTTTGGCTAGATTGTGCAATATTGCCGAGTTCACAAAGGATGTTAAGGATAAAATGAATAAAATGGATGAGGATATGAAGATTAGCATACAAAAGCTACAACTTGAACCAAGTTCAATCTCTACTCATCACATGAAAGTCTCATACCTATCAAATATGTAGTCAAATCTACTGAAAGAAGACACAAGGATCCAGTCCACACTGCTAGACATCCAACACATGATCCTTCCCATCATGAATACAATGTATAAGCACATTGAACATTCCAAAACATTGATTCATGACAATCAGTTCTCTATAGCAGATCACATGATTGAACTCTCTGCAAAAGTCCAAATTGCAATCCAAACATGCAAGATTCTGCAAGAAAGTTGGGATAGAACCCTGGCACTAATAATGAAGGTACATTTTGATTTTCTATCAAATTTTGGATTCTCTTTGTAAATCACTTGTATATACACCTTTGGCATTATCGTCTAAAAGGGGGAGATATGTATAGAAGGAGATATGTATAGAAGGAGATATGTATAGAAGGATATTTGTATAGAAAAAGTTAGCACATTGAAAGGGGGAGACAATGTATAAAGCCCTATAACAAAGACAAATTTTAAAAAATCAAAATAAAACTCAACATGATTCATGTATATAAGTTTTGGCCAATAAGTGTTTTTGTCACTAATGCCAAAGGGGGAGATTGTTGGTATTAAGGAGAATTGCCACTAGTGACAACACTTATTTGCATTCTGGGTACAAACCAAGAAGATAGTGCAAACCGAGCAGATAGTGCAAACTGAGCAAACAATGCAAACTGAGCAGATAGTGCAAACCGAGTAGACAGTGCAAACCGAGCAGACAGTGCAAACTGAGCAGACAGTGCAAACCGAGCAGATAGTGCAAACTGAGAAAGTTAGTACAAACCGAGCAAACCGAGTAACATCATGTCTACCGAGTCACTAGTATTTACCGAGTTCAAAATCTACCGAGTGGTCAGTATGAACCGTGCCTTCACTTCTAGTGAGTGCATGACGATGCCGAGTAATGCAGTGAACGCCGAGTATCAGAAAGTCACCGAGTTAGTTTGCAGGAACCGTGTAACCATACTTGGGCTGACTTAGTAGCACTTATGTTTATTTGTCAAGCCAACTTTGTAATTGTAATTGTAATTAATTGTTTAAGACTTGTATATAAACAATGTTGTAAAAATGTCAAGATGTATGTAATAAGCATGTATGTGAAAAAGAAAGAAAGACAGAGATAAGCGAATTACAAAGGGCTTTAGCAGTATAAGGAATAGCAAAGACAAACTCATCACAGAAGGTGATCAGTACATCAGCGAATCTCAATCAGCAATCCAGTTGCAAAGCAAGAGATCTACTATTTCATCCTAACAGGTGAATCAGTACTAAAATCCTTTAACCGGGTAGACTTAATAGTCTTTTGTAAAATCTCTTTACTGAGTGCATACTTCATTGTATGTTTGTAAATCCTTTAACAGGGTGGATTTAGCAATCCTTATTGCTCCTAACAGGGCAGATCATCAGAAGTGATCAAATTGTAAGCCTTAACCGGCCAACTTTATTCTGCAGTATTAAAGCTTTGTGGGTTTCATCCCCACCCCAGTTTTACTTTCTTTTGGAAGGTTTCTGGGTAACCAAATCTATGTGTCATTATTATGAATGCTTTTAAGTTTCATGCTTTCTATATGTAAAGGTTAAAGTAAATTACATGTTAATACATCTGTAATTGAAAGAAAATTTGGAGTTACTGATTCACCCCTCCCCTCTCAGTAACTCGGTTAATTCCTGAATATTTCCAACAGGGAGATGGAGGGATGTAAGGACCTAAGATGGATGGTGAATTAGGAGAGTTAGGAGAGTTAGGAGGGGAAAGTGAAGGGACATAAGGACCCAAGATGGAAGGTAGACATGAAGCTATTAGTATTGGTGGAAGAGGTCCAAGGATGAAATTGGAAGATGCAAAAGGATAATCAACAAGTTCATCAATATTTATATGACAACCAAGGACATTAGCACATTTAGAGTGAGCATTAGGATTTTAAATAGAATCATGGACATCTTGAATATGAGAAGCTTCTTTAATATGATTTTTCAAAGCTTGCAAAGACTTGGGAAGAGTAGAAAGTGGAAATGAACATGGAGTGGTGGAATAAGAAGATGGAAGACTTTGATCTTGACAAGAATCTTTGGATAGCAAAAGCGTACAATTTTTTTTTGATTTTCAATAGGCTTAACACTGGAAGTATCATTTTTGGAAAGCTCAAGTTTAGTGAGGTTATTTTGATTTTCAATAAGCTCAATGGTGTAAGTAGTAGCTTGATCTTTCTTAGGAGAAGACTTAAGACATAGTGGAATGAATGAGAAAGGGCGTATAGGATCAAAAGAACCATGAAACAGATAAGAGACATCATGAAAAAGATTGGATGACATGGAGGTTTCTTGATCTTGATCTTTATTTATGTTCTTTTCTTTATCATTTTTGGAGTCCTCTGGACATGGAGTCACTTCTAAGGACAAGGAAGCATGTTGGGATTGTATGGAAGACTTTGAAAGAGATGGTGGAGGACTAGTTGAAGTAGGAATTATAGCATATAAAGGCTTAGGCTCTTTAGGTTTACCATCATTGAAAGTATTTTTAGCCAAGTGAAGGTTAGCTTGAGTTTCTTTAAGAGGTAGCCCTTGAGGATAACTATAGGAAACTGCATGAAAACTATTAGGACCTTTGGTGGATGAAGGACTTGTGAAAGATTTGATAGGCTTGGAAGCTTTAGGAAATGTATGTGTATTGGAGGAAGTAGGGGATGGAAGGGAACCATCACAAGATAAAGATTCAACATTAACATGATCTTTCTTGATAGTGTAATCTTTATTTTCAACATGAGAGTTCTTAGAGAAGAGATCCTTATAGTATTGACATTTATAATCAGTGTGGAAAGCTTTCTCTTCCTCAAGTGAAGAAGATGTATCATCTAGGTATTGTTCACAAAAATCATCAAAGTCTCTTTCAAAATCAGAATCATATGGATCACCATCATGATCTTTCCAATGTGACATCCCATTTACAGTAAGCACGAGCACATGAGGAGGACTCTTAGGAACAAAGGTGTCATAAGGATCATTATATTGTCCATCATCATAGTCATCATAGTCTTCAAAGATGGGTGTGTCACTCTCTATGGTAGAGGTATCATAAGGGTTTTCACATTGCTCAACATGGTATGTCTTGAGAAGAGAAGTAAGACTCTTGGAAGAAGTAGAAGAGGAACAAGATTGTGGAGAAGAGGAAGGTGAAGACCCAATAGAGGAAGAAGATGTGGATGATGAGGAATGATGAGAAGACTTAGATTATGAAATATGTTTGGAAGAAGAAGGTCATGACATGACCATGCGTATGATCCTAGCGAAAGCATCTGATTAAATCAATTTTTCCTTTATTTTCATCATAAACTTATCACTCATAGGATTTTTGGAGGACTAATACTCTTCAAATTGAGTAATGAGTTCAAGATCATCCCTTTTCAAGAGAGGTTCCATAACAAGATAGTTGAAATTCATGGTTCTAGAAGAGGAGGAATCAAGCATGGAAGTGATAGAAGAGATGAATAGAAGAAAGTAGAGTAGATAATAAGAGGAAAAGAATCAAGAAGACATGAGGAATTCTAGGAAGAAGAGGAAGAAGCGTGAAGGAAGAAGAGAAAGGATGGAAATGGGAGACTAAGAAGACATGAGAAATGTGGAAGAAAGAAGACCAAGAGTCATTTTGTGCAACTTGATACCATTTAAGTTCATTTAGATGTTGAGAAACATGTCATAGCACCTGAGATTTGACCCAGACTGACCAAGGATGACTAGAAATGACAAGAATCAGTTAGCTATTTTGACAGAATTCAGGAATAGGCTGTAAAAACTAGATTTCTAACAAATTTGACCAATCTTTGATAACTTTGATTTTGGCTTTGATATGAGTTTTGAAATTTTAGGATGAATTTTGACACCATAAAGGATTTTTGCTTCAAATTTGCAATTTTTTAGTTTTTCAGTATCGGTTTGTTATGCAAATTTTGAAGATCCATGTAATAGTTCATTTCAAGTAACCAAGAAGATATCAAGCATGAAAAAAAACAAGCAAGGGAAGAAAGAAATCATCTAAAAATAATGATCAAGGGAAAAAACAACCTTGTGCATGAACAAGCAATAGTGACTTATTGTGCTAATCCATAGAAATACTACCTGTGTATGTTCCAATTTTTTTTTCAATAACACACATATTCCTAGAAAATGAAAAATTTGGCCTCACTAGGGTTTGTAGTAATGGTTTGACTCTATAAATTTTGTGATCTCAAGAGGGAAAACTCCAATCTAGGTGCATCAAGGTTTTGACATAGTCTGAGAATTTAATTAATCAGGATCTACTAGGGAGATCTGATAGCCCAACAAGAGATCACACCCATGAAGATTTCTTCCACAAGGACATTTATATAGTGGTTGTTGCTACCATGGTGAAAATGGCTATTACTGCTTGAGGTTCCATCCATGTGGTTGACCTAATTAAGGGAATGTCCACTATGGTTAACCCTCTCTAAAGGTGACTCACAAAAGATATCATAGGGGGACTAGATCAGATTCAAGGATCTATGTTTTTGGTACTATCCAAAAAGGAAGTAGAGCATAATCCCCTAACCTATTCACTTCACCAAGACAAAGTAGATAGATTAATCCAACATGCTAAGACCAAAATTATCTTGTAAAGACCTATTATGTCAACCGCTTATGATCTATCAACCTCTCCGAAGAGAGAATGTATCAATCAAAAGTTGAAGATGCACAAATCTAGTAGAACACAAGAAAATATTTGTAACCTCCCTACCTACAAGGGGATCTATCATCAAAAATAGATTCACATGCATGAACCAGTGAAAGAAGCCCACTCTCTCAAGATCATCCGCAAATAGTATTCACAGGGCCTAATTACTATGTGTAACAGATATGCAAAAAACAAATCTATGTTCATTTTAGAGCCCAAAACTGAAGTGTGAATTATGAAAGTTGTAAAGGCACTCAAGCTTGACACAAGAGAGTTTTTTTTATGTCCAAAAATAAAGTGTTATTAGATGTAATAGAATACCTGAGTTCCTCACAATGTGCTTAGTAGATTTTACATGTTCTAGCAATTTTTGAGCATTTGTCTTCTATCTTTTGTACCCACAGGACATACCTACACCTGCACCTGCAAACCACTGTTATGAAAAAATTACGTATTCTTGTACATGAAACCCAATATTATAAAAAATCCATAACAAAAGAAACACAACTTTTCAACCCTACATGGTAGAAAATCAGGTTAGTCAAAGATAATATGTCATTTGATAATCAAAAAACTTGTTGTCATAAAAAATCACATTTTGACTAGTCTGTACTAAATCAATAATGACTTTTACAAATCAAAACTAAATTAATCCAAACCAATGGAAAATAAAAGCTAACTCAAATACTTTTCCAGAAATATAAATTTTGGATCTATATCATGTCATATGTACATGTACCAATAAAAACATTGGTCGAATTTCATAAAATCAGGTTCAGACTAGTCTTCACTAAAATGATCATAAAATTTCCAAATAAAAATGAAATTAATCCAAAAAAATGGAAACTAAAACCTAATTTGAATAAATTTCCATAAATATAAATTTTGGATCTTTATCTTGTCATATGTGTATGTACCAATAAAAACATTAGTCAGATTTCATAAAATCAGGTTCAGACCAGCCTTCACTGAAATGATCATAACTTTTGCAAATAAAAACTTAATTAATCCAAACCAATGTAAAATGAAAGATAACTCAAATATATTTCCATAAATATAAATTTTGAATCTGTATCATATCATATGTGCATGTACCAATAAAAACATCAGTCAGATTTTTGGAAAAATAGCCCATAAATTTATCACAAAACTCACAAAAATTAACCTTGTGGTTGTGGGTTTGAGAAAAATGAAATAATTTTGATAGAATATAATGGAAACCTATTTTAGGGCCCCATGGTGGGTGCCAAAAATATGTGTGTGAATTTTGTACCTAGCTATAGACACAACACTTCAGTAAAACATTAGAGGTTAACAAAAACTGAAATATGCAAGTAATTGAAACAATGCTAACCAGGCAATTTACTACCTTCTAGTAGGTGCAAGTATGATGTTCTTAGATTGGAATCGAGATCAGGGAAAATGCAACACCTAAATGAAGGATTTGAATGCAAAATATGAAAGACTATATGAATGCAGATTAATCTAGTTTTTTGTATTTTCCATGCAATAATATGAAAAAATGTATGAATCTAAGCTATATGAATGAAATTGAGATTGAATGTAGATTTAACCTAAGAATGATATGAATGAATATGGAAATCTATGATATGAAAACTATGCGAAAGCTATGATCAACTATGAAAGATCTCACAAATCACCTATTGCAAGTGCTCAATTCTTCAATCGCCAATTAGCTAGAGTAATTGTGCAAATTCGAGTGTTGATTGTGAAGAGCTGAGCCTTGATTTTATAGAAATCTTGGGCTTGAGGATGCATTGAGAAAAGCCATAAATCACTCTTGCTAAACTCAAGTTGATTTTTGAGTTAACAAGAAATTAAGAATATTTAATTCATAAAATCATGCAAAAGCGGTTTTTATCTCAAAATAGAGCTTTAGTTCTATTTTTTTAACTCATCATCAGATGTTGAGTTTTAGAAAGTTTACAAATTGAAATTAACAATTGTTTTAAATTTGATTTCTTTTGTGATTGTGCATGATTTAATATGAATTAATTTAATAAATAAAGTGATTTGTTTTCTACTTAACTGATTTTGAATTAAAACAATTGATTTATGGGTTAATCAATTATTAATCAAATGTTATTCCAATTAAATCATTAAATTTGACAACTTTGATTTTAAATCAATTAAATAAATATCCAATTGATTATTTGTAGGAATTTTGATTTATTGTCAAAATAAAAACAATATTAATTAGGAATAAATGCAATTGAATCTAATTAAATAATTAAGTGGCAAAATTAAATTAATTAATTAAATATTCATCATATTCAATTAATCAATTTTAGGATAAATAATAACATTTATCACCAAATAATATTTAATTAAAGATAATTAGATAAATTAGGAATATTCAAGGAATATTCCCCAATGTAGAATTAAGATTAAATTAATTAGAATTTTGATGTGAAGACGTGCCTTAGGCTAGGAATTTTTTAATCAATTTCATTCAATGTGTCGATATTGGAGGTTAATGAACCTATAGCCCATTTTTGGGGTATTACAAGTGCCAAAGAGGTAACTGACCAACACCAGTGAACAAAGGAAACTGAGCAAAATAAAAAACTTCAAACATCTTTTTGCTAAAACAAGATTGCCAAGGACCTGCGATGCTCCTGCATTAGACACCTGGGGTTATTTGAAAATGATTCTCCAAATCATGAAATAGGTATGATTAGAGCTATATCCAACTAAGAATGTGAAATCCATGAATTTTCTTCAGTCCGTCTATTCTTCCACTTTTCCAAATATTCCATATACTTCTTTGCTCTTGTACTTCTGCCAATTCTTTGTTCCAAAATCTGCTCAACTTCTTTAGTCTTCTTCTTAGGATAATCTATTGGTACTGTCATATCTTCATTAGGTTCATGATGTTGGTTAAATAATTTCTTTTTCCTTTTTTCCTAAAGCCATGGATGTTTTTTGAAAATTTTATAGTCTTTAGGGTTTTCTAGGTTTGAATATCCTAAAAATAAAAAAACCCTAGGTCTCATTTCTTATTTATAACCATTGGAAGGAAAAACCCCTCGTTTGTCTTGGCTTGGTTCTATTTCATCATTACCTTTTTCAGGCCACTTAAGTTTTTATAAAAGCATGTGTGCTTTTTCCTCCCGGTTAGTCGCTTAATCTCCCGACAATAATAGTATTTTTTTTGTCTGGTGACTTCCCAAAATGCTTTGGTCATGAAGTCTCTCAATGTCCAAGGGAATATTCCATATTTTTTAAGACTTAGCAGTTGCCCTTGAGTCACCAAATCTCCAGATATGAAATGATGGTTTACTCTTTCTAGTCACTAGATCTCTAACTCCTCTGGTGGTCAGCACTTTTATTCGTTGATTGGGAGATTGCTTTGGTCATGTGATCTCTTCATCCTGATAGTTAAGTCCTTAACCTCCTACGATTCAGCAACGTAGTTTGTCGCGAAGTCTCCAGATTTTATTCTGAGATTTGGGGACCACTACGTCAATATTTTCAAGATGGCCTCAATCACCAGATCTCCTAAGAAAAGTTAAAGTCAGCTATAAGTTCTGAGATCTAGTGACTATTGTTATATCAAGATCATGTGCTAGTGATTTAGTCGCTGAATCTCATAATGTAGGCCCATGTTAGATAAAGATTACACAGATGGACCTGATGGTAGAAGGTGCTGAGCTGGTGGCTAGTTATTGGTTGTGAGACGGTGAGTTGGAAATGTTGTCAGCAATGCTTGGCATTCATCTTAGTTCTCTTTTAATCCTATGGTGGGTGCATGATCTCATGGAATCTTTTGAGCCTTTGAGATCATGCGCCAGCCATCCAATCTTCCAAATGTTTAGATAGACTATAAGTAGGCCCGAGGTCTTCAGTTTATGGAGTAAATTAAAGTTTAGTTTGGATCTACAATTGTCGTATATTCTCAAGAAGAAGATGCACAATATTTATCCTATGTGGTGTTGTGATAACCATTGATCTTAGAAAATTTAGAGGTTAAAGGTATTCTACAATTTGGCAACTAAAGGTTGTCTCACAGTCTCTTGATTCCAGTAGTTAAGTGCAAAACATTCAATGACCTGGTGAATAGTTATGAATTCCTTTGGTCGCTCAATCTCGAGAACAAATAGTTAAGTCTTCTAACATTCTGAGATTGAGCAAGGACCCTCGATGGCTATAGGATAGAGTTGAAGATCAACAATCAATATTTAATCTCTGAATCTAACTCAAGGTAAAGAAATCTTTTCGTGACTTGGAGAATGGTCTTAGTTGTGTGATATCAGGACTTAACCCCAGTTAATAAAAAGGTTATGAGATTCAGTGAGGGTCTTTGTCACCAAGTCTCTAGATAGTGTTGGGTTAAGAAAGGGTTAACATCATGTTTTCCCTGGTGGTTATGTATTTGATTCAGTGATCTAGCAACTGTATAGTCTCAGAATCTCAGGTTTCTAGTGGTTAAATGATAAACCTTCAGTGATTCAGTGATAGGGTTAGTCTCGTGGTCACTTAATCAAATAGTTAGGTCATGCTAACTCTCATGATTTAATGAAAATCATAGGATGGAGGAAGAAAGAAAATCAACGGTGGTCACAAAGTCTCAGAAGGAAATTTGAAAAGTCAAAGTGATTCAGAGATTATGAGATTCTTTGCCAATCGCTAGATCTCTAGGTCGGGTGATTGTTGAATATATTTAGGTCAATAAAGTTAACGCAACTATGAGACAGACTTTATTTGCTGAGTTGCTAGATAGAAAATTTGAAGGAGCTCCCGTAGTCGCCAGATCGGGGAAAGAAGAAAAAATGTTCCACGACTGAGAATATGGTCTTAGTTGCGTAATGTCTAGATAAAGTCAAATGGTATAAAGATAGTTAGTGTCCCTGTAGTCATGTAGTCTCCCAATAATAATGTAGTTAGTATTTTGATTGTGTGACTTAGAGTTTCTTCAGTTGCATGATCTCTAAAAAGTTTGGTGGTTTGGGAGAAGACCACAAGATCTTGAGACTATTTAGTCACCAAATCGCTAAGAATAATTAAAGTTAAATAAGATGTCTAGCGATCTCGTGACTAAAGACAAAGTGAAACCCAAGAAAAATAGGAAGATCTAATGGTAGGGATATAAAGTTGATTCAGATTTGAATAATGGTCATCGATATGTTGTCGGCTCCCATAAAGTAGTTGTTTATTCTAGATGCAAATATTTTAAAGGTTTCTTAGTGACTAAGGACTAAAATTGAATGCTTGGGTGGCTAGATTTGGTAAGTATGATTTTGTCAAGCATTGTGGTGTGGTCTAGAGGGTGTGATGATTGATTGTAGAAGGATTTGTACCATGAAAAGTGGGTAACTAGTTTCTTGAGGCATGTTGCAGGTGGTTGATCATATTGTTTAGCATGGCAAATTTATGATCTTTGGTACCTTGTTCTAAGAAATATCATTAATGGAGATCATTCTTGGATTTTTTTTGTCCAAGTTGCTTGGTTTTCATCTAGTATAGTAATTTTTTATTTAATTTAGTTGATTTGGTGGGTGAAACCCTAACCCTTTCCCTAGTCATCGATAGCTTGTTGCATCCTGAAATTTGGGGATTCCAAGATGACTAGTGATATGTATGGGAATTTTTTTTACTTTTAGATTCTAGGGGGGTTCTGTCAGAAAGATATAGAAAATTTGAACAGAATTGCTTTGAAGTAGATTTCCAAGCTTTGTGTCTGATCTTCTGAGTAGTAGGATTGTGAATGCAATTGGCAAGTTGGTTTTAATATAAATACACTGCAACTCCTACCATATATTGGTGTTGTCTCTCTACCTTTATATTGTACTCTTGTATGTTTTACATGTCAGGCATTTAAAATATACTAGTTGTAAATTAGCTTGCTTGTTTGATTTATGAGTTTCTTTCAAGGAAAGAATTAAAAGTTCTCATAGTTCATCTTGAAGAGTAGATATATCTGTATGGATTGCTGATGATAAAAGCATTTGGTTAACATAATAGTTTATAAGGAAATCTATTTGGATTTGTGGCTGGTATGCAAGGCATACTATTGTATCTATTTTAGAATTATCAGGTTGATTTGCATTTAGCTTTCTTTTTCCCATTGGATAAGGCACTGGTTTGGTGTCTATTTCTTATGCTTTTATCTTTCATAGATGTTCAGAGAAAAAAATAAAATTTTCACATCATTTACCAGTTTATTTTTAATTTCATGTTCATTGTACTAAATAGATAAGATCATCCCTAAAGGCATAGAGTCTATATTTCCTGATTCCTCGAAGAGAGAATCATCTAGGTTTCTGACACAGGGGTAGGGTAGACACAAGCAGAATCAATTAGAATTGATTCCACTTGAATCAACAACCAAGCCCTGCTCAGAGTTACACAATGGAAGCAATATAAAATCACATGAAATCAATTGAATCATAATGTATATGAGACAATCAATTGGAAGAAACAACAAAGAATTATATTATTTCTTTCAACATGCCTAGCTGTGAGGCCTTCCAAGTTTCGGCCTTATACAATGAGAATTATGAAATCAGAATTACAGCTCACATCCTATCTTTGTCTCCAATGATGTATCTTGATAATACTCTCTATATATACCTCTTGATGATCTCCTTGATGCCCTACTACAACAATCTAGACCCCTTATATAGCTAGCTAAGCCACAGGTTGGCCAGTCAGGCATTTAATTACAATATAGGTCTAGTCTCAAGATTTAAACCAAAACTAATGCTAGAATGAATATAAATTGATGTGACTTTGGATTTAGGTCCTCAAATGACCCAATATCATTCCTTTAATCATGAAAGGTCCCATTTGATCACATGGAACATTGCAAGAAGAAACTTTACATGTTTCACCTGAAAACTGCCAGAAAATAGGTCTTGAGGCAAAATGGGCATAACTTTTTACTCATAATGAATTGGAGTTGCACTCTTGGTAAATGATATTAATTTAGGTCCACTTTAATTCCTTAAGTGAAAAAAATAAAACTCCTTGTGGATCAAGGTCACCAACAAGAACAATCAGCACCAAAACTGTAAGAATAGCTCGGACCCAAAAACTGACAGAAAATAGGTCTTGTGCCAAAAAGGCCATAAATTTTGACTGATAAGTAATTAGGAGATGATCTCTTGGAAAATGATATTAATTTAGGTCCTCTTTAATTCATTAAGTGAAAAAAATAAAATTCCTTATGGGTCAAGAGAGCCAACATGAATAATCAGCACCAAAACTGCAGGAAAACTCTGTTCCGATGGCAAGGAAAAATAGTTGTAACTTTGAAACATTCCACCCAAAATTTATGTGCTCATAGGAGAAGATTCCAAAATAGGTCCTCAACATAATGTAATCTTCACACACCATGAAACTATCAAATGAAAAGATTATAAAGAAAACAATAGTAAACAGGTATAGAAATCAGAAAATGTTTTTGGTTGATACAAGATTGCCAAAGACCCAAGATGCTCCTACATCAGACACCTAGGGTAAATAAAGGACATATGTCCACATTAGGCATTGATCATATTCTGACTTGAATCATAAAGATCAAAATTATCTTGTGTAATCCATGAACTATTCTCAATTGGCTTATCTTTCCACTGAACTAGATATTCCATGTAGTCTTTTCTTCTTGTACTCTTGCCAACTCTACTATTCAAGATCTTGTCAATGTTGTCTCTATTCTTCTTAGGATAATCTATATTGTATTCAATCTCATCACTTGATTCAAAGTACTCAAATATATTAGCAATGTTGAATATAGGTGATATGTCCATGTCCTCTGGTAATTCCACTTCATAAGCATTTCCACTATCAAACTTCTTTAGAATCTTACAAGGTCCAAACTTCTTCATTTTTAGCTTGTTGTAGGTACCAACTGGAAATATATTCTTCTTCAAATGAGTCATAATCTCATCTCCAACTTCAAAATATTTATGTCTCCTTCTCTTGTCTACTCTCTATTTATATTTCAGATTACTATCCTCCAAATTCTATTTAACTTCATCATGTAAAGTTCTCATGTATTCTGCAAAATGATCAACTTCATCACTTCTTCTTGTTTCAGTAGGTAAATCTCTCATCTTTGTGGTTCCCTTAGGATGAAATCCAATAACAATCTCAAATGGTGTCCTCTTAGTACTTATATTCATAGAATTATTATATGCAAACTCTGCTTGTGCCAAAACTAAATCCCAATTAGCACGCTTCTCTCCAACTAAACATCTCAACAAGTTTCCCAAACTTTTGTTCACAACTTTTGTCTGTCCATCTGTCTGAGGGTGAAATGTAGAACTAAACTTCAACTCTATATTCATCTTCTTCCAAAGTTTCCTCCAAAAATAGCCAGTAAACTTAGTATCTCTATCTGAAACAATAGACTTAGGCAAACCATGTAATCTTACCACTTCATTGAAGAATAATTCAGCTACATGTAATGCATCAGATGTCTTCTTACAAGGTATGAAATGAGCCATCTTAGAAAATCTATCAACCACTACCAAAATAGAATCATTACCTCTCTGAGTTCTAAGCAATCCAAGAACAAAGTCCATACTCACATCTTCCCAAGGTCTATCAAGTATAGGCAAAGGTGTATACAATCCAACATTCTAACTAGTTCCTTTTGCTACTTGAAAAACTCTACAACCTCTAACCATTCTCTATACATCTCTATAAATCTGTGGCCAAAAGTATCTTTCTAAAATCAAATTCACAGTCTTATCAATCCCAAAATGTCTAGCAAGTCCACCACTATGTTTCTCCTTCATTATTTTATCTCTCATAGATCCTCTAGGTATGCACAACTAAACTCCTTTAAACAACATGTCTTCTTGAATGAAATATTCAAACCACTTATCACTCACTATGTGTTCTTTACAATCTTTCCAAGGCTCTACAAAATCAATGTTAGTCTCATACAAACTCTTCAAATCATCAAAACCAAGTACCTCAACTCTCATCTTTGTCAGCAAACTTCTTCTTCGACTCAAGGCATCAACAACCTTATTTGACTGTTCACTTTTATGCTTCAATGAAAAGGAAATATTTTGTTCCTTCATTTCTCTTTCAAATGTTTTATCATCAACCAAGCATAGTCTGACTATGGTACAATGACCTTCATTTAACTTATCTACTAAAGGAAACAACACTTGTTTCTTTCCATCCATCCAAATAGTATATTGATTCAATCTACCATCATGCAAAGCTTTCCTATCATACTACCAAGGTCTACCCAAAAGAATATGACAACAATCCATAGGCATAATATCACACAAGACTTCATCATGATAATTCCCAATTTTGAATTTAATAAGGCATTGTTCACTTATAAGTAGTTTATGCTCCTTTTGGATCCAAGCAATATGGTAAGGCTTAGGATGTTTCAATCTCTACAACTGTAATTTGTTAACCAGCTCCTTGGATGCCAAATTATCAGAACTTCCACTATCAATGATTACCTTACAACATTTATTAGTGATCTTACATCTGGTTTGGAACAAACTTTTCCTCAAAATAGGTTCCTCATCAGCTTCTTCATTCCACAAGATCCTTCTTAGCATCAAGTTCTCACCATGTTCAGGTTCATTAGATACTTCCTAAACTTCTTCACAAGCCAAATTATTTCTACCATTACCTCCAATCTTCTTTCATGAATTAGTACATTCAAAAGCTCTATGTCCTTCTTCTCCACATTTGTAACAAGTACCTTTAAACCAAGATCTATCTTCTCTTTGCCCATTATTTTTATTCCTAGAGTAACTAGTATAGCTAACTCTAGAGTAATTACCTCTTTTAGTAGGTTCATCTTTCCATCCTTTATCTTGTGCTAAATTTTTAGATCTACTACTTTCTCCATCAAATCTGCCTCTACTTCTCTAAAATCTACCACCTCTTCCTCTCTGTCTTTGCTCATGTCTTTTTGTCAATCTCTCTTCATCCTTCAAAGCAAATTGCTATGCTTCTTCCACACTATCAATCTTCACATAGCTAATCTCATCTTGAATAGATGTCCTCAGGCCATTTAGATATCTAGCCACTTTCTCAACTTCATCATCCACATGTCCAGATCTGATATCCAATTTGTAAAATTCCTTAGTATATTCTTTCACACTCATGTCCTTTTGTCTCAGATTTTGCATATTTGTCATCAAAATAACTTGGTATTCAGCTAGAAGAAACTTCTTCATCTTTCCAAGCATCTTCATCCATGTCTTGATCTTTTCTTTTCCTCTCTTTTTTCTCTCAATTTTCAAATGATCCCACCAAAGAGATGCATGCCCTTTTAACTTTGTGACTGCTATCTTAACCTTCTTATTATTAGGAGTACCTTCATACTCAAAGTATTTATCCATCTCAGAGATCTAATCCAAAAGTGCATCGGTCTCAAGTCTTCCATCATAGCAAGCAACTTCAACTACAGGTCTAGAGTTAGCCTTAGACAAAACTCTCAAAAGTCTTTCCTCATCCTGTTCAACTTCAGGTTCAGCATTAGGTGCTTCTTCTTCTTCATCACTAACATCTTCAATATGTGATCCTCTTCTCTAGGTTTTCTCTATATCTTCAAGCCTAGTTGTGATCTACCTCAACATATCCATGATAGCATTATCATTTCCTCTACCATGAACCATCTTAACAATCAGGTTCCAACAAGATCGTAACCTTCTACAAGTTATAGGTTAGATCTCAGATCTTCCACACTACAACCAATCCAATAAGGTTCTCCATGATGAAATCCACAAGAAAGAAAGAACTCTGATACCACTTGACATAGGAGCAGGGTAGACACAAGCAGAATCAAGCAGAATTGAGTCCACTTGAATCAACAACCAAGCCCTTCTTAGAGTTACACAATGGAAGAAATATAAAATCACATGAAAGTAATGGAATAAAAATGGATATGAGACAATCAACTAGTAGGAACAATAGAGAATTATATTATTTCTTTCAACATGCTCGGCTATGAGGCCTTCCGAGTTTCGGCCTTATACAATGAGAATTATGAAATCAGAATTACAGCTCGCATCCTATCTTTGTCTCCAATTATGTATCTTGATAATCCTCTCTAGATCTACCTCTTTATGATCTCCTTGATGTCCTAATACAACAATCTAGACCCCTTATATAGCCAGCTAAGCCACAGGTCAGCTAGTCAAGCATTTAATTACAATATAGGTCTAGTCTCAAGATTTAAACCAAAACTAATGCTAGAATGAATATAAATTGATGAAAATTTGGATTTAGGTCCTCAAATGATCTAATAAAATTCCTTTAAGTGAAAAAGGTCCCATTTGATCACATGGAACATCACAAGAAGAAACACCATGCGTTTCACTCGAAAATTGCCAGAAAATAGGTCCTAAGGCAAAACGGGCATAAATTTTTACTCATAATGAAAATGAGTTTGTGCTCTTGTGAAATGATATTAATTTAGGTCCAATTTAAGTCCTTAAGTGTGAAAAATAAAAATCCTTATGGATCAAGGTCACCAACAAGAACAATCAGCACCAAAACTACAAGAACCGCTCAGACCCGAAAACTGGTAGAAAATAGGTCCTGTGCCTAAAAGGACATAACTTTTAACTCATAATGAATTAGGAGATGATCTCTTGAGAAATGATATTAATTTATATCCTCTTGAATTCCTTAAGTGAAAAAAATAAAATTCCTCATGGATCAAGAGAGCCAACATGAAAAATTACCACCAAAACTGTAGGAAAACTCTATTCTGACAACAAGGAAAAATAGTTGTAACTTTGAAACAGTCCACCCAAACTTTATGTTCTCATAGGAGAAGATTACCAAATAGGTCCTCAACATAATGTAATATTTTCACACCATGAAACAATTAGAAAATATTTTTGGTTGATGCAAGATTGCCAAAGACCCAAGATGCTCCTGCATCAGTTTCCCCTCCTTAAAAGGAAGAAGGATGAGAATCCTTAAATCAATGATCTTTGCTTCATTTACAATCATGTTTTTCCTAGTTAAAATCTACATAAAATTGATCATGGTCATATGTAGATTATTCTATAGATAGATGCACTAAGAAGAATTCAAACCAGATTAGTGTCCACTCATATAAATACTATGTAATCAGTTATCATTAAAAGGTAACACCTGCCTGAGTATCTGGAGCTCAAAAATGAAGGAGGATCTTATCGAATCCTTAGTAATTAGGTCTTTCTCTTGTTTGAATCAGCCTCAAGAAGCTTAAATTTAGTAACAGTTTGATCCTACAAGAAAAATCCCTAACAAATTGGTGACTCTACTGGGGATCTTATTAAGAACTTTTCTACAATATAGGGCTTAGTTGAGCCAAGGCTCCTACCCTATACAAACTAGTTGGTTACCATTAGTATTCATACTTCTAGAAAAATTCCCAAATAGTTGGGTGGAAACTCTTACAAATCTCTGCACCAATGCAATTGAGGTTTAAAAATCATAATGAGTATGAGAAATAGTAGAGCCTAGAAAAAGGATCATCTAGAAGTAAATTTGGAAGGTGAACTCCCAAATACATCCAAGTGAATGAGAAAGGATAAAAATACAAATGACATGTCTTTTACATGGAAGAAGAAAGGAAATACAAGGAAAAAGGAGCCTGGTTAGATAAACCAAGAAGGAAATACTTATGAATATGAGGAAGCAATTGATTTGGGTTTGAATTAGTATGAAGACTACTACTCACCTTCTAAAAAGGATGGAAGGAGAGCTCAACCTCATAGGAGAGGAATCCCTAGGAATAACAAAAGACCTAGAAACCAAACTAGAAGTAACCAAGACTTTATTCCTTCTTCTCCCCATGAGTCCCCCTTACAGGGCCACCAAATACCTAATGAGGTCCTTGCCCAAGAATCCTCATCTAAAATAGCCCTTCCTGATTCTGAGGAAATTTTTGAAGAAGTGTTTGAATTGGAAAGAAATATCTAGGAGTAGATTCAAAGAAGGTAGAAAAGAGAAAGGGAAAAGGAGGAAAAGATTAGACATGCTATGATCAAGGAAGAGTAGTTGAAAAATAAATTGTTGGACTTTGAAGCCATAAATCATGTTCTTGTAACTGAGCAAAGAGAGGACTAACCTATTGTTAAAAAAATTTATGACATAAGAAATCCTAGAGACAAGGGTAAGCAAAAAGCTATAGGGATTTCAATAAATGAACCAAATCCTGCAATGAAGTCCCTAGATCAAGCAGCAAGATTATATGGTGATTTAGAAAAGGCCAAAAGGGAACAAGAATTATTGGCCAAAGAGTTAGAAAAGGTAGAGCTCGAAGCCACTATAGCTGAGATAAAAAGAAATATTGACTTCCTTAAGAAATCTTATAGACCCACCAACACACTTTCCACATCTCAAGCATAGGGTGCAAATGTGTTGAACACTGCTAGAACTCTAGGTATGCCCAGGACTTAAATTATTTCAAATCTTCAAGCATCCATAGGTGCTGGTCCATCTCAAATAGGATATATACATGAGAGGCATAAGCAATTGGTTTTTATTGGGATTCCTGGTTGCCCAAATACCATCCCTGATGAAATTAGGAAAAAGATTCCAAAATTCACTGGAAGCAATGCAGTTACTTGTGAAGAACATTTGAAAATATTCATTGACATAATAGATGACTACAACATTGAGCCTGATGATGTGATCATGAAGCTTTTTGTTCAATCTTTGACCGAAGATGCTAGAGGTTAGTTTAGAAATTTACCTCATGCTAGCATATGCTCATGGGAACAGTTCAAACATTTTTTCAAAGAACAATATGGTGATAAAACCAATGAAGGTTTCATGCTTAATGAATTCAAATGTCAAATTTTAGAAGGCAATGCATAAATTATTACAAGTTATCAAACTAGATGACAAGATTTGTTTGGTCACTTAACTGAATGCTTTTGATTCAAAATTGGGATATCTTTTGAGAGATAAGAATCCTAGAAATCTTGTAGAAGCTTACAAGCTAGCCATAAATATAGAAAGCAATAGAAGAATATCAAGAAATTTGGGAAGGAGGGAGGATTATAAACCTTCAATCTCAAATAGAAAAGAACCAGGGAAGTCTAATACAAAACCAAAAGATGATGATAGTCTTAATGAAATTTTGAAATCAATAAAAGATTTAAAGCCTAATGAAGCAAGGAATAGTAGAGTGTGGGGAAATGATAGGCTATCCTTCAATAACTTTAACAAGTTACCAAGAATGTAGAACTATCCCTACAACACTCAGTAAAAAGATGGGAAGCCATTGTTCCATGAAAGAAAGGATAAACCAAATGATAAGACCCCGGACCCCTTGCATAGAAATACACTAAATATGAATGATGAAGTTCCTTGGTGCATTGTTTGCCAATCACCTCATGACCCCTATTACTGTGCAATTTCTCAAAGTGTTTCTACAGATGAGGAGAAAGACAACAACAACTAATTATCTTATGATGATCAAGGATGTGGTATGACTTCTTCATACATATATGATGAAATGGGTTCCACTGAAGAAGATGAAAGTTAGGATGTCTATATTTCTCAGCTCAAAAATGAGATTTATCATTAGCAAGTGTTTTCTGATGAAGAAGATAGTTACCTAAATGAAGTCTAGTGCAACACTTTAAGAAATGAGGAGCCAGTAGTGTTGAGAAGACCTTCTGATGAAGAAATTGCACAAATCACAATAGATGTGGTCACCCAAGCCAAGAATAACTAAAATTTGAGAAATAGAGTGGTGGGTGATTTAGGTCAAAGGTCATCTGGTATTTTCATAAAAAGGATAGACAAAGATGTGAAACAAACTCAAGACAAAAATGAGGTTGTAGATATTGTTAGTAGGACTAAAATCAAGAAGAATGTGACATTTTCTCCTCCTAAAGTGACTTACAGAGTAAAGCAAAAACCTCTATAGAGAACTGTTGTTTCTGCCCAAAAGGAGGTCAAAACACTAAACAAGGATTAACATGGTTTTATGGAACATGAAGAAAATAAGGAGGCTACTATCATTAAGCAGGATGTAGTTGACCCCAAATATGTTCCAGTTGACATGGGAAAATTGTTATCACAAATTATTGTCAAGGTCCCCTTATTAGAGATGATGAGAATAGAAGAGCATAAAGTCAAGGCTTTGAGTTGGGTGAAAGGAGTTCTTCCTTCTAATGCCCAAGATTCCATGAAGACTAGTAGAATGGCTACTACTACAAGTGATTCAACTGAGAACCAGTGTGGGGAGATTGTCTCTGAGATCCCTCAAATTTATTTGGATACTAATGTTGTAAGTATTGTGATAGGAACTGTTGATCCTTTCTTTCTGTCCCCAATAGTAAATGGAAAGTTGTTAAGAAATTGTATGATCAATTCAAGAGCCTCTAATACTATTATGCTTGCATAAATAATGAGATATTTGGTTTTGAAAGTAGATACTCCTCATGGAAGATGTCAGGCTATGGATTCAAGAGAGGTCCCTATTATTGGTACTATAAAGCATTTCCTTACAGATTGGCATCCTTCCTTGACAAGTTGTTAACAATGAGTGTTTTCGTGGTTGATATCCCACCTCATTATGGAATGTTATTATCAAGAAGATGGAGTGCTTCAATGGGAGGTAGTATTTAGTGTGATTTATCCTTTGAAACTTTCAATATTGATGGTGACAATGTGAGGGTATCTAGAGAAAGAAAAACCCCACACATGATAGAGCTAAATAATATGGATGAGTTGAATTGTTGTGTGGATGTTGACATGGAAAATTTTAGGGTGGAAAAGGCCATTTCACAAAAAGAAGATTCAGATCCACTGGCTTTGGAATTGAAAGAACAACAAAATGGACTATGGTAGATGTATTTTGATGGAGCTTTCTCAAAAGAAGGCTTAGGAGCTAGAGTTCTATTCATATCTCCATCAAGTACCACTTTTAAGTATTCATTCTCATTGAGTTTTCAATGCACAAATAATACTACTAAATATGAAGCATTGTCATTGGGATTGAATATTGCTATCAAACATGGGATAAAAAGTTTAAAGGTTTTTGGTGATTTTGAGCTTTGGTGGCACAAGTTCGATCTATGTATGCTGCTAAGAATGATAGATTGAAAATGTATAAACATGCAATATGGGATCATATTGAAATGTTTGATGCTTTTAATAAATGTTGGGTAGAAAGATCCAAGAACATAATGGCTGATTTTTTGGCCAATGTTACTTTGAAAAGGGATGATTCAAATTTGTTTGGGGTATCAATAGTTGAAATAAAAAGTAGACTAGTTGTTGCAGATAGCATTTACAATTGGCAAGTCTTTGAGGATGATCATGACATTTTGAAATTTTTGCAATGCCTTGACATATATGAGGGAAACTTATAGACTGCAACACATTGGTTGAGGAATTTGAAGGTAAGGACATGGTCATGGGAAATGAGGTAATCTAGTTGAGTTCAAATTATATCCCTAAGGGTTTATTTGAATTAAAAGCATTATATAGTAGTCAAAATGATTATATGTCAAAATTAAGTAATGCTAAGGCTAAAGATCTGGAGGAAGTAAATTTGGGATCACATAATGCACCTCAAATGGTTTATATTGGGAAAGGATTAGCCCCTCAGCTAAGATATAACCTGATAAAGTTGTTAAGAAAGCACAGGCATGTGTTTGCATGGTCCTATGATGACCTAAAAGCTTATAGAGAGGACCTTTTCCAAAATGAGATCCCATTAAAGAAAGATGTTAAACCATTTAGATAGAAGCAAAGACCCATTAACCCAATTTTGGCTCCTAAAATGTAGCAAGAACTAGCCAAGTTGAGTGATGCAAGAATAATCCAACCTATAAGGCATTCAACTTGGGTATCTAATTTAGTCCTAGTTAGAAAGAAGAATGGTGATATTAGATTATGTGTGGACTTTAGGAATTTGAATGTTGCATCATTGAAGGACAATTATTCATTGCCCAACATGGAGGCTATGTTGCATAAAGTCACTGGATGTGAGTTATTGTCTATGATGGATGGTTTCTCTGGATATAACTAGGTGTTGGTGAAAGAATCTGAACAATTCAAAACAACTTTCACAACACCTTGGGGAACCTATGTATATGTCAGAATGTCATTTGGCCTTAGAAATGTTGGAGCAACTTTTCAAAGGGCCATGGATGTTGCTTTCAAAGAATATATAGACTTGTTTATGGTTGTGTACTAGGATGACCTAACTACTTATTCTAAATGGGCTATTGATCATTGCTCACATCTAGAAAAGATTTTTGTCAGAGCTCTAGAATATGGTGTGTCTCTGAATCCAAAGAAGTGTAATTTTGTAGTCAAAGAAGGAAAGTTGCTAGGACACATTGTATCAAAAGAGGGAATAAGAATTGATCTGGAGAGAATTGAAACTATCAAAAGAGTTACACCACCAAAAAATCTTAAAGGGATGCAATCCTTTTTAGGAAAAATCAATTTTGTGAGGAGTTTCATTGCAAATTTTGCTAAAATTGTCAAACCCATAGTGAAGTTTCTAAAGAAGGATGTCAAGTTTCAATGGACTATAGAGGCTGAAGGTGCATTTGATAAAATTAAAGAAGTAGTTTAGCAAGCACCTATTCTTAGGTCTCCTGATTATACCAAGCCTTTTTCACTTTTCTCTTTTGCATCATTTCACACCATTGCTACTGTATTATTACAAAAGGATGAAGAGGGTTTTGAGCATTCAATTGCATTTTTTAGTAAATCTTTACAAACTACTAAGTTGAATTATGAGATGATTGAAAAGTAGGCATATGCACTGGTAAAAGCAGTCAAATCTTTCAGACCTTATCTGGTTTGTGCTAAGGTAGTGGCATATGTCCCACATGTAGCAGTAAAGGATGTCCTTACTCAGTGTGAAGTTATTGGTAAAAGATGCAAATGGATCACCAACATTCAAGAATTTGATGGAAATTTTGCTAGGGTATGTACATGAATGTTGTCATTATGGAAACATATGTTCCCTATGAAGATCACATAAGCTGGAAAGTAAGTATGGAAGATCATAGACTAAAATTGTCTAAGTATGAAACAGTCTTTTTAACAAAGCACCTGATACAATTTGTTTTGGTGACATTCATTGGAGCATGATCAGAATTTGTGCAGTTGAAAATAGACTCTATGGTGTCTAAGGGTACCCCATCTTAGTGTGAAAAAGAGTATGGATAGTACGAACAAAGTTATGATTGTTTTATTGATGATAGAGTACAGCAGACAGAGCAGTTTTGAAGGTAGAACTAGTAAATGAATTAAGGGATTATTTTGCTTGTCAAAATAATGACTTAATATTATAAAGAGATGACATCCATGATGTTTACTATTGGATAAAAATATGCAAGCTGACTAAAGAAAGATATTATGTTTGTATCTTGTATAAACAAATATGTATTGAACATACTTGAAATGTAACATGTAACTTGTGATAGTTGTATATTGTGATAACAGTGAAAGTTGTTGATGCAAAGTTGTAAGCAGTACCATATTGTAATTAGTAAACATTTGTATTACTTGTTTGGGCAATGAGCTCATCTGGTAATCAAGTTTTGTATCTACAACTCCTAACAAGGTTGAGGCTTCTAACAAGGCCTATAGTCCCTTAACCAGGACTGATACACTATATATTTGTAGTAGTCTCCTAATAGGGTCAACATCCTTAACAGGATATCTTTTGATTAGTGGATCTTTGTGGGTACCATCCCCATCAAGGTTTTCCCTTGGCCAGGGTTTCCTCAAGAACATATCATGTGTTATGAGTTCTTTACATTTACTGTTATGTATTTTCTTTAGTTTCTTATGCTTTAAATTAATCTGTTATATCCATAAGTGGGCAAAAGTAAAAGTTTGTGAAATACTGATTCACCCCCCCCTCTCAGTATTTCCTATTTCTAACAATTGGTATCAGAGCATGGTTACTCAAAGAAGAAACATTCAAGGAAAGCCTAGAAGCTTGAGTAAGATCTCTATGGATATGGATCAATTATAGAAGAATCTTGAAGAAGCTCTTGAACAAATTGTTATGCTTACTGATGAAAGAAACACTCTGAAAAGAAAGTATGATGATGTAAAGAATCTTATTAACAAATTGAAAGGTAAGATAGAAGATCTGAAATTTGAAAAGGAATCTGAAATTCTTGTTGAAGATTGTGATGATTTAGAAAAATAAAATGTGATCCTTAAACATGAATTGAAGATAGCAAATCTGAAGCTTAGCTTGAAAGATGGAAATGACAATTTAAGATTTGAGAATGAAAAATTAAAGAATGAGAATGAAGATCTAAAATCTAAACTTGGAAAGGTAACATCTAAATTTGATAAAGTCAAATTGCAGTATGATGAACTTGAGAAATACAACAAGATTGTGAAAGGTGAATTGACTCAATCTAAACAATAACTTGAGGGGCTATATTCAAACAATGAAAAGATTGATGAGCAAGTATCTTATGGAAAACCATTCTATGACAAAATTGGTCTTGGATTTAACATATTGAAGATAGTTAGTGAAAGCAAGAAACTAGATTTGAATGTATGTGAAAGCAATGAAGAAAAGAAGTTAGATGAGAACAAATCTGAAGATGCTCCTAAGCAAGAAGAATCACCAAAGCAAGAAGAATCACCGAAGAAAGAAGAACCACCAAAGAAAGATGAATCATCCAAAGGTATGCAAAGAGAATTCAAAGGTAGATGTTTTTCTTGTAATACTATTGGTCATATGAAGAGAGATTGTACAGGTAAACAATTCAAACCTCTTAATGGATATTGTTATAATTGTCATGGTTTTGGACATAGAGCTATTGAATGTAGAAGATTGAAAGTTATTGAGAATAATTACAATAGTAGAATGCCTAGAAATACTCACAATACAGATCATAGATCAACTGAAGACATGAAAAGAGGAAATGGAATAGTATGTTATAGATGCAACAAAATTGAACATATTGCTAGAAATTGCAAGACACAAATCAATCAGCAAGCACCTAGATATGGAACCAATGGAATCATTTGTTAGATATGTAACAAGATTGGACACACAACAAGATTTTGTAGAATGAACAATGGAGGTTATCATCATAACCCTAACCCTAGAAACTATGCAAGAAGGAATGAAAATGTAGGAAACAATGAAAAAAGTTGTTGTAGTAATGAAGATGAAGTAAAATTTGTTAAAGGCACAGATCAAGAAGGTATATTTAGCATTGAAGGTAATCAGGAAGGTAATGTATCTAATGGTAAGAATGAGTCTTTACCTAACCCTTCTTTAAGCACTTAAATTATGTAAATTTCTATAGTTTAGGAACTTAGAATTAGTGTAGAATTAGATTTTGAATGAGTTAAATTTTGCACACTTAGATGAAGGTTTGTTATGTTATAATGATGCTATGGTTAAGTGCACAAAAAGAAATATTGTGTTTTGTGAGGTCGCAAGAAGATTTATGGTTGCAGGTTTATATAATCATCTTTTTGGCATTTTAGCAAAAAAAAATTGAATGCGATGTCAGATCAAGTAAATGCAAAGTATTAAGACATTGAAATCAAATTTATTGTCATTATCAAGTGATTAGAAGTGATTTGGAAAGTGAAGAAAGAATTTTGGAAGTGATTTGCAGAAGTTTGAAGCGTCGATCTAGCGAAAGCCCTAATTTTGCAAATTTAAGGTATATAATCATGGATGTGTCATTGATTTACAACATTAAGGATAAGAATAGACCTAGAACTAAGAAAGATCCAATTGAACCCCCAGAAAGAGATGCTAGTGTAGCTTTATCATCCATACCAGACAGAGTTCTTCATTTAGAGAATGTTAAAAGTTATATTGGATGAAAATATGAAACCCTAAGGGAAAGTAATTTTGATGGTGAATATAAGAAATTGTACAACATGGATATGTCAGTGAAACCAGGTTATGAACATCTAGAAAAAAATGAGATCATTGAGTACTCTATGAAATATGAATTTGATGATGAGGAGTGTACTAAGATCATTTTGAGTAAAAAAAATAATGGTAAATTTTGGTTAGAAGATAGAGATATAGACATAACTGTAGACCTAATTCATGATGTGACTGATTATCAAAATTTTTCCACTGAATGAGAAAAACATGAGAAAGATTGTGATTGAAAACACTGATTCAATGTACAATGGAAAAGGTATAGTCATTAGTAAGATTAAGCAAGATGATGTAAAATACTTGTGTAAGATTTTGACAATAAAGTTCTATGGAAGTTCTAGAGAAGATGGCATGCTAGCAGGTATGGTACACATTTCTTATTTGATGTGTGTTGAGAAGAAGCCTATGGATATGTGTGAAATTTTGAGAATACAGTTGTTTGAGAATTTGGAAAAGATAAAGAAAGCTAAATACACTCACTTTAGATTTTCCTCATTGGTTACTTACATGTTCTTCCACTTACTAAGAAGATTTCCTTACACTATTAATTGGAATGATGGTGTGAATACTATGGAAAGAATCAATAAAGTTTACATGAAACATCTTATTGAGAAGGTTAATGATAGTGTAAAGTTAGTGTTGAAAAATTTTCAGAACATTGTGGTAAATAGATCAAGAATTCCTCCATTCCTAGTTGAGAAATACAAAGATGATATATTTTTTATGGTTGATACTGATTTCACTTACATTAAGGTAGTAGAACCTAGACATGAATTCATAAACCCTTTTGGCTATGAAATCTTTGAAGTTGAAACAGAAGGATATGTTAGTACATTGTTGAAAAGTAAAGTGGTTGATCATAGCAACAGATTTGGAACTTTTGATGAAAACTTTGATTTAGCAAAGACACTCAAGGAAGAGAAACAATCAAAGAAAAGAGTAGACAATACAATAAAGAAAATTCTAAAAGAATTAGGTATGAGTGAGCAGGAATTTAATATTGCAAGAAAGACTGCAGAAGCAATAAGGCAAAGTGAGATACTATCAGTCCCACCTTTGGCATCAAGTGAAAACCCTCAAGAACCCATTCAAGTTAAGGTAAAGGTTGAAGAACCCGAGGAGCAAGAAATTAGTTAGACAAAGAAACCCTTTTCTTCAGCACCAAGCAAAATAATGAAGGCAAGTGCTTTAGGACTAGGTAAAAGACAAAAAATAATTGTTCCACTAGTAGCTAGAAGAGTTGCAAAGATAAAAGATGATGAAGTAACAATAAAGAAGAAATCATGGAAACCAATGATAGAAAGAGTTAATGAAGATATAATGTAGCATGGGGATTTTACCAAGATGAACAAATACTATGATTTATATGGATCCACTAACAGATTAAATCTAGAGAATGCAATGGTTACACATATGATTTTGACAAACAAGAAATTTGATACTATTCATGGAAAGATCCCAAAAGATTTGTACAACAGACTTGTGAGAAGAAAGATGAGAGCACAAGAAGAAGATACTAAAATGAGAGAGAATGTGATAAGATAGTTCTATGACATAAGAGATGATGACCACCTTAAATAGACCCTCAAGCCACTTGAAACCCTATTAAGAACCAAAAGAAGAATTATACAAATAATGGGAGGTCAGTATGAACAAGTGAAGACTGTAACTTAATAGGCAGTTGTGCATGTGCTAGCAGACTTGGTAGTAGGAAAAGATAGCAAAGATCAATCAGTTGTAGAACCAATAGAGAAATAGAGTTCAGAATAGGCAGAGGCAGCATCAGTTGAAGTTGAAGTTGAAGATATTCCATTTTCTTCTATAAACATTGGCACAAAATCTATGGACATTGAAGGAACAAAAGTTACTTTAGATTCAGATGATGCGGTACTCAATAGTTTGGATAATATTGTTGAAATTTTGGTTTTGGGAGAGCAAGAAAAGAGTATTGAAATAGAGACTACTCGAACAGAAGTGCAAATGGAAATAAAGGCCCATACACATATTGAACCACAAGAAGACATCAGTCTTACTCCTAAGACTGGAAAGGAGAAAGGAATAGGAACATTGATTGAAGATTTGAGCAAGGAGGTTGATGATGATGATCAATTAGAGTTGATCACTTCTTTGAACAAAATTATTGGAAAGAACAAGAAAGTTAAGAATTTGGAAGGTAGCCTGAAAGATTTGACTGAGAAGCTACAAAGTGTTATATCTACAAAAGTCTTTGATTTAGACCAACTTGAAAGAGAAAAGATGGTAATAAATTCTTTTGATTTTGAGTTCTCTAATTTGACTGATATTGCTAAGGTTAAGGCTCGGGCAGCTTATGAAGCTGAGATGTTGCAGAATATAAGTTAGAATATCAAAATGACATTGACAGCCTTGACAGACACATTAAGAACTTAAGGAAACATCTTGAGATTGGAAAGTGCTTTTACATTCAGTGTACAAAATCTGAAAATATAATAATTGAGGAAGAGAAGAAGGTAAAAAAGAAGAAAGATGAAATTGCAGTAGAGATAAACAAAATGGCTAGCACAAACATAAAGATCAGTACAGTTGAGAAAAAGATCAAAAAATTATGCGATGAGATAAGGACTTTGAATGATGAGAAGAACGGGAAAATTATCAGGATAAACATCTTGAGAGAGCATGTCTCAATCAAGTTGACTATAATAGAAGAGTAGCTAGAAGAATGTCTTATTGCTAAGACATCTTTTCAATATTTCAATTTTGAGTCCCTTCAAGCTTGTCAGATTGCAGCATACTAATTGAGTACTTTACTCAATGTAGCAAAATCAATTAAGAAGGCATGGGAGAAAGACTTTGAGACTTGGAAGACAGATTTTGCAAATTATGTTGCAAGCCTATAGGCTTTGCAATAAGATAGTAAGGTAAAAAGTTTTGACACAATTTTGTATATCCCTTTCCACCCTTTATTTTGTCATTGTTGTCAAAAGGGGGATATATACTTAGAAAATTGTCTATATATGATAAGGAAGGATACTCATAGGGGGATTTTTATGGAGTATTATGAAGTATTATAGTTTATGTGTATATTTTGAGGAGATATAAGGATAGTATACTTATTTTATACTATGGCCACAATTTTTGATACAAATTTTGACATTTTGACTTGTACACTTAGCCAATTTTCTCATATGTTGCCACCAATGACAAAGGGGGAGATTGTTGGCAATTTGGCTAAGGTATGTACATGACTATTGTCATTATGGAAAAATATGTTCCCTATGAAGATCGCATAAGCTGGAAAGTATGGAAGATCACAGACTAAAATTGTCTAAGTATGAAATAGTGTTTTTGCCAGAGCACCCGATACAGTTTGTTTTGGCGACATTCACTGGAGCATGATTAGAGTTTGTGTAGTTGAACATAGACTCTATGGTGTCTAAGGATACCCCATCTTAGTGCATAAAAGAGTATGGATAGTACAGACAAAGTTATGATTGTTTTACCGATGATAGAGTACAATCGACAGAGTAGTTTTGAAGGCAGAACTAGTAAATGAATTAAGGGATTATTTTGCTTGTCAAAATAATGACTTAATATTATAAAGAGATGACATCCTAGATGTTTACTCTTGGATAAAGATATGCAAGCTAACTAGAGAAAGATATTATTTTTGTATCTTGTATAAATAAAGATGTACCGAACATACTTGAAATGTAACATGTAACTTGTGATAGTTGTATATTGTGGTAACACTGAAAGTTGTTGATTCAAAGTTGTAAGCAGTACCATATTGTAATCAGTAAACATTGGTATTAATTTTTTGGATAGTGAGCTCATCTGGTAATCAAGTTTAAATCTACAACTCCTAACAGGGTTGAGGCTTCTAACAAGGCCTATAGTCCCTTAACCAGGACTGGTACACTATATATTTGTAACAGGCTCCTAACAGGGTCAACATCCTTAACAGGATATCTTTTGATTAGTGGATCTTTGTGCGTACCATCCCCACTAGGGTTTTCCCTTGGCCATGGTTTCCTTGAGAACATATCATGTGTTATGAGTTCTTTACATTTACTATTATGTATGCTATTTAGTTTTTTATTCTTTAAAGTAATCTATTATATCCATAAGTCAAAAAAAGTAAAAGTTTGTGAATTACTGATTCACCCCCCCCCCTCTCAGTATTTCCTATTTCTAACAAAATTCAATTTGGAAATCCATAGCACTAAGCTTGTAAGAGGACAAGGTCTAGAAAAATTGATGACTGAAGAGAATATGAATTTGGTCCAGGTTGACAATGAAAGAGTTTCAGATATGACAATAACAAGTATTGAGTTGCAACCATACTATATTGATATTGTATATTTCATTAAGCATGCCAATTTCCCATATATGACAAATAATCAAAAGAGGTCCCTAAAATTGCAAGCTCAGAAGTATACACTGATACAAGGGGACCTGTATTGGAAAAATAGAGATGGGGTCTTGCTATTTTGCCTTGATAAGTGTCAAGCAGAGAAGGTTTTCAGTGAAATTCATGCTGGTGTTTGTGGAGGGCATTATTCAACAAGGACTGTTGCTCATAAGATTTTAAGGGCTGGCTATTTTTGGCCTACATTGTTTAAGGCCTCTTTCCAGTTTGTTAAGAAATGTGAAGCCTATCAAAAATTTGCTTCTAAATTAAAATATTCAAGAGCATAGTTGTTAAACCCAATAGCTGTTGAGGCACCATTTGCCATGTGGGGAATGGATTTCATAGGTGATTTTGCTGAGAAATCTAGTGGAGGGCATAGTTGGCTACTTGTTGCTACCGACTAATTCACAAAATGGATAGAGGCCATTCCCACAAAGAAGGAAACAAGTAAAGTAGTGTGTGATTTCTTACTTGACAATATTTTGACCAGATTTGGTGTCCCTATGAAATTGATCACAGATAATGCAATGTGTTTTAGATTAGATGATTTGAAGGAGTTTTGTAAAAGAAATGGGATCATAGCATCTTATTCATCTCCTTATAATCCTCAAGCAAATGGATAGGCTAAATCTAGTAACAAAAGCATTCTGACAATCTTGAAGAAAACACTTGAGAAAAATAAGAGAGCTTGGCATTCTAAGTTAAAGTTGGCCTTATGGGTAGATAGGATCATAGTGAAGAAAGCCACTGGGAGGTCTCCTTTTGAGCTTGTATATGGTTTGCAGTCAAGGTTACCCATAAATAATATAATTCCAATTTACAAGTTTATTCAAGATGAGGAATTGGATGTCTCAAAGGTAATGCAGGATAGAATCATGCAATTGACTAAATTAGATGAATTGAGAAGGGAGAGTCAAAAGAGCAATATCAAGTTGCAATAGAAGTGAAGTATCTATTTGAAAAAAGAGTAACTACCAAAAAATTCAAAATAGATGACTTAGTGCTTCAATGGAATGTCAGAGTAGAAGATAAAGGGAAACATAAAAAGTTTGAATTATTATGGCTTGGTCCCTTTGTGATTCATGAGAGTTTTGGAAAAGACTCCTACTTGTTGAAGAACATGGATGATGAAGTTTTAGAGTTTCCATTGCATGGGAAATTCTTGAAACCCTTCTTCAATTAAGTTTTTGATTCTCATGCATATGTAAATCTCTTGTAAATTTTGTATAGGTTTGTTCCCTTTTAGGTTGTGTGTTTTTGTTCCTATTCTAGGTTAGTGCGGTTTTTGTTCTACATCCCAAAGATCTATGGTTCTTGTTTAAACTTGCATTTCAACATCCTTAAATAGAGCCACTATTGGTTAAATCTTTGTTTTTGCCTTTTTTCCTAAAGCCATGGATGTTTTTTGAAAATTTTACAATCTTTAGGGTTTTCTAGGTCTAAATATTTTGAAAATAAAAAAACCCTAGGTCTAGATGTATGATTGTCATATATTCTCAACAAGAAGATGCATGATGTTTATCCTTCATGGTCTTGTGAATACCATTGATCTTAGTAGATTTAGAGGTTAAAGGTATTATGTGATTTGGTGACTGAAGGTTGTCTCACAGTCTCTTGATTCCAGTGGTTAAGTGAAAAAAAATTAGTGACTTGGCGAGTAGTTATGAATTCCTTCAGTCGCTCAATCTTGAGATCAAACAATTAAGTCTTCTAACATTCTGAGATTGAGTGAGGACCGTCGATGGCTATACGATAGAGTTGAAGATCAATGGTCAATATTTAATCTCTGAATCTAACTCAAGGTAAAGAAATCTTTTCATGACTTGGAGAATGGTCTCAGTCATGTGATCTCAATACTTAACCCAAGTTAATAAAAAGGTTATGAGATTTAGCGAAGCTCTTTGTTGACAAGTCTCCAAATAGTGTTGGGTTAAGAAAGGGTTAACATCATGTTTGCCCTGGTGGTTAAGTATTTGATTCAGTGATCTAGCGATTGTATAGTCTTAGAATCTCAAGTTTTTGGTGGTTAAATGATAAACCTTTAGCGATTCAGTGACACGGTTAGCCTCGTGGTCATTGAATCAAATAGTTAGGTCATGCTATCTCTCATGATTTAATGAGAACCATAGGATGGAAGAAGAAAGAAAATCAACAATGGTTGCAAAGTCTCATAAGGAAATTTGAAAAGTCAAAGTGATTAAAAGATTATGAGATTCTTTGTCAGTCACTAGATCTCCAGGTTGGGTGATCACTGAATATTTTTAGAAGGTCAATAAAGTTGCTATGACTATGAGATAGACTTTAGTCACCCAGTCACCAGATAGAAAATTTGAAGGAGCTCCTTTAGTCACCAGATCGGGGAAAGAAGAAAAAGTGTTCCATGAATGAGAATATGGTATTAGTCACGTAATCTCTAGAGAAAGTCAAAGGGTATAAATACAGTTAGTGTCCCTGAAGTCACGTAGTCTCCCAATAATAATGGAGTTACTATTTTGATCACACAGCTTAGAGTTTCTTCAGTTGCATGATCTCTGAAAAGGGTGGTGGTTTGGGAAAAGACCGTGAGATCTTGAGACTATTTAGTTGTTGAATCGCTAAGAATAATTAAAGTTAAATAAGATGTCTAGCAATCTCATGACTAAAGACAAAGTCAAACCTGGGAAAAATAGGAAGATCTAGCGATAGGGATATAAAGTTGATTCAAATTTGAATGATGGTCGTCGATATGTTGTCGGATGCTATAAAGTAGTCATTTATTCCAGATTCAAATATTTTAAAGGTTTCTCAGTGACTAAGGACTGAAATTGAATGCTTGGGTAGCTAGATTCGATAAGGATGACTTTTTCAAGTGTTGCAGTGTGGTCTAGAGGGTTTGATGATTTATTGCAGAAGGATTTGTACCATGAAAAGTGGGTAACCAGTTGCTTGAGGCATGTTGCAGGTGGTTGATCAAATTGTTTAGCATGGTGAATTCATGATCTTTGGTACCTTATTCTAAGAAATATCATTAATGGAGATCATTCTTGGATCTATTTTCTCCAGGTTGCTTGGTTTTGATAAGGTGTATTAATTTTAATTGAATTTAGTTGGTTTGGTGGGTGAAACCCTAACCCTTGCCCTAGTCATTTGTAGCTTGTTGCATCCTAATTTTTGGGGATTCCAAGATGACTAGTGATATATATGGGAACTATTTTTACTTTTAGATTCTAGGGGGGTTATGTTAGAAAGATATAGAAAATTTGAACAGAATTGCTTTGAAGCAGATTTCCAAGCTTTGTGTCTAATCTTCTGAGCAATAGAATTGTGAATGCAATTGGCAAGTTGGTTTTAATACAAATACACTGTAGCTCCTACCATATACTGGTGTTGTCTCTCTACCTTTATATTGTACTCTTGTATGTTTTACATGTCAGGCATTTAAAATATACCAGTTGTAAAGCAACTTGCTTGTTTGATTTATGAGTTTCTTTCAAGGAAAGAATTAAAAGTTCTCATAGTTCATCTTGAAGAGTAGATATATTTGTATGGATTGTTGATGATAAAAGAATTTAGTTAACATAATAGTTTTTAAGGAAATCTATTTAGATTTGTGGTTGGTATGTAAGGCATACTGTTGTATCTCTTTTATAATTATCAGGTTGATTTGCTTTCATATTTTTTTTGCCCATTGGATAAGGCACTGGTTTGGTGTCTATTTCTTATGGTTTTATCTTTCACAGATCTTCAAAGAAAAAATTAAAACTTTCACATCATTTACCAGTTTATTTTTCATTTCATCTTCATTGCACTAAATAGCTAAGATTGTCCCTGAAGGTGCATAGTCTATGTTTCCTGATTCCTTGAAGAGAGAATCATCTAGGTTGCCCCTCCTTAAAAGGAAGAAGGATGAGAATCCTTAAATCACTGATCTTTGCTTCATTTACAATCATGTTTTTCTTGGTTAAACTCTACATCAAATTGATCATGGTCATATGTAGAGTATTCTATAGATTGATGCACTAAGAAGAATTCAAAGCAGATTAGTGTCCACTCATATAAATACTATGTAATCAATTATCATTAAAAGGTAACACCTGCTTCAGTATGTGGAGCTCAAAAATGAAGGAGGATCTTATCCAATCCTCAGTAATTAGGTCTTTCTCTTATTTGAATCAGCCTCAAGAAGCATAAATTCAATAATAGTTTGATCCTAGAAGAAAAATCCCTAACACATGATCCTCATACAAATCAACAATGTTGAAAATAGGTTATATATCCATGCCATCATGTAACTCAATCTCATATGCATTTCCACTATCAAATTTCTTCACTATCTTGGAAGGATCAAACTTCTTCATTTTTAGCTTCCGATATGTTCCAATAGGAAATCTACCTCTCTTCAAATGAACCATTACTTCATCACCGACTGGAAAAGTCTTATGTCTTCTTGATCTATTATCTCTATCTTTATATTTTTTATTACTTTTCTCCATCTTATGTTTCACATCTTCATGCAATGTTTTCATGTACTCAGCAAACTTTACTCCTCTAGCATTTCTCTTTCTTTCATCAGCAATATCCCTCAAATCAGATATACCTCTTGATTGTATTCCATTTATAATCTCAAAGGGTGTTTTTCCAGTACTCCTATTCACTAAATTATTGTATGAAAACTCTTCTTGTACCAACACAAAATCCCAATTTCTTGGTGTGTCTCCAACTAAGCATCTCAAAATATTTCCTAATCTCCTATTCACAACTTCTCTCTGTCTATTGGTCTGTGGTGAAATGTAGAACTATATTTCAACTCTGTGCCAAACTTTCTCCAAAGGGTCTTCCAAAAGTATCCAACGAATTTACTATCTTGGTAAGAGATAATACTCCTCAGTAATCCATGCAATCTAATAATTTCCTTAACTAAAATATCTACTACATGTATTGCATTTGATTTCTTTCTACAAGGAATACAATGTTCCATTTTAGAAAATCTATCCACAACAAAAAATATGGAATCATTACCTCAAACTGTCTTTGGTAAGATAAGAACAAAATCCATACTAATATCAATCCAAGATTTATGAGGAACACAAATCAGTGTATACAATCCAGTATTTTGACTTACTACTTTTGCAACTTGACAAATTCCTCAACTTTTCATAAATTTCTAAATGTCTTTACATAAATATGGCCTTAAGTATTTCTCCTTAAGAAAATTCTATTAGGAATTAATGCTAAATGTTTGGTAGCCATTCTATAGTAGTTGTTGTTGCATTTATGACTATGATTGTCATTGATGTTAACACAATGATTTACCGAAGACTTGTAGAGAAGTAGATAGAGTTTGGATTAGCACACATGGGTTATTGTAGTTGGAGCTATGTGATGTTGAGGATATAATCTTTGATATGCTATATGTCTATGGTTAAGAGTGTGGATAGTAATTCATTTATTCATGGAAGTTATTAGTACTTTTGTGGAAGCAATATTTAGGCAGTGTTCTTGAGTAGCAGTTTGTGGAAATTGGATGATATCTCCTAATCAAAATGGAATCTAGTTTTGTGCAGTTAAAGGGAAGTTGAAGACACATTAATATTGATTTGGATGATAGTACAAACTTTGAGGTCACACGTGTGAAGATTTATTATATTTGGAAGCTGACAGTTTTGTGTAATTTTGATGTAGCATGTGGAAACTTTTACATTGTAATTGTATGCCGATTGATTTGTAATTATTTTAGTGTGGTATAAAAGAAGGAATGTATTTCCTTTTTGTAATATGTTTTAGTGGTGGTTTTTTGTGATGTTGTATGTATGAAGTGAAGAAAAGAGCTAAGTATGAAAGAAAATTTGTGAAGGAAGACATGCAAGGTACAGAGATCTAAAATTAAGATCTGATGTAATAGTCAGTGTGATTTGGCATAGTTAGAGAAGAGGTAACATATTATTCTATTGAGTAATAAAAAGATTATTTGGACAATGTGTTTAGTGATCTTACCCTGAAGCTATTTGGGCAGTGGGTCCTTCTGTCTTCCATAACTCTTAACAGGGTTAGAATCTTTTAACAAGGATTCATATGTACTGAATGAATTTCATAAGACGCCTAATAGAGTCTATCCTTTCACAAGGAATATTCATATTAGTACATCTTTTTTGGGCATCATTCCCACCAAGGTTTACTCTTTGATCAAGAGGTTCTCTAGTCAACATATCTTGTATCATTGCATTATTGTGTATGAATATCTTTCTATGGTTGGTAATTATATTGCTTATATGGATTAATACTATTGAAGATGATAAAAGTTATAATTATCTGATAACTAATTCAGCCCCCCTCCCTCTCATTTATCTTGGTGGGCTTTACTTTCTAACAATTGGTATCAGAGCGGCAGGTCCTTGAAAAACAAGTTTAATAGCTTAAGGAGATCCATGGTGAATTTCAGGAAAGAAAGCCCTAAGTTTGATGGAGTAAATTTTGACAGCTAGAAAGAAAAGATGAAGACACACCTACTATGTTTAGGACCAATTTATTAGTTGATTGCAAAGAATTATAAGACTATCATTGAAGAGGAAAATCTTGAAACATGTACTGCTGATGAGAGAGATCTATTCATGTGTAACATACTTGCAAGAGAAACACTTTTGACAGCCCTTCCAAAGAATGAGTACAATTAATTAAAATATTTTAAAAAATCTCATGAAATTTGGAATTCTTTGCACTCTACTTTTGAAGGTGATGAACATGCAAAAAGAGTTAGATTACATAATTGGATATGTGCATTTGAAGATATAGGAATGTTATAAGATGAATCTATTAGAAGCTATATTGGTAGAATATCAGAAATTATTATAGGTATAAAATATTATGGAGGAACAAAGATGGAGAATGAAGTGATATGGAAAATTCTGAGGACATTGACCCCTGTATTTAAGCAGACAACATAGATGACCGAACAAGTTATACCTTGTACTACAAAATTTACAAGAGAGACTCTTCTTGGAAGATTAGAAGTAGCAAAAATAAACCTAAGATTATTAGGAGACTTACCTAGAATGGAGACAACATTCAGTGCTCTTAGTGTTCATCCTACTTTCTCAAGAAGCATCAGTGTGAGCAGAGATTATGTTGGTAGTAGTAGATCTAGAAATGAAAAAGATAAGAAGATTGAAGAAGGTATTGCCTTTCTTGTGAAAAGAGAACTAGACAATAAGAAAATATTTAAATGTTGGACTTGTCAAGAACATGGTCATTTTGCATCTAAATGTCCTAAGAGAGTTAAAAAATATAGAAATAATTTCAAACCTAAAAGATCTAAGGAATGTTATTAAGCCAATGATGAAGATCTTGAAGCTAGTATAGAAATAACTTTAAGTGAATGTGATACTGAGAATAATGATGACATAGGATTTGTAGCAATTAAAGAAGATAATCCTAAAATTGATGTTAAGGAATAAAAAGCCTTAGTTTCTCAAGTTGAAAAGAAACCTAATTAGATTATAGATAGTGTTTGTTCACATCATATTAGTAGAGACATGAAAAAGCTCATAAAGTTTAATGAATATGATGGAGGAGTTGTTAGAGTTGGTAACAATGCACCTTGTTTGATTAAAAGTATAGATCTATTACTCTTGATGGAAAGATTAATACTGATGATGTTTATTTTGTGGATGGATTGAAACATAATATTTTGAGTGTTAGACAATTAGTTGATAAGGGATATCAAGTTTGGTTTACTAAGAAAACTTGTGTGATAAAGGATAAAGATGGAAATCTGATTGGAACTGAATCTAGAACCAAAGGTAATCTATTTTAGTTTAATCCTACTGAGATGACATGTTTGATTACTAAGATTGATGATAGTTGGTTATGGCATAGAAGGTTTTGTCATATAAACTTTGATAACATTGTGAAAGTAAGTACTACACTTGCAGTAAGAGATTTGCCTAAATTTATGAAGCCTACTAACATGATTTGCAAAGAATGTATAATTGCTAAATAGAAGTGAAGTTCTTTTCCCAATAAGAAGTCTACATCTATAGAAAAGATGGAGATTGTTCATACAGATTTGAGGGGTCCTACCAGGACTAGAGGATTCTATGGAGAAAGGTATTTAATGATTCTTGTTGATGATTTTACAAGAATGATGTGGATTGCATTTCTTAAAGAAAAATCTAAAGTATTTGATAAGTTTAAGATTGTTAAGAATAAAGTTGAGAATGAATCTAGATTGAAGAATAAATGTTTGAGATCTAATAAAGGTGGATAATTTACTTCTAGAGAGTTTCACACCTTTTGTGAAGAAAATGGCATTAAGAGACAGTATTCAGCCCCTAGAACACCTGAACAAAATGGCATTTCAAAAAGAAGAAACAAATTAGTGACCAAAGCAGCAAGAGCTATGTTATTTGAGAATGATTTGGTGAAGATATTTTGGAGAGAGGCAATGAACATAGTAGTGTATACAATGAATAGAGTACAAATCAGAGTAGACATAGACAAGACACCTTATGATTTATGGTTTGGACATGCACCCTCAGTTAAGTATTTTAGAATTTTTGGAAGCAAATGTTATATAAAGAGAGATGATGATATTGGAAAGTTTGATCTTAGAAGTGATGAAGGTATATTTACTAGATATTCTTTGAAAATAAAACCCTATATATGTTACAATAAAAGAACTAAGACTATTGTTGAAAGCACAAATGTTAAAGTTGATGAAAAGTTCAAAATTTAGGAAAGAATGCTTGATTATGAATCAAATGAAGAAGCTCATCCTAAACCTAACACTAGATCTACTGAATTATTTTATGAAACTAATAGTGATTTTTTGAATGAAAGCCACAGTGAAGTCATTGAAGAACCTACATCTGAAGTGAGATCTGAGATAGTGACACCTAGCAAGAGTTTGTTAAGAAATCATCCTATTGGAAAAATTATTGGAAGCATCAAAAGAGGATTTCTAACTCGAAATAAGGTACAAGAATAGTTATTTTTGATTTCTCAAATTGAACCAAAGACCACTAATGAAGCTTGTGAGGATGAAAGTTGGACTAATGATATGAAAGAAGAACTAGATCAGATTGAAAAGAACAAGACATGGGAACTGGTCCCTAGCCCTAAAAATGAGAATGTTATGGTGATGAAGGGTGCTCCCCTTAATACCACAAACACATAACAGAAATAGAGAAACAACAACAATATGCAAGAACAGAAAATTGGCTTCTTATTATCTCCACAAATGTGGAATTACAAACTTTCAGAAGTACAATATGCAAAGCCACATGGGCATTCCCTTACAATATTTTTCAGGACAAAGCCTCGAACTATTACCCAGATCTACTACCCAGAACTATTCTGAACTGCCTAAGACAATAATACAGCCTTCCTTATATAGGCAATTTTCCACCGCCTGGGAAGGTTCCAGAATTTTAGCCAATAAGGCCGACCAAACTTAGAATTATTTTTATTTTACATTTCATTACATCATAGTCGGCTCAAAATAAATTTTGAAACCTGAACAGAAATTTTGAAGAAAAATCATTTTCCGCCATTTCAAGTGACCCAACTTCCGAAGACCATAAGTCATCACCAGTTGACCCGATTGACTATTGTAACCCCATTTCGGAAAGGGCGCGAGGAGCTCTACAACGCCTGAATCAAGCAAGCTTCATTCAGCCCAAAATTCGACCTCATCCGGGGCCTCTAAAGCCTTCAAAACTGAGTTCAAAGTTTCTGTCCCCTGCTGCCAATACCGAAAATCTTCAATATCTTCCAATATACACTTGATCTGGCAATGAAACTTTACTGGCAGACTTATATGACCAAAATGAACCTCCAAGAAAGAAATCAGATCATTCTGAGCACATACGAAAATTACCAAAAATAGTAACTTTCCATAAATAGCAGCTCTGCACAAAATAACCCTTATTGAATATAAAAACATAAATATTTTTTGGGTGATGCAAGATTGCTCTTACACCCAGGATGCTCCTGCATCATATGGGAACTAAATGGGTATTCAAAAACAAGATGAATGAATAAGGAGAAGTAGTAAGAAACAAAGCAAGATTGGTATGTAAGGGTTACTCACAACAAGAAGGAATTGACTATGAAGAAACCTTTGCACCTATTGCAAGAATTGAAGTAGTAAGAATATTTTTGGCTTATGCAGCTTACAAGAAATTCAAAGTATATTAGATGGATGTGAAGTCAGCATTTCTGAATGGAGAATTGGAAGAAGTCTACATTGAGTAGCTTGAAGGTTTTCCTTTGACTCAAGAAGGAGACATGGTATGTAAACTGAAGAAAGATTTATATAGACTTAAACAAGCACCTAGAACTTTGTATGCAAGATTGGATAAATATTTGATTAAATTATGATTTACAAAAGGAACAGCTAATAGAAATCTGTACACAAAATAAATTGAGAATGGTTTGTTGGTTATTGTTATTTTTGTTGATGACATTATCTTTGGAGAAGAAGATGAAGCTAGTGACAAATTTGCTAATGAAATGAAGACTGAATTTGAAATGAGTATGATTGGTGAAATGAAATACTTTTTGGGATTACAGATAACACAAAACAATGATGGTATCTTTGTAAGTTAGACAAAGTACATGAATGACTTGTTGAAAAGATTTAGAATGGAGAATTGTAAACCAGTTGGAACACCCATGATGACTCGACATAAGTTATCTAGCATAGATGAGACTCCTACATTGGAACAAAAGAAATACAAATCTATGATTGGAGGATTGCAATATTTGACTCATACAAGACCTGATATAGCACATTCAGTTAGAATTGTAGCAAGATTTCAAGCTAAACCTAGAGAATCACATTATGCAACAGTAAAGAGGATACTAAGATATTTAAGAGGCACAATGGACTATGGACTATTGTATGAAAAATCTAATGATTTTACCCTATGTGCATATACAGATGCTGATTGGGGAGGTAGTGTTGATGATAAGAAAAGCACCAGTGGTGGAGCATTTTTCCTTGGAGGAAGATTGGTTTCTTGGCTAAGTAAGAAGCATAATTGTATCTCACAAAGCACAATAGAAGTAGAATATGTAGCAACAGCAAACAATTGTAACCAAATAATTTGGATGAATAAAATGTTGAAGGATATTGGAATAAAGTTTGTCGAGCCTATTGTCATACATTGTGACAACACTAGCATAGTTAGTATGTCTAAGAATCTAGTATTACATTCTAAGACAAAGCATATAGAGATTAAGTATCATGTTGTAAGAGATAAAGTTGTTGAGAAAGAAGTCAGACTTGAGTACACAAGTACAAAGGAGTAGATAGCAAATATATTCACAAAGCCTTTGCCTAAGGATACATTTGAGTATCTGAAAGGTATGCTTGGAGTTATGCCCTAGCCTACTTTTGAAAAGTGATGCAGTTGGTTGCATCCGTCCAGTGGTATATGAGCCTTATCTTTCTTTTAGACTAAATGTTGGTACTTCCTCTATGGGGGAGTATGTGTATCTGAGCTGAGTGATGAGGACTCTAGTGAATGCATTTTCAGAATAGTGTCTTTTGACATTCAATTTTTTGTTGACATAATGATGAAATTTTTATCATTGATGTCAATGGGGGAGAAGTATACATGAAAAACCATCTGAAACATCTTTTGGAGAGAACTGAATAGGAAAATGAAGCAAGATTTGATTGATGAAGAGGATTTGAAGAAGCAGTGTTGCAATATTGAATTTTTGGAACATTGGATGTTTTTTCATCTATGTTTCCATTAATGCCAATGGGGGAGATTGTTAGTAATTAATGCTAAATGTTTTGTATCCATTTTGTAGTATTTGTTGTTGTGTTCATGACTATGATCGTCATTGATGTCAACACAGTGATTTACCAAAGACTTGCAGAGAAGCAAACAGAGTTTGGATTAGCGCACGTGGGTTATTGTAGTTGGAGCTATGAAATGTTGAGGATATAATCTTTGATATGTTATATGTCTATGGTTAAGATTGCAGACATTAATTTATTTATTCATGGAAGTTATGAGCACTTTTGTGGAATCAGTATTCAGCTGGTGTTCCTGAGTAGCGATTTGTGGAAATCAGATGATATATCCTAATCAGGATGGAATATGGTTTTTTGAAGTTAAAGGGAAGTTGAAGACACATTGATAGTTATGTGGATGATAGTGCAAACTTTGAAGTCACATGAGTGAAGATTTATTGAATTTGGAATTTGATAGTTTTGTGTAATTTTGATGTAGTGTGTGGAAACTTTTATGTTGTAATTGTATGCCGACTCATTTGTAATTATTTGAGTGTGGTGTAAAAGAAAAAATTTATTTCCTTGTTGTAATATGTTGTAGTGGTGGTTGTGTGTGATGTTGTATGCATGAAGTGAATAAAAGAGCTAAGTATGAAAGCAAATTTGTGAAGGAAGACATGCGAGGTACAGAGATCTAAAATTAAGATTTGATGTAACTGTGTGTGAAAATTGTACCTGATCTGTAGGCACAACACTTTAGTAAAACATTAGAGGTTAGCAAAAATGAAAACATGCAATGAATTGAAAGATAAACTAACCAGGTGATTTACTGCCTTCTAATAGGTGTGAGTATGATGTTCTTAGATTGTATCAAGATCAGTGACCTTGACGACACCTAAATGAAGGATTTGAATGTAAAACTGATATGAAATATGAATGCAATTAATCTATTTTTTTTGGATATATTCTATGCAATAAGATGAAAAATGATATGAAATCTATGATATGTAAAAATTGATATGCTATGATATGCTAAATGATCTAACAATGATATGAAAATGAATCTAAATGAATGTAAAAAAAAAAAACAAGATTGATCTCACAACAATGTTGATTCGCAAGAAGCTTTGATTCTTCCAATTTCAATTCTCCAACATGATTGTGAAAAAATATGAGATGATTTGAGATGAGCTAAAGCCTTAATTTATAGAAATTCGGGGCTTTAGAGGTGCATGGATAAAAGCCATAAATCACTCAAATAACTCAGCTTGGATTTTGAGTTATTTTTAAATAAAGATAATTTAATTCACAAAAATATGCAAATCATGCAAAAATAGTTTTTTTAACTCAAATTAGAAGTTTAGATCAATTTTAAAACTCAAAAATGATGTTGAGTTCCAAAAAGTCAATAACTTGCATTGATTTTCTGATTTGGAGTTTAACTGCTCTTTGATTGTGCACATGGATAATTATGAATTAATAAATAAATAAAGTGATTTATTTCCAACTTAACTGATTTTGAAAAATAAAACAATTGATTTATGGGTTAATCAACCATTTAATCAAACTTTTATTCAAAAATAATATTATTAAAAATTGACAACTTCCTTTAATCAATTCAATAAGAATTTAATCAATTATTCATAGGATTTTGGATTTATTGTCCAAATTAAATAATATGATTTAGGAATAAATAAAATTAACTTCAATTAAATAATTAAGTGGCATAATTAAATCTAATTAATTAAATATTTAGAATATTCAATTAATCAAACTTTAGGATAAATAAGATTTATCGTCAAATAATCATTAAATTAAAGATAATTATGATAATTAAAAATATTACTAGGAATATTCCCTGATGTAGAATTTAAGATAATTAATTAGGATTCGATGATGTGCAAATGTGCCTTTGGTTAGGACTTTGATGGCGATTTCATTTGATGTGTCGATATAGAGGTTAATGAACCTATAGCCCATTTTTGGGGTATTACATTTTGCCCCTCTTTGAATTACTATGTGAAGCGCAGTGGTTCAAAGATAGTCTATGTTTGATAAAGATATGAAACTAATTCAAAATTGATAATTGATATGAGACAGAAGCTGATTGAAAAATTTGATATGAAGATGATAGGTCCTGAATGACCAAAGATAATGTTAACTATAACAGCAAATGAACCAATGAAACAAAAGCATCAAAACACCCGATTCCAAACCTTATGATTGCGAAGAAGTGAGTGACCAATTCTAGACTCAATTGTCCTTAGAAGAATCATGTAGGTATCACATCTGAACCCTTCAATTACTGAAGAATCAAGTAAATAACACAATTGAACCAATAGTTGCAAAAATGGATACAATTTACAAGATTAAGAGAATACCAGATTGATATGGATCTCAATGAATCTGATATGCCCTGAGCGATGATTTATTTTCCCCAAGTGATGAGGAATTTTGATGAATCAGTAACTAGACGTGGTTGTTATCTTGATTACTGAGGAAAGATATCATATCTATAAAGATATGATTTCAAATTAGATTATAGACTTTGAATGATGTGTAATACCATGCCCCCTTCGGGATTAAAATTGAAATCTAATAAGAAAATTCAATGTTGATAGTTCAGATGCATGTAAATTGATTTGAGAAGTGGTTAAACATGTCTGAGAATGCATTCTGCATCATTTAGAGCTCTAGATGACCAAGTTTGACTAGGTTTGACCATGACTTGACCATGGTTGACCAAGTTGAAATTTTGATAGTTTGATGTAAGATAATCAGTTAAGTTGAAAAATGGATTTCTACTATGATTGAAGGTTGATTATGCAAGTAGTTAATAATATAAACAATCTCAAATTTTGATTTTGATCCTGAAAAAGGATTCTACTTGTTATTTCATTGGAGGAACCTTCATGTGAGATTCAGCTCTTGTTAGATTTGAAAATGCGATTTGAAGATTCATTAAAGCATTGAAGTTCATTTAATCATTGTGAGATCATGAAAAGATGAAAAATGAAATGCAACCTAAGACCTAGGAACTACTCACTAATCATATGTCGATTTGTTATCATCATTGAACTTTTAGGTAACCAGATAAATCAATACAATGCCCACTAGCTATGAAACCATAGACATATGAATATCAATTTGTATGCACAAGAATCAATACAACACCCACTAGCTAGGCAACCATGGGCATATGAATATTGATTTTGTTTTCAGAATGTTGGATTAGATATAAGCAGCAAGGCACAAACACTAGGATGACCTGAATATCATGTCCATTTTGATATAGCAATTTGTATAACATCTAAACATAAACTTCATGATGACCTGAATACGCCTTGCATTCAAACACATCAAACAATCAAGAGATCATTCTAAATCCAGTGTGAATTACCCGTAGTGACCCTTTATCATTCACATCCTTAGGTAAGATTGTGTTTCACAATAGGAGAAAGAACTTACTCAAAAAGATAAAAGTTAGATCAAACTTCCTTGAATTTTCTGAGTATCAATGGTCGAGGTACACATGGCCATCCAATTCAAGATAGAGGCTCTTACAGTTGGACACCATTTCAATCCAGAATTTTCAAAGTTGTTAGATTTTCACATACAAGCAAAAAACAAAGAAAAGATTATGCCCCCTGTCATCACTCTCTAAATCCTATAAAGGACATCATCGAAGAGCTCAAAAGGACATAATATGAAAAAATCTCAATGTGAAGCAGTAAGCATACAAGGAGATAAAAGCATGTAAAAAGCATAGATTATTTTCAGTTTGATGTTTGATTGTGTTGTTGTAGATGGAAAATCCTTTTTGGAGACAAGACTAACTGAATGACTCAGATGAAGCTTCCAAGGACTTTGAGTGGATATGATACGTCTAAGATACACTGGAAACCATAGGATATTACATTGATTTCCCCCAAGTTTGAACATTGATATGATACAGACGCTTGAGCTGATTGGTGTACAAACTGACTTATTGAAAAATTGGAAATGCAGAAACAAACCGGGAGATATGTACAAACTAAAATAAGACTGAAAGCTAGGAAAGACAAAGATTGTGCTAATAGATGGAGCATTTTGAACAAGTGGCACTTGTTTGCTAGGTTTTCACCATCTTGGCAGAGATTCTATTTTTGCTACCAAGGTGCCTATTTCCAGGTTTTCACCAAGGCACTTTTTTTTTTCTCATTTTTTTGTATTTTTCATTTTTCAATTTTTTTTTTGTACTTTTTATTTTTTTTTATTTTTTTGTGAATCATCAAGGTGCCTATTGCTAGGTTTTCACTGAGATGTTCATTTTTTTAGGACATTTTACCATAGACTGAATGCCTTAGGCATAGAATTTCTTCAGATGGAGAACGTTGATTGGTTCTCAGAGCTATTCTCCTTCAGTCATTGAGAGTTGATAGGCACTAGAGCCAAAAGTAGCAATGATTACAAAGGGGCCTAGCTAGTTGGGTTCAAACTTCCCCTTGCATTCTTGATGTGATTGATTTTTAGGATTTTCTCTCACGACTAGATCACCAACTTGAAATTCTATGTGTCTAACTTTCTTGTTGTAGCCTCTAGACGTTCTCTTCTGATATACTCTAAGATGACCATATGCTACTTGTCTCCACTCATCTAGTAGTTCAAGTTCTTGCAACCTAGACACTTTGTAGTCATCATCAGTTACTAGACCATGCATTCTGACTCTTAGTGATGGGATTTCAACCTCAATAGGTAGTACCGCCTCAGACCCATAAACTAAAGTAAAAGGTGTAGCCCTAATAGGTGTTTTGATACTTGTTCTGTAGGCCTAGAGAGTTGGATTGATCATGAGATGCCAGTCTCTTCCTATTTTATTAACTATTCGGTGCAAGATTTTCAATAGATTTTTGTTAGAGGCCTCAGCTTGGCCATTCCCTTGAGGATAGTAGATAGAAGACCAATGTTGTGTGATCTTGAATTTGGCACATAGATCATCTAGGTCTTTGTTCTTGAATTGTCCACCATTATCTATGATTATGGAATGAGGTATCCCATATCTGCATATGATATAGTTCAATATGAACATAGATATTTGCTTTCTAGTTGCTTGTGTCAAAGGGACTGCTTCTACCCATTTTGTAAAATAATTTGTAGTTGTGATTATATGGGTATGTCCATTAGAAGAATGAGGATGAATCATCTCGATAAGATAAAATGCCCATTGATGGAAAGGCCATTGTGTAGTAAAGGGAATTAGATCTCTCCCTGGAGCATGAATTAGGTTTCCATGTACTTGACACTATTGATAATTCTTAGCAAATTTGATACTCTTTCTCCATTTCAGGCCAATAGTACCTAGCCCTAATAAGTTTTTGAGCTAGTGTTAAACCATTTGAGTGGGACCCACAAATACCATCATGGACTTCCTCTAATGCACATTGAGACTCTTCCCATTCTAAACATCTAAGTAGTGTACCATCTAGACCTCATTTGTACAAGTCATGACCAATGATGACATATTGGGAGGCATTACGAATAAGGTATCTCTTTTCATGGTGGTTGAAGGTATCAGGAATGATTTGGTCTTTGAGATAGTAAAATAGGTTTTTGTATCTAGATGAATCATGACCTACAATAGTGAAAATCATGTGGGTTTCAGGGGAATCATATGAAGGATAAGATAGTGCTTCCACTAGGAATTCGTAGTGTAGCTCATGTTCACACTGCTATAATAAAGTAGATAGTGTTGCCATTGCATCGGCAGCCTTGTTCTCCATTCTAGGAATTTGCTCAAATGTGATAGATATGAAATATTTCTTAAGATCATCTACCATTTTCTTGTAAGGAATGATATTTTCATCTTTAGTTTGGTACACATCATTGACTTGATGAATAACAAGTTGAGAGTCTCCATGAATTTGTAGCTCTGTCACTCTCCACTCAATTGCTAGTTTCATACCATTCAAAAGGGCTTCATATTCTACAATGTTGTTTGTGCAAGGAAAATTTAATTTGATTTCTTTTGGAATTGAGTATCCTTGAGGAGTTATGAATAATATGCCTGCTCTAGATCCATTCTATGTATAGGAGCCATCAAATAATAATTGCCATTCTCTAGAAGAAAAATGCATGATAGAGGAATCTGGAAATTCCATTTGTAGCGGTGTGTCATCAATCATAGGTGCATCTGCTAATTGATCAGCAATAACCTATCCTTTGATAGCTTTTCATTCCACATATTCAATGTCAAATTCACTTAAGATCATGACCCATTTAGCTAATCTACTTGTGAGGGCAGCTTTGCTTAGGAGGTACTTGAGGGGATCAATCTTAGCTACCAATTGTGTGGTATGAGCTAACATGTAATGTCTCAGTTTTTGTGATGCAAAGATCATAGCTAGACAAGCTTTCTCAATCATTGAATATTTCTTTTCATATGCAACCAATGTTCTACTGATATATTATATAGCTCTTTCCTTGTTGTTCTCATCGTGCTATGCTAGCAATGCCCCCAGTGATGTATCTATTGCAGAGACATATAAGATCAATGGCTTCCCATGAATAGGAGGCATCAAGATAGGTGGATTAGATCGATGCTTCTTGATATGGTTAAAGTTGTTCTCACATTTTTCATTCCATGCAAAGGTTACACCTTTATGTAATGTTTTTGTAAAAGGCTGTGATATGTCGGCTAGTTGTGATATGAATCTTCTGATAGATTGAACTCTTCCTTGCAATGTCCTCATCTGACTGATATTCTTGGGAGGTTGCATCTCTATTATAGCCTTGAATTTAGCTAGATCAACTTCAATTCCCTTCTTTGCAACTATGTATCCTAAGAGCTTTCCAGAAGTGACACCAAAAGCACACTTCTTAAGATTTAGTCAGAGACTAAACTTTTCCATTCTATCTAGGATCATGCTCAAGTCCTTTAGATGTTTAGTTCTGATCATAGATTTTGCTAATGTGTCATCAACATAATCTTCCATAGTTTGATGCATTATGTCATGAAAAATAGATGTCATTTCTATTTGATATGTAGCACCAACATTTTTAAGCCCAAATGGCATGACATTCCAATAGAAGGCACCCCATGCACATGTGAAAGAAGTTTTCTCTTGATCCTCTAGAGCAATTTTTATTTGGTTATATCTAGAGAAACTATCCATTAAGGAATACATCTCGAAACCTGCAGTCATGTCCACTATCATATCAATGTTAGGTAGTGGAAAATCATCCTTAGGGCATGCTCTATTCACATCTTTAAAGTCTATGCACACTCTGATTAAACCATTTGGTTTAGAAATAGGTACAATATTAGAGATCCACTCTACATAGTCAATAACTTGGATGAATCCATCTTTCAAGAGCTTCTCTAATTCATCTTTTACCAAGAGTGCAACATGAGGATGCATCTTTCACAACTTTTGCTTAACAGGTTTGACATTTGAGGCTATGGATAAATGATGCATTATAAGATTAGGATCCAATCCTGGCATATCTGAGTAAATTTTTGCTTCTCTTCTTCTGATAATGATTGTGCTACATGTACCAATTGTGGTTCCCCTGTTGTACCCAAATTGATAGATTGAGTGGGCTCAATTAGAACTGGAGATCTATCCTATAAATGACTCGAAAGGACATCAAATATCTCATTCTTAGGTGCCTCAAAAAGGTTTTCACATTTGAATACATCTTTTATTTTTACTTTCATAGGTTCTGAGACTTCCAAAAAGTGGTTTTGACCCTCAGAACTCTTTTTCTTTTTCTTTTTATTCTTATTTTTTTGACTAAGATATTTGATGTTTGACTCAGTCATGCTGACACTGGGTTCACTAATGGAAGTCCTCATAGGCTCAAATGCATTGAGGTAGCAAGCAAGGGCATAGTCATTTAGGAAGGTATAAATACCATGGCTCATATTTGTGGAGGTTTGATCAACAAGTTCTGGATATTGGATAGTCAAAGTGGGGAAAGATTGGGAGATAGTGTTTATAGATATGGATATGTCATCATTGGTCCTAACTTGATGCTCAAGTTCAAAGGTGATATCAGAACTTAAGAAATTCAATTTGTGAGTAGGCTTAATGTCATCATGGGAGTCCAATTCAGCCATAGGTGGATCAGACTCGATAGGTTCATCATTTCATTGTAGACTTACATTGGGATTAGGTGCATATTGGTGAATAACTTCAACATGTTTCTCTATAATTCTCTCATCTTCATCTAGTTCTAGAATGGCTCCCCATTCATAGTCATTTGATTCATCTTCTGATTTAGGATCTCTAGGAAATCCTAGAACATGAGTAAAGTCGGGGAGAATACCCCAAGAAGGGTTACCCTCAAATTCTGATTTGAATTCATACTCATGGGAATCTATCTTAGAATCACTACCACTTCCCTCTTCTTGATTTTTTTGAGATTAGATGGTTCTTGTGTTGCAACTATCTCTTGATTGATAGCAGGTTCTCATGTTTCTACTACATTAATTCTTTTGATTGGATCATCTTTATCATCAAGAAGGTCTTTGATCTCTTTAGGAAATTTTTCATAAGGGATGAGTTCTGAGCTATCTAAATCACTATCTGATGGTTCTATTTCTTCTTTCTTAAGAAGAGGTTCTCCTAGTGTGATCTGCTATATGACATGAGAGCAATTACCTTTGAGGTGATAGGGTTTCTTCTTAAAGCCTAATCCAACTTTGTCTTTATTTTCTCTACCAGTATGTGGGAGAGGTGCCACAAGACCTTTTCCTCTGACTCTAAGAGGTCCTTGACCTGGATACCCCATCTTAGCTATTAATTTATCTCCTAGACCATACAACTTAGAAGGGAGTTTGGATACTATAGAGTCACTAGTTTGAACAACTTGAGATTCAGGCTCATCTTTGTATAGCCATGATAGCACAACTTCATCCTCTTCAAACTCTTGCTTGGATACTTGTTCTACTAGAAAATTCTTTTTATATGCTTCAAGATGTTCCTTAGGTTTAGGCTTGGATTGTTTTGAAGATTTCCCATAAGACTTAGGTGAGATAGGGAGAGATGTCAAAGATAAGACTGGCTCGATAGTATATTCTCCCATACTATTTTCTTTGATATTGACCTCTTTTGCAAGATCTTCCATTTTAGATGTGGATGCTTCTTTAGTTGGTTCAATAGAAGATTCTCTATTATTAGGTAGAAGATTATATGCACTTTCCTTCAAGGTGTTGCAAGTTGTATTCAGATCTATAGGGATAGTAACCTCTACTCCTTCATAAGGAAACTTCAAACATTGATGGTATGTAGAAGGAATAGCTTGCATTTCATGTATCCATGGTCTCCCTAGAAGGATGTTGTAGGCCAAAGGTAGATCAAGCACTTGATAGATGGTATCTTTGATAACTAGACCTGCTCTGATAGGTAAGACAATGGTTCCTTTAGAAGATCTTTCTTGTTCATCATAGGCTTTGATAGTTATTTTCTTTCTAGGATCAATAGCCAATTCTAAAAATCCCAATTGTGTGATCAAGCTATAAGAACAAATGTTTAGGCCAGCACCCCCATCTATCAACACATGTTTGACTCTATGGTTCTGGATTAGGACTTCTATATGAAAACGCTGATTGTGTGGGTGACTCAAGGAGTTGTCATCTTCCTCTAAAAAGGAGATATATTGTGGAGATGTAAGATGTCCAACCATAGTCTAGAACCTGTCTAAATCAAGGTCATTAGGAACATTGGAACTGAGCAAAGCTTTGTCTAGTATGGCTCTATGAGCTAGAGATATTTGAAGCAACTCAAACATGGAGATTTTGGCATTAGTTTTTTGAAGTTGTTGAACAATGCTATAAGATGTAGGCCTTGTATCTTTAGAATTGGAAGATTTGGAAGCAGCCTTCTATTTAGAAGCAGATGAAAGATTGAAGGGCAGCTTAGGGACATTTGATGAATCTAAGATTTGTCCTTTTAGATGTACTTGGGCTTGTGATTGAGTAACTGCATTGGTGGATTGATTTTTTCTATCTCTTCTTACAATTGTGATGGCATTGCAATGCTTTGAGAGACAGGGTTCAACCATATCCATTATTTCTCTTAGGATTGTCAACTGTGATGTCTCCATTATCAATCAGATCTTGAATGGTATGTTTCAAGCAGAAGTAGTTATTAGTTTTGTGACCTTTACCATGATGGAAATCATAGAATTCATTTTCTCTCCACCATTTTGGCTTAGGCTCAGAATCAGGTGGTTGGATTGGTGGCAAAGAGATGATGTTATCAGCCAAGAGAGTTCTCATAGCGGGTTCCAAAGATTCTCCAAGAGGAGTGAACTTTCACTTATTATCCCATCTCTTGTATTCTGGCTTCTTTTGAGATGGTTCAAAATAATTTTGTTCTAAAGCTTTAATGGCTTGGGTGCCAAGAGTGAGATTGTAGACCGGTGCCTTTGATGGGGGATGAATAGTATCAACAACACCATTTGTGATGATGCCTTTGTTCTTGTTCCAATTTTTGTTCTTGTCTTTAGAACTGGATCCTGATTCATACTTGTCTTTTTGAAGTGTGATTTCTCCCTTTTCACAAGCACTTTTTCAATTTTGATAGCATTATCCACCATCTTCTCAAAAGATGTATGATCTTGCATTTACAGAGGATAATTGATTTTGGGAACAAGATTATTGATGAAGATTTCTAGTTTTTCTATTTCTGGAATAGGTCTGGCATATAAAGAGAACTTCTTCCTCCATCTCTTGAGAAATGTTAGGAATGGTTCTCTTGGATATTGCTTGAGATTACAGATATCAATCATGTTGACTGGATGTTGAATATTGTAGGAGTATTGCTGATAAAACAATTTGATCAACTCCTCAAAAGTTTTGATAGTAGAAGGTAGTATAGAGAACTAGTGGATGGCTACTCCCCCTAGAGATTGAGGGAAGAGATGCATCAGATAGGTAGGTTCAAGCATGAACTCCATTGATTGTGTATAGAATTATCTGACATGATCTTGAGGATCTGAGTGTCCATCATACTTATCATACTTTAGCATCTCCACTCTTTTTGGAAATGGCAGCATATACAAGTCATTGTCAAAAGGAAAAGGGCATAGAGCTTCCATGGAGAACTCTTTGCATTCCTTTTCTTTCTTAAGATTGTTAAGTTCAACTTGCATAGCATGTATTGGTTTTTTCATAGTTGTGAGTGGAGTTTCTTCCTCATGCATAATTATATCTTCAACATTAAATTTGGGAGGAAGTTTAACTCCTTGATGAGCTAATTGTGAAAAGTATGCCTCTCTATCTTCTTTCAAGAAATGTTTCATCATCCATTTGAAGTTATCATCATGTTGATATTGAGCAATTTCTTCAGGTGTGGGTCTTGATCTACACCATGTTGAGATTGAGCTCTTTGAGAGCCAAAATTTGTCCATGCTTGAGACATGGTAGGAGTTTTTGGACTCCCTAGAATAGATTGATGTGGGGTTTGTTGGGTACCTCTATGAGTTGATGAAGGAGGAATGTAACCAGCTTTTAATCGAAAGTTGCCAAGACCATCATCCTCGTAAAGACTAGAATTAATGAGTTGCTCAAAATTTGGACCCCTAGTAGTGGTTATAGGTAAGGTCTAGGATGCTTCTCCAGATTTCTTGTGTGAGGAAGCTCTGGTTTCCACCATCAACTTTGAGTGAAACACAGAATAAGATCCAGATGACTGAACAATGAATTGAATCAAGATGATTAGATGATGCAACCTTGTCAAGTTTTGATTGATTTGAAGATTCAATTAGACATGGGTGAAGGATAATGTGCCTTGGATGTATGGGTAGATTTCCCAAGAGATAGCAGACATGAGTTCACAACACTTAGTCATTTTGATTATTGATTGAAGATTGATTGTTATGACAAGGTTTTGACACAAGATGAAAAGGACTCAAATTGATTAAATGGAAGGCTGAATCAAATTCAAAAGGCCACTTTTGGATAATTATTGGATTCTTAATAGCTACTGCTCTATTCTTGACATAGTGATTTGATCGACAGATTCTAGAAATAGGTTGAAAAAGCTAAATATCTAGCAATTCTGACAATTTCTGACAACTTTCAAAAAATTTCCCAAATGGCAATCTGTAGACTCATACGACAGTGGGTATGCTATGAAATGACAATTGAAAAACTTGTACAACCATTGTAAAACTCATACGACAATGGGTATGCTATGAAACAACAGTTGCAAAACTTGTACGATAGTTGCTATCAGGATTTGATTTTGGGAAATTGACTGGCAGAAAGACTCATATGACACTGGGTTCTCTATCATATGATAGATGGGTAGTAATGAAATGATAGTTGACAAAACTCGTATGACTTTTTGACCTCCTAAGATGACTTTTGACTCTAGAAAAGAATGTTACTTCAGATTTTGCAAATTTTGAGTTTTCAGATTCGGATTGTTTTTAAATTTCAATGTCCAAATTTGAAGATTGTAATAGATTTGTTCATTTTCAATAACCAGATAGATAAGAAAGCATGCAAAATAGCAAGCAAGTGATTTCAGGCATGTCTAAAAAAAATGAACAAGGGCAAAAGCAACCTTGTGCATGAACAATCAAGTGAATTATTCATTCTAATCCTTAGAAGCGCTAATTGTGTATGTTCCAAAAATGTTTTGCAATAATGCACATATACCCTAGAAAATGAAAATTTGGCCTCGCTAGGGTTTTTAGTAATGGTTTGACTCTACAACTTTTATGATCCAAAGGGCTGAACTCCAATCCTGACACACTAGGGTTTTGACACAGTCTGAGAATTTAATCAATCAAGAGTTGCTAGGGAGATCTAACAACCTAGCAATGAATCACACATATGGAGATTTCTTCCATAAGGACATTTATATAGTGGCTATCACTACCATGGAAAAAATGGCTATTACCGCTTGAGGTTTCGTCAACGCAATTTTCCTTGTGAAGGGAGTGTCCGCTATGGTTAACCCTCTCTAAAGGTGACTCACAATAGTATACCACAAGGGGACTTAGCTCCAGATCCAAGGGTTTGATGCCTTTTCACTTTTAATCCAGATAAGGAAGGAAGATAAATCTGACATGCTAAGATGAAGATTATCTCACCAAGGTCTATGATATCAACCCCACGTGATCTATCAACCCCTCCAGAGAGAGAATGTATCAATCAATAAGGGAAGATGCACGAACCCAAAAGAATGTGAGATGCACTAAGTATCCTCCCTATAAGGATTCCATCATCAAAAAGGATTTCACTGGGAATCCAATCTCTCAAGAACCACAAATAGTGTTCATAGGGCCTAATTACTATGTTTTCACAGATATATTTCTAAAAGTAAATCTACCGAAAGTACCCAAAAGTAGAAAGAGGAACACTTAATGCTTAAAGAGAATATGAGGTGAGTCCACAAGGTGGACCAATTAACCCCTCACACAAGATAAAAATGAGTCCACAACTTAGAAAACAAGTGAGTTCTAAAAAGCACAAAAGGGTTGCCTGGTGGAACAATTAATAGTTCTCTCCTGTAGACCCCTCCCCTTTATGGTACTGAGATTGCAACCACGGGGTAGAATGAGGGGCTGGTAGATTTAGCAAGTCCAATAACCCAAGATAGAAATCTAGATCAATCAAGAGTATCTAAGACTGCTTAAATGAATACCTAAGGTGTCACAACCTAGTATCAATTATGCAAGTGTGTAAAACAAAAGCATGAAAAGAAGCACTCAAGCTAGACACACGAGAGATTTATTTTAAGTCCAAATCAAAATATTTTCAAAATAAGTAGAATACCTGAGATCTTCATGATGTGCTTAGTAGATATTTACTTGATTTTTATCTTTGTTAAGCAATCCCGTGCAAGCAAGCAACAAACTCTCTAATAAGAAAACAAGCAAACAAGCAAACAAGATATGCAACGTATCTTCAACTTATGAAAACCCTAAGGTTAGCTCTAAAAATCAATTATTATCAGCAATAATAACCACCAATTAACCCAAATGACAACTTATATCATTCATTGAACCATGTAAAAAAAAAAAAGTGTATACCCATCACAAAATTTTATTTTTTTTGCTGCATTTGACCTAGTCAACAAGATCTAATTTTTTTGATATGATTTTGGCCACAAAAATAGAAATTCAAAAAAAAGACCCTTCGTAAAAAATAGATATTTTTCCAAAAATGTAAAAATTTTAGAAAAATCTCTTCATTTGTGCCCTAGAGACCTATTTTACCAAAATAGACCAGTCTTTGTAAATTGACTATTTGAGCTATTATATTGCATCTAAATTTAAAATAAAAAGAATGGAACCCCTATAGAATTTAAAGAGCTTTCTGAAAACATAAATTTTTTTTTAAAATATGCTGATTTGTGTCAGCTATTGATTTTTTCTATAATTTCAAGAAAAAATTATTAAAAATTCAAAGCATCTCTTAAAATTCTAAATTTTTTATTGTAGCTTCCCTAATATGTGTCCAACATGAAAAAATAATTTCAGAGAAAAAATCTAAGCCGTTTGAGAGATAAAATTAAAGCTTTGAAACTTTAGGGTTTTAGCTCCCCAAAAAAATCAAAACTAGCATGTAAAGGTGGGCTGCCCCATGGTGGGTGCCAGAAATGTGTGTGTGAAAATTGTACCTAATCAATAGACACAACACTTTAGTAAAACATTAGAGGTTAGCAAAAATGAAATTATGCAATGAATTGAAAGCTAAAGTAACCAGACAATTTACTTCCTTCTAATAGGTGTGAGTATGATGTTCTCAGATTGTATTAAGATCAGTGACCTTGATGACACCTAAATGAAGGATTTGAATGTAAAATTGATATGAAATATGAATGCAATTAATCTTTTTTTTTTTAATATTTTCTATGCAATAAGATGAAAAATAATATGAAATCTATGATATGTAAAAACTGATATGCTATGATATGCTAAATGATCTAATAATGATATGAAAATGAATCTAGATGAATGTAAAAAAAAAACAAGATTGATCTCACAACAATGTTGATTCGTAAGAAGCTTTGATTCTTCCAATTTCAATTCTCCAACATGATTGTGCAAAAATATGAGATGATTTGAGATGAGCTGAAGCCTTAATTTATAGAAATCCAGGGCTTTAGAGGTGCATGGATAAAAGCCATAAATCACTCAAATAACTCAGCTTGATTTTTGAGTTATTTTTAAATAAAGATAATTTAATTCACAAAAATATGCAAATCATGCAAAAATAGCTTTTTAACTCAATTTAGAAGTTTAGATCAATTTTAAAACTCAAAAATGATGTTGAGTTCCAAAAAGTCAATAACTTGCATTGATTTTCTGATATGAAGTTTAACTGCTCTTTGATTGTGCACATGGATAATTATGAATTAATAAATAAATAAAGTGATTTATTTCCAATTTAACTAATTTTGAAAAATAAAATAATTGATTTATGGGTTAATCAACCATTTAATCAAACTTTTATTCAAAAACAATATTATTAAAAATTGACAACTTGCTTTAATTAATTAAATAAGAATTTAATCAATTATTCATAGGATTTTGGATTTATTGTCAAAATTAAATAATATGATTTAGGAATAAATAAAATTAACTTCAATTAAATAATTAAGTGGTAGAATTAAATCTAATTAATTAAATATTTAGAATATTCAATTAATCAAACTTTAGGATAAATAAGATTTATCGTGAAATAATCATTAAATTAAAGATAATTATGATAATTAGGAATATTACTAGAAATATTCCCCAATGTAGAATTTAAGATAATCAATTAGGATTCGATGATGTGCAAATGTGCCTTTGGTTAGGACTTTGATGGCAATTTCGTTTGATGTGTCGATATAGAAGTTAATGAACCTATAGCCCATTTTTGGGGTATTACAATAACAGTGAGTGTGGTTTGGCATAGTCAGAGAAGAGGTAATATATTATTCTACTGAGTAATACAAATATTATTTAGACAGTGTGTTCAATGATCTTACCATAAAGCTATTTGGCCAGTGGGTCCTTCTATCTTCCATAACTCTTAATAGGGTTAGAATCTTTTAACAAGGATTCAAAATCTCCTAATAGGGATTCATATGTGTTGAATAAATTTCATAAGACTCCTAACAAATTCCATCCTTTTACAAGGAATATTCATATTAGTGCATCTTTTATGGGCATCATTTCCACCAGGGTTTACTCTTTGATCAAGAGGTTCCCTAGTCAACATATCTTGTGTCATTGTGTTATTGTGTATGAATATCTTTCTATGGTTGATAATTATATTGCTTATATGGTTTAATATTTTTGAAGATGATAAAATTTATAATTATCTAATAACTGACTCAGCCCCCCCTCTCAGTTATTTGGGTGGACTTTACTTTCTAACAAATTCAATGTTTTATCAACACCAAAATGTCCAGCCAAACCACTACTATGTTTATCCTTTATTAAATTAGTTCTCATTTCTCCTCTTGGTATACACAACTAAATAACTTTAAACAACATACCTTCTTGAATAAAATATTCTTCCCATTTAGTACTCAGTTGATCTTGAATATATGCTCTACACTTTCTCCATGACTCAAAAAAATCAGGATCAAATTCATAAGAATCTCTAATGTCATCAAAGACAAGAAATTTAATTTTCTTCTTGGTCATCAAAGATCTCCTTCTACTCAATGCATTAGCAACTCAATTAGTGACTCCAATCTTATGCTTTATCACAAATGTATAACTCTACAAATACTCAACCCATTTCATATGTCTTTGATTCAACTTATTCTGACTACCCAAATAATGTAAAGCCTTATGATTAGTATACAACAAAAATTGACTCAGTATCAAATAATGTCTCTATTCCTTCAGTGCTTGAACAATAGCATATTATTCTTGATCATACACAAAATATTTCCTTCTTGCATCATTTAACTTTTCACTAAAGAAAGAAATAGGTTTACCTTCTTGACTCAATAGAGCTCCTATTGCACTTCCACTTGGATCACATTCCACTTGAAATACCCTATTGAAATTAGGTAATGCCAAAATAGGTGATTCAACAACCTTCTTCTTCAGCAATTATCCACTTGAATTATGTTGAATTATCTTTTATCTCCTCTCATAGTCTCAGTCATAGCATTACAAATTTAACTGAAATTCCTAATGAACTTTCAGTAAAAAATTTCCAAACCATGAAATGATCTTACCTCGCTAGCATTCTCAAGTGTAGGCCAATTCAAAATAGCTTCAACCTTTTTAGGATCCATCTTCAAACCATTAGTTGAAATCATAAATCCCAAATACACGATCTCCTCTTTCATGAATGAACAATTTTTCAAATTTATCGGCAACTTTTCTTCTTTCAACATCTACAATACTTTTTTAATATGAAAAAAATGTTCTTCTTAGGTCTTACTGAATATTAGAATATCATCAAGATATATAATGACAAACTTACCCAAGAATTTCTTCAAAACTTCATTAATCAACCTCATAAAATTATTTGGTGTATTAGTTAAACCAAAAGGCATAACCAACCAATCATACAAACCTTCTTTTATCTTGAAAGAAGTCTTTCACTCATCACCTTCTCTAATTCTAATATTATGATACCCACTTTTCAAATCAATTTTGGTAAAATACTTTGCTCCAGTCAAACTATCCATTATGTCATCCATTATCGGTATGGAAAACCTATATTTCACTATTATCTTGTTGATTTCTCTAGAATCAATACACATTCACCATTCTCCATTTTTCTTAGTTTTCAATATAGAAGGTACTACACAAGGACTCAAACTTTCTCTGATCAAACCTTTCTCCAACAATTCTTGAATGTGTTAGTTCAATTCCTGATTCTTGGTAGGTGTCAATCAATGTGGTGCCTTATTCAGTAAACTAGTTCTAGGGATTAGATCCATGCAATGATCAATGCTTCTTTTTGATGAAAAACCATTAGGTACATTATCAAAAATTATTTCACTATACTTAGTGAGTAACTTATCAATCTCCTTAGGGACACTATCCTCTATTTTCTTACTCAGTTTGTTAGGAGTCACAACAAAACATACATCATTATTTTTTGAATCCTTAACAAACTTTCTTCCTTCCATCAAGAAAACTTTCAAAGATGTGCAAACATTACTAATAGGTTCTTCCATCAAATCTAACAATATTTGTCTTCTCCCATTAGCCCAAATAGTATATTTATGCAATCTCACATCATATGTAGCATGTCTATCATATTGCCAATGTCTACCCAACAAAATATGATAACAATCCATAGGCATGATATCGCATAACACCTTATCATAGTACTTTCCAATTTTCAAATTCACATAACATTCTTCAATTACCAAGAGTGTATGCTCATCTTTGATCCATGAAATCTGATAGGGCTTCAGATGTTCCAATCTTTCAAACTACAACTTCGTGACCATTTCTTGAAATGCAAGATTCTCTAAGCTACCACTATTAATGATCACTTTCAAAGCTTCATCAGAAACTCTACATCTGGTCTTGAATAAACTTTTTCTTATTGGATCTTTTTTATTACTTTCACTCCAAAGTGCTCTTCTTACCATCAAGTTATTTTCCTTCTCTAGTTCATTCAGTGATTCTTCTTGCACCAAATCATTTCTACTATTACCGACCTTCTTACTTGCATGTTTACACTCAAATGATCTATGTCTTCTTCTCCACAATTGTAGAAAGCTCCTTGAAAACCACCTCTGTTATAACCACCTTGGTAGTTACTACCTTTGCCTCTAGATAAAATTTCACCTTTCCACTTGGTCTTGCATTTATCCAAAGTTGTCTTTTCAGGTTTAGATCTACTATTTTTACCATGAGATCTACCTCTTAGTCTAGGGAATCTACCACCTCTACCTCTTTGTCTTTGTTTATGTCTCTTATTCAATTTCTACTCAGCTTTCAATGCAAATTGATAAGGCTCTTCAATGTTCTCCAATTTGACCAAACTGATTTCTTTTTGGATGGAAACACTCAAACCATTTAGGTAGCTAGAAATTATTTCTAGGTCATCTTCATCATGTCTAGATTTGATATCTAATCTATAAAATTTCTTAGTATATTATTTTATCAAGCTATATTTCTACCTCAAACTTTGCATTCACCTAACTAGGTTAATCTGATAATCACACGATAAGAACTTTCCTTTCAATTTATTCACCATTTTATTCCATAACTTGATTTTGTCTTTTCCTTTCCTCTTTTTGTCCAACTAAAAATGTTCCCACCACAAGGATACATGAATTTTAAACTTTGTGCTAGCAATTTTCACCTTCCTTTCCTCAAGTACATTCTCATATTCAAAATACTTTTTCATCTTGGTGATCCAATCTACCAATTCATTAGAATCCAAATTTCCACTATAATTAGGAGGATTAAAGTGTGGTGTAGACTTTAGATTTGTCAAAGTCTTCAATAATCTTTCCTCACCTTGATCCACAATCAGTGCAGGTTCTACATCACCTTGTTCTTCCTGAATTTCATCATCAATAACATCTTCAAGATGTCTTCCTCTTCTCTAGGTTGTTTCAACAACTTCTAATCTTGCAACAAGTTGTCTCAACATGTCTACCAATCCTAGATTTGCATCTCACCTCCAATGAACCATCTTGAAACCCTTTGGAATTCCAGGTTAGATTGCAATCTGCTACCCCATAAAAAATAAACTAAGGTTTGAAAAGAAGGAATCCTCAAACCTAGATGCACAAACCTAGATCTAGATCTCATGTCAGCTCTAATACCACCTGACATAAGGGAGGATGGGGAGAGGGGCCAAAGGCACACCCTAACTAGATCCACCTTACAGAGATTGCATGCAAAAGAAACAACATAAAAAAGTGAGAGAGAGAGAATGAAGATACTTTCATATATTAACTTTAATTGATTCATACATTCGGGGCTATAAGGCCTTCCTAGTCTAGGCCAAATATTATAATCAAGTACAAAAGTCCTCCAACATGCGAGGATCTTCCAATAATCTCTTATTTCCTAGATTTTATCTTCTATCTCTTAAAAATTCCTCCCTAACTCTAACCAAACAACTACATTTATATAAGAGGCTAATGTACAAGTTAGCCTTTAGATCCACCATAAATGGAAGGAATAAACAGATCTAGGTCCACATGCTTGCCAATGATAGATACGTGCATTAAATCCATGACCAAATATAAATACACAAGTCAGCCTAAACATAAATCAAAAATAAAAAAATTGGTAAGAAAGGATAACCAAGTGCTAGACAAGCATCACTTAGCACCAGGGAAAATAACTAAGCACTAGAGAGATAACCGACCAACACAGGTGAACAAAGGAAATTGAGCAACACTGAACCAACTCGATCAAAGAAGGAAATGAGAAACATAAAAAACTTCAAACATCTTTTTGGTGACACAAGATTACTAAGGACCCAAGATGCTCTTGCATCATGAGTACACCCTAAATGATGTATTTTCAATAGGGTCCCTACCTCTTGATCCACATACACAAGGGTGCTTGAGTCACCAAATTGAGCCTACTCCAGTCAATCATGAAGTCTAGAAGATGGGACCATTGAATTTTGTTTCCCATGGCAACATATATAGTCAAGAGATGGAACTTGAAATCAATAGGTGGTTGTACAAAGATCCTCCACCACCTGACACTAAATTCTTGGGCTACTTCAAAGGCAAATATCCATAATCACAAAAGTATGCCACTAAATAATGGAAATATCAAGATGGTGGTCTAAGAACACAAGAAGGTAGATGAGAACACCCCATCACAGCATCAAAAAATCCAAAACCTCAAGGTCTTGGCTTTAATACCCCTCACCTCAATATACAAGAGCCCAATATTGCAACTAGGGGTACCAACATGACCAATGTTCCCTTATTGAATAGCCAAGATGGCCTCATAGAGATCAAAGACATCCCCGAAGAGGAAGTAAAGAAATCCTATGACAATATCTTTGATGATGATACCCTCCTAGATGCTTCTTGTCATGCCCCGCAAGGGAACTAGGGAAGAGAACAAAGATTCTCTTTGTAAGAGAAAACCTAAGTGATAATTTATGAAAAAAAAAAATTTGAATTTTAAAAAAGAATTAAATAAACAAAACATATATTAACTTAGATTCCTCCCAAGGTTCCCTTCTATTTTATGAACAATTCATTTAAGTCCATACAAGATTTACTTCTCAAATAAAATTACATTATATCATTATAAGATTCTTTATTAAGAAATACAAAGGACTTTCATTTCAATTTTCCATTTAGAACCATCTATATTCCTAAGTAACCTTTATGAACAATATAACTTTTAAAGTAGATAGAATCATCTAAATCATTTGATACATTTAAAATATACTACATTTGTTTCACTAGCTTTTCCTTTACTCATTAATAATGAAAATCATACTACTTAACTTGGAATATTTCAAAATCCTTTTCTTTTCCAACATACATCTTATATATAAATTTCACATCTCCCTTTTCCCTTTTCCTAAATCTACCCATTCCAAATACATCATTTTGAAATACATCAATGATTACATTACATTCATTTCCTCTTGGGAGGTAACAATAATTTTACATCATGAAATATAATTACAAGCCTTAATTCTTCAAATTGGTACATAAACAAGCCTGAATCTTCAAACAATGCATCTGCAAAAGATACCTCGATAAAAAGATTTACCACCCAACCATGTGGATACCCAAAAGGCCCACTCCCCCATGCTAGGAGATAAACACAAAGGACCACAAAGAAGGAATAGCTAGGCCAAACCTTGGGTTGGGTAACCTTTCCCAAAAATCAAATGCAAATAAAATCCAAGTATAAATATTTTCCCAAAAAGGTTCTAGGGCATGGTAGAAACTCTACAAAAAAAGCTAAGTGAGTTTCATCACATAGACCTCACTCCTTGGGTTGTCTTGGTACTAGTCACTCTGGGCCCCGGACCCCAAGTAGGCACATGTGGGATTGAATGCCTTACGTACAGACAAGTGTCATTCAATCGTACCTATGCATAGGTACCTTCTCCCACTCCCATCCATAACCTTTACTAGCACTAATGGAATGGGTGAGACACATTTAATCTTTTTAATGTTTGAACCCATTCCCATACGTTAAATTAAGTTTTCACTTGTTAAATAACTCTTCAGTCGGTTATCCTGGTTCTAGCCACCTAGGGCCCCAGCCCCACACTGAGAGCCACTCACTTGGTGTTGTTAGGTTTTCTACCCTTAACCCACACATCACAAACACATCATGCATGTAGTAAAAGAGCATCATTAACACATTTGTAATACTATATCAAAGAGTAGGAAATAATAAGATAGTTTATGGATGTTTAAGGAAATTAGAAATGTTTAAGGATGTTTAGAATGGTCCCGATCCTCTTAGACAACCCTAAAGCCTAAAATTATTCCTAAACACATCCTAACCCTATTAAGGCATCTAAATGCAATGGATATAACCTCCACCAAACATATTTAAGGTTTACATAAAAATTCCATATGCTAAAGATAATGTTCCATCAATTTCAATCTAAGCTTGAAATTTGACTAAGTCTGATTTTTATTAAAAATCTAAAATTTAGAAGTTACAACTTAACTCCTAGCAAGTTGAAACCTATCCTAATCAATCCGAAAGGTACCTAATCCCTTTATACAAGTATAAGATAAAGTATAATAACTTATACTTAAATGTTATACTTGTTATACTTGTATAAAGTGAAAACCTAAATATTATACTACTTGCCCTAAATAGTATACTTAAATGTTCAATGTCAACCCTAATACAAATACATCAACTACAAACATGGAAATGACATAGGTAATAACAATTACTTGGCCAAATGACAAAGAACAAAACATGAGAATAAAATAATGTTATACTCGGGATTCTATAAACTTGTATAAACAGCTGGCTGGCATAATGAAATGACACAATATTTCTATTGCAATGACAGTATATTATAAATGGTTAGCATTGTATAAATGGAAAATATGGCTGAGAGAATACAATAATAATATATATCATAAACATTAATGGTATGTTTGTATAAAATGGCTGACATTTGTACAAACATTTTGCAACTTATATTTGTATAAATGGGAAACAGAATACAAACATACAACATAAAGATTAAATGGTTGGCATTGTACAATAATCTCATATTTGTATAAATGTTTATATAGTAATACAATAATCTATAAATTTTCTACAATAATGCAATAGTAATATAGAGTACAATACTGCAATAATATATAAACTTTATGCAGTAATACAATAATACAATAATGCATCAACTTTTTGCAAACAAACAAAAAGAAAACATAAATAGAAGCATTCAAGCAAATCTATAACCAACATTCCTACTATAAAAGAGGTTTATTTCCCAAGATGGATTCCAACTTGGAGTCCTGGGGGATTTGGTTGATGAAGAAGAGTCCTATTCTCTCAGTCTCCTTCCAGCAATCCTTAGATTCCTTCTGGATGAAATCTCTAGCGTCTACTCGAAATAATCAAATGCCAATCTCTAGGAATTATGAAATTCTCTCCTCACAATATAATTTTTCTACAAGCATAGTACTCCTCTCATTATTATTTTCTTCTCTAATCAACTCCCTTTACATAGGAAATCTTTCCCGTATATATATTGGAGGGAGTAGTTGCACGAGTATTCCAACCGATGCAACTATCTTCCCGTTAATAATATGCTTTGTAAAACCATTCTCGTGAAGGGATAATCATATTTTATTTAATAAGGTTTTAATTTTTGTCTCCTAAATTTAAGGATGACAAAATAGAGAATTTAACCTTAAAAACAAGTTTACTAACTTACTTAGCTATGGTAATAGAATTTACTAATCGTATTTACCATTTATGAGAATAGCATAGATTTATTATTATCTAAAAAAAATAATTTTCCTTCACACAATTAGATTATTATATAATATTAATATATATATATATATATATATATATGTATTCATAAGCATATGTGTGCACCCATATGCTTATGGTACATATATCATAAGTAAGACACATTATTACAAATATTAAATATTATTAAGAATAACATTATTATAAAACATATTATTTATTTATACACTAATCCACATTTTAAAACATATATTAGGTAGCTACTAACATAAGTTAGATTTCACCACTATTTATTTAAAACATTTTATTATTACTATTGTCATAGACACTTTTTTATTATGAGTATTATAAAATAATACCATAAAATTATTCATTATTTATTGATATTATAATCACATGATTTAAATCACATACGAACTCGTTCCTAATGAGATATGCTAGTATAATAGTATCTACTACTAAAGATAAATTACTAAATCATACCTCCAATGAACAATAATTCACATCAATAATGTACTAACAAAATTGAACATACCATGAAGACAAGAACTAGCTACAAGATCCACAAATCCAACAAACTAAGAGATCAAAAAATACATCCACACAAGGGACTAGCTCAACACTTCCCACCTAAGGATAAAAGGATCAAAGGTGAAGTTTCTTCCTGTGGAACCTGGTGATATCTTCATAACAAAAACAATGATCAAGGATTTGGAGGGATCACTTAGACCTATGAAGCTAGGTGGAGACAATACCCAGTACCTACAATCCTGCATCACCAAGAAGAGATACATATATATACATATGGATATACAAATTAGATATATACAAGCAGATGACCAAGATCGATACATCATGTGGACCTCAACTAAGTGAGTAACTATGACTTCATCCTGAGTCATGAAAACACATCAGACACATATCCATGAAACATAAAACATCATGATAATGGTAAGATTCAAATCCTTGGGTTAGATCCATAAAACATATAAAAATAGATGGTTTTCTAATCTCATAAACATATGAATGATAACCATAAATGAGCTTATCCATCATATCATTATCCATAAAACATAAATGTAAATGTATAGTTCTAACCATCATAATAGAATGTCCAAGTCAGAAAGTCCAAGTATCACCATAGGAGAGGTATTACACTTCTTTCCTCCATCAACTCGCCATTAACATCATAGAGCTTCCCTTCACCCATCCCAAACTCATAGACTAGGACCAACCAAGCATCACACATATTGATGAGTTCCAAAGCACACAAGCACTCCTAAGGTTCATGGGAGCATCAAACCAACAAGAAGATCAAGATCTAGAAGCAACTCATGTTTGCAAGATCGACCCTAAAGGATATTTTAGGGAGGAGGCAAGATTTAGTCACAAAATTGAAATAGAAAAAGAAAAGAATGAGTCCTTATGAGAAAACCCCTCTAGGGACCTTTTTGATTCCAAAAAAGTGAAAATAAAGGGTCTATCTTCTAGTGAAAACCTCTCTGAGGTGCTAGAAGATGAAGAATTTCCTCTTCCTCCCATCTAGGATTATAGACCAAAGTAGTCACCCATCATCATTTGGGAAACTAAATCAGTCAACTTGGGCACCTAAGAATACCCAAGGATCACCTACATTGTAGAATCTCTAATAGAGGGTGAAGAAATGACTTTCAATATGATTCTTAGAGAATTAGTTATAAATTTTGCATGGTCATATGTAGACATGCCAGGGCTTGATCCAAATATTTTTGTGCATAATCTTGTAGTGGACCCCAAAGCCAAGCCAGTAAAGAAGAAGCTACAAAAAATGCATCCAAAAGTGTCCTTGTTAGTAAAATAAGAGCTTTAAAAACTCCTCCAAGCCAAGATCATTAGAGCTATAGACTATTAAAAATTGATCTCCAACATGGTGCCTATCACTAAACCTCTAGGTGAGATTAGGATCTGTAATGACTTCAAAAACTTAAATAAATCATGTCCCAAGGATGATTTCCCACTACTCAACATATACATGATCATAGATCTTATATCAGGCCATGAGATGTTGCCACTAATGAATGGCTTCTCAAGATATAATCAAATATAAATAGTAGAAGAAGATCAACACAAGATAGCACTCACCACACCATGGGGTAATTTCTTCTACAACATGATGCCATTTGGGCTCAAGAATGCAGGAGCCACAAATCAGAGAGTAATGACAACAATCTTCCATGAAATGATTCCTGAGATCTTGGAAGACTATGTGTTATCACTCAAAAAAATTTCATGGTTGTAGCATGTTTCTTTTGGTCCCTACAGTCATTTTTATGTCCCTTGCTTTGAAACCCTTGCAAAATTCAAAAATCTAGTTGTTATATTCAAAAGACTCTAAGTGTGCCCAAGCCTTGTTCTATTTTTTATGTTACCTTTTTGGGCCACTTAAAAGTCCTTTTATGCATGTGCTATTTATCGACCCCTTTCATCATCTTTTCAAGTGTTGAGTGGTTTGTCGCATGTTCGTATAGGCTATCTTCATGCTATGTGATCATGCGACTAAGGTTTGATGTCAGCCCACTTTGATTTATTTCCTTAAGCCTATAGTCGGGCGGGTTTAATTTTTCCTAAGTCCTGCACCTTTAATTTTTCTATAGTTTCGGCTTAAATCTTTCCTGGGCCTGGCTCTGACACCATCTCAATCCAATAGTTGTTGTTAAAGCACAAGGGATGTGTCAGAGGTATGCGACATCATGATGACTGTTGATTCTTTTTCATGACATAGCCTTTCTTTGCAAGCGGGTCCACTGCTAGGTAAGCACATGTAGCATTCCCCTATTGGCTAAAGGAAATAATGAAGTGGCAGGGTTGTCAAAATAAATAAAAAAGTGGTTTGTTTGTCTACTAGATTTTGTAACATTGTAGTCTCTCATTCATCAAAGTATCCTATGCTACATGGTGGGGTCAGGCTTTATGATGATGCAAAAAGATTCCAAATCTATGGTGGGTGCATGATCTCATAGAATCTTTTGAGCCCTTGAGATCATGCACCATTTGTCCAATCCTCCAAGTGTTCATGTCAGAGATAACAGTGGGTCAAAAATGACACGTATGCATAAATAGAAAGTTGTGATTGGTCCATGATATAATTCAGTGGTAGTTATCAGTGGGACCTAGTTTCTAAGTTTGTGAGACGGTCTTGACATTGTTAGAAAATCAATGATGGGCATATGATCTTATGGGATGTGTCAGAGGTTTAAGATCATGTGACCACTATCGATTCTACCTTTTTCATAAGGGATAAAGTGCAGTGGATCCACATGCCAAGTTTTCTTATTTATCATTATCTGATTGGTCCACATTGTGTGATTGGACATGTTGGCAGTGGGATCAATGTTGTGAGTCTTCTAGCATGTTAAAGTATAACATGATACTACAGTTGTCACTATACCGTTGAGGCAAGATACATGATGTTTAAGGCTAGCAGTATAATGATAGTCATTGATCTTATTTAAAGGGATGCAAAGTAAAGGTGGGTCCAAAATAATAGATATGCTGACATGCTCTTCCCTGATTGGTCCACATGTTGTTGACTTGGTGGTTGTTAGTGGGACCTAAGTTTCTAGCTTGTCAGAGGGTTCTGACATTTGTAGAGAATCAATGACTGGTGCATAATATCATGGGTTGTGTCAGAGCCATGAGATCATGTGCCCACCATCTAATTTAAAGGCTTATAGTGACTGGGCCTTGTGTTAGTGGTAACCGAGCAGAGGTAATGAATAGTATGGTGACAAGTGGTGCAATGCGAGCCCAAGCGAAGATCTAAAGTTTGGCAGTCTTGACAAATAAGGTTAGCAGCCTGATGAATTTCAATGATTTTCACTCATTCATGAAATAAGATGGTGGTACTTTAAATTGACTAGTGATTTAGCAAATGTGTATTTGCATAATCACTAAACTATTTGGTAGATAGATAAAGTTCTTTGTGAACTAGCGAAACCCTTCAGTCTCTAGTTCACCAAATCGGACCGGGGTAAGTTGCTTTCCCTTATTCACTAATTCGTAGAAGTTAAACATGATTTAGGGGTTTCATTTCATGAATGAGATAAGTTTTGGTTGCATGGTCGCTAAATGTAAACTAGGATTCCTATAGAGTGAAGAAAAAAAGCCTGTGAAAAGGAAGAATTTGATGGTTGGGACTTAAAGTTGACTTAATTTCAAATGTCGAATGTCAATTTTTTGGTGGCACCTGGAAATGACCATTGTATTTCAAATTCAAATTTCCAGAGGGTTTCCAGCAATAGGAAGTACCAAAATTTATGGTTTTATCGGTTGTTTTCGATTGGTTTGGTGGCACTGGTTGTTGCAGACTGATCCGAGGGTCTTTGTGGTTGGTGGCATGATGTTTTGTATTAGGAAGAGTGTGGTTTTGTGTGCAAGGTGTGTTTTTAGGTGGCTGATTTGACTAGTTTTCATGGCAATTCCTTGCTATTCTATACTGTTCTCGCAGATTCTGATCATTGCAAATTTGTCTAAGATTTATTTTCTCTGAGTTGCCTATGTATCTTCACCTATAATAATTTTTGATGTAATTTTAGGGTTGGTGTAGTTGTTGGAACCCTAGCCCTAGTCATCTAAAGCTTCATGCATCCTTTTAGGATTCCAGGATGACTAGGAGGTATAAAGGGAGTTGTGTTAGTTGTTTTAGGGGTTCCTTCATCTGCAATTTTGGGGAGAACTGGTTCCATGAAGGGTCCTTTTCCTGTAGATCTTCTCTTACTTCTCTCCATATAGGGTGTTCTTTCTTCCTTTGTTGGTTCAGAGAATATGATATATATTATATTTGATTTGTCTTATGTATGATGATTCAATATATCCTTACTATTACCAAACTATCTCCATTTGAATTCTAAATTCATTAATCATACATTAATGGTGTTTTATTTTTCTATTTGCATTTCCTATGTGTTTGCAAGTGGAGTTGTCTTCATAGAGATAAGTGGTTTAGGATTAGTTTTCATGTATGTATGAGCTGAGGTGTCAAAGATATGTCATGCTTGTCTTCCAGTGGATGCTGGTCAATGTGTTATCTATTTATTGGTCTCTTCTAAGGGGAGGGTTAAAAACCTTTGGATGGGTGATAACATACTTGAATACATAGGTGGGTTGTTAAAGTTTGGTTTGGTCATGGTGTGTGATTGATGTTAGGCATCAACACATTGAATTTATTTCTTTCTTGTTTTATAGCTATCTATTATAATGGGGTATTTGACTTTGTGGCCCATTGGACAAGGCACTGGTCTATGAGGGACTTAGGGTATCTCAAGGGACCTTTCAAACCCATCATTAAATCATTTACATTTAGTTCCACCCTTTCCCTTTCATGTTGTTAGTATAGGTTTTGGTTTTCATACTCATTCTATGTAAGTAGGGCTATTGCATGAGATCTTGGTTTCATTGAGGTACAAGATACCTACAAGGGTTTGAGAACCATTCCACAATAAGTTACCTGTAGGCCTATAGTATGATTCAAGTTGTATGTGTGTGCAAATGAGGTATACCCACCTGACTGATGTGGAGCTGAAAGTGTAGAAGGATCTCTCTTTGATCCTTGTCAGTTGGCCTGTCTTTGTTAGATTTGAAGTGTTAAGTGAATATGACACTGGTCCTGTCAATCCTAATGTTAGTCTGACCTTTGGGGAAAAAGAACACCAACAAGATGGTGACTTTGCTGGGGAGAACAATATGAAGAACTATGTCTGTTAGAATGTCTTGTTGTGTTACAAATTTCCTATATTATATTTTGCAAATTGATTTGCCCCATCCGAGTGACCAACAAGATGGTGACTCTGCTAGGGAAGAAGTAAAAGATAGCAAGCTTTCCTTGCTTGGCTGGGTCATCCTAGAGTTTGGTTAAATGATCACAGAGTCAGATATAAAAAACACGTTTGTAAATTTTTCTCACTAAGTGTTGAGTGGCAGCTCTATTTTCTCTGTTTGATCAGTGCATTTGCTGATAAATAGTGTGTGTATACCTGGTGAGGTTTTGAGTGATTGGAAGAAGCTACAATACAAGTACCATATTTTCCTCTTCAAGAAGGTGGCAACTTTACACAAAAAAGAATTTGATGGAGCTTCAGGGTGAGCTCTAGATCTACTCTGCCTTCCAGTCAACAAAGTATTCTACTACAAAACTCTCAAGTGCTTTTCAAGGTCTAGATGTTTCCTTATTAAGTGATCAAGCACTAAGAAAAGGATAAAGTGTGAGTAGAGGTTTGCATACTTCAAGTTTTCAGTTACATCTCTACAAAATTGTATGGAAGTATTGCATTAAGTTTGATGGGTAAGCTTGAGGAGGAGATTGCTTTCCTTGAGCAGGGCATCCTTAGGGATTGCATGTCATTGATGAGATTGAAAGTAGGATGCAGAAAGGATCTATCCATATCTATTTTCTATGATAGATTTTGGGATGTATATAATGAGCTTCCTGATGATGTTGAGTTTTTAGAATCTGAGTTCATTGGTTTATTCTTGGAGCTTTGTTTTCATGAATCAACTAGTTGGTCAAACACATTATGGGAAGAGTATTATATATGTATCAGAGATTGGATACTTAGTGGTTATAGCCTTGGGCTTGATGATGCACTTGGGGTTATGTCCTTAAGTACTAATTATTGGAGTAATGAAGATAGTGAGGTTGTGGTGTCTCCATATGAGTCAGATGCAACATTGGAAGAAAGTGATGATGGAAGTGAACATTCTTTAGATAGTGAAGATGTTGAGGGTGATTCATCCTCAAGGTATGAGGACAAAGAAACAATAATCCATTATGATATTAGTGAGGTAGAACATGAAGATTTGGACAAAGTGTTATCTGATGGGTCTCTTTTGGATAACAAGGACATAATCATGGATACTACATGCTTGGTAGGTGATGATGACTATGAATCTTCATGTTGTTCTAACTTTTCTTCATATGCTATAAGTCTCCATGAGGTTGAAATGGGTAGTGAACTTAAAGTGTTCCCCAATGCTTTATATAATGAAGAGTTTGATGATTATCAACCCATTTTTTGTCATGATGTTCAACAAGGTGTATTGCATTAATTTTTCAATCCTTTGTTTGAGGGACATGTGGAGATTTCAGATTCATTTGAGTCAGGATGTTTTTCTTTTTCCATATGTGATAAAGTCTTAAGTGATGATGTTGCATCCTGTTCATCAGAAGGTTGTGGAATAGTTGTAGAATTTGATAATAATCACATTTGTGAACATGAGTTTGACTATTCATCTAAGTTCCAGCCAGTTGCACCCATGCAAATGCAAGGTCAGGGTATAAATGAAGCCTTTTAGCAAGCAAAGTATGAGTTTTTTATGTTTCCAATTGATAGCATACATGAATCAGTAGAAAAGAATAGATTTTTATCTGATGGTACTGTTCATAGGTATGATGAGTCTTTTGTTCATAGTGAGAAAAATGAAGGGAGTGCCAAAATTTTTTACATGCACCATGAAGATAGTTACTTTATTCTGCCTAATAGGCTAGTTGGAAATGTTGACATGCCTTTTGAAACAACTAAAAATAAAATATCTGGTGTGCCTCATGAAGGAAGAAATGAAAACCAAATTTTTGACAGAGGCAAAGACTAACTCAAGTTGGATGCTGCAGGTTTTTTGTAAAAATGTATACTCTGGATAGTTTTTTTTTCCTTTCCTATTGTGGTTTTCCCTTCCTATTTTCCCTAGTGTGTTCCCTATGTTTTTTAAGGTCTCTATGCCCTTTTCTAGTAGGTGGTCTACTTTTCCCAAAGATTTGAATATTGTTATGCCTGTAGGAGGCATACATCCCTAGACAGAGCCACTATTATCACTCAGCAAATTTTCATGGCTGTAGCATGTTTCTTCTGGTCCCTGTAGTCATTTTTGAGTCCGTGGCTTTGAAACCCTTACAAAATTCAAAAATCTAGCCATTGTATTCAAAAGACCCTAAGTGTGCCCTAGCCTCGTTCTATTTTTTATGTTACCTTTTTGGGCCACTTAAAATTCCTTTTACGCATGTGCTATTTATCGACCCCCTTCAGTCATCTTTTCAAGTGTTGAGTGGTTTGTCTCATGTTTGCATAGGCTATCTTCATGCTATGTGATCATGCAAATAAGGTTTGATGTCAGCCCCCTTTGATTTATTTTCTTAAGCCTATAGTCTAGCAGGTTTAATTTTTCCTAAGTCCTATGCCTTTAATTTTTCTATAGTTTTAGCTTAAATCTTTCCTAGGCCCAGCTCTGACACCATCTCAATCCAATGGTTGTCATTAAAGTGCAAGGGATGTGTTAGAGGTATGTGACATCATGATGACCATTGATTCTTTTTAATGACATAGCCTTTCTTTGCAAGCGGGTCCACTCCCAGGTAAGCACATGTGGCATTACCCTATTGGCCAAAGGAAATAATGAAGTGGCAGGGTTGTCAGAATAAATGAAAAAGTGGTTTGTCCATCTATTGGATTTTTCAATATGGTGGTCTCTCATTCGTCAAAGTATCATATGCTACATGGTGGGGTTGGGCTTTATGACAATGGTAATAAATTCCAAATCTATGGTGGGCACATGATCTCATAGAATCTTTTGAGCCCTTGAGATCATGTGCCATCTGTCTGATCCTCTAGGTGTTCATGTCAAAGATAACAGTGGGTCCAAAATGACACATATGCACAAATGGCAAGCTATGATTGGTCCATGATATAATTTGGTGGCATTTGTCAGTGGGACCTAGTTTTTGAGTTTGTGAGAGGGTCCTGACATTGTCAAAAAATCAATGATAGGTGTATGATCTTATGGGATATGTCAGAGGTTTAAGATCATGTGACCACCATCAATTCTACCTTTTTCAAAAGGGATAAAATGCAGTAGGTCCACATGCTAGGTGTGCTTATTTATCATTATCTAATTGGTCCACATTGTGTGACTGGACATGTTGTTAGTGGGACAGGTGTTGTGAGTCTTTGAGCGTGTTAAAGTACAACATGATACTACGGTTGTCACTACACTGCTGAGGCAAGATGCATGATGTTTAAGGCCAGTCATATAATGATAGTCATTGATCTTGTTTAAAGGGATGTGAAGTAAAGTTGGGTCCAAACTGAAATATATGATGGCATGCTCTTCCTTGATTGGTCCACATGTTGTTGACTTGGCCGTTGTAAGTGGGACTTGAGTTTTTGGCTTGTTAGAAGGTTCTGACATTTGCAGAGAATCAATAGCTATTGAAATAATCTCATGGGTTGTGTTAGAGCCATGAGATCATCCACCTGCCATCCAATTTAAAGGCTTATAGTGAGTGGATCTTGTGTCAATGGTGACCGAGTAGAGGCAGTGAATAGTATGGTGATAGGTGGTGCAATGCGGGCCCAAGCAGAGGTCTAAAGTTTGGGGGTCTTGACAAATAAGGTTAGCAACCTGATGAATTACAATGCTTTTCACTCATTTGTGAAATGAGATGGTGGTACTTCAAATTGATCGGTGATTTAGCAAATGTGTATTTGCGTAATTGTTAAACTATTTGGCAGATAGATAAAGTTCTTTGCAAACTGGCGAAACCCTTTAGTCACTAGTTTGCCAAATCTGACCAGGGTGAGTTGCTTTCCTTTATCTTCTAATTCATTGAAGTTAAACATGAGTTAGGGGTTTCATTTCATGAATGAGATAAGCTTTGGTCACATGGTCACTAAATGTAAACTAGGATTCCTATAGAGTTAAGACAAAAAGCCCATGAAAAGGAAGGATTTGACGGTTAGGACTTAAAGTTGACTTAATTTCAAATGTTGATAGCCAATTTTCTGGTGGCACTTGGAAATGACCATTATATTTCAAATTCAAATTTGCAGAGGGTTTCCAGCAATAGGAAGTACCAAAATTTATGGTTTTACTAGTTGTTTTTGATTGGTTTGGTGGTGCTGGTTGTTGCAGACTGATCCAAGGGTCTTTGTGGTTGGTGGAATGATGTTTTGTATTAGGAGGAGTGTGGTTTTGTGCTTGAGGTGTGTTTGCAGGTGGCCGATTCAACTAGTTTTCATGGAAATTCCTTCTTGTTTTGTACTGTTCTCAGGGATTTTGATCATTGCAAATCTGTTTGAGATTTATTTTCTCCGAGTTGCCTGTATCTCTTCCCCTACAATAATTTATGATGTAATTTTAGGGTTGGTGTAGTTTTTGGAACCCTAACCCTATTCATCCAAATCTTGATGCATCCTTTTAGGATTCCAAGATGACTAGGGGGTATAAAGGGAGTTGTGTTAGTTGTTTTAGGGGTTCCTTCTTCTACAATTTTGGGGAGAACTAGTTCCATGAAGGGTCCTTTTCCTATAGATCTTCTCTTACTTCTCTACATATAGGGTGTTCTTTCTTCCTTTGTTGGTTCAGAGAATATGATATATATTGTAGTTGATTTGTCTTATGTATGAGGATTTAGTATATTTTTACTGTTACCAAACTATCTCCATTTGATTTCTAAATTCATTAATCATACATCAATGGTGTTTGATTTTTTTGTTTGCATTTCTTATGTTTTTACAAGTGGATTTTTCTTCATAGAGATAAGTGGTTTAGGATTAGTTTTCATGTATGTATGAGCTGAGGTGTCAAAGATATGTCATGCTTGTCTTCCAGTGGATGTTGGTCAATGTGTTATCTGTTTATTGGTCTCTTCTAAGGGGAGGGTTAAAATCATTTGGATGGGTGATAACATACTTGAATACACATGTGGGTTGTTAAAGTGAGGTTTGGTCATGGTTTGTGATTGATGTTAGGCATCAAAACATTGAATTTATTTCTTTCTTGTTTCATAGCTATCTATTGCAATGGGGTATTTGACTCTGTGGCCCATTGGACAAGGCACTGGTCTATGAGGGACTTATGGTAACTCAGGGGACCTTTTGAACCCATCATTAAATCATTTACATTTAGTTCCACCCTTTCCCTTTCATGTTGTTAGTATAGGTCTCTAGTTTTCATACTCATTCTATGCAAGTAGGGCTATTGCATGAGATCTTGGTTTCATTGAGGTACAAGATACTTGCAAGGGTTTGAGAACCATTCCATAGTTAGTTACCTGTAGGCCTATAGTGTGATTCAAGTTGTATGTGTGTGCATATGAGGTATACCCACCTAAGTGATGTGGAGCTCAAAGTGTAGAAGGATCTCTCTTTGATCCTTGTCAATTGGCCTTTTTCCTTATCAGATTTGAAGTGTTAAGTGAATGTGATATTGGCCCTATCAATCCTAATGTCAATCTAACCTTTGGGGAAAAATAACGCCAACACTATGTGGATAAAATTCTTGCAAAATAGAAAATACGCTACAAGGACCTTAACATCCTTGAGAGCATGTTTGATCATCTCCATCATTATGGCTTGAGAGTTGAATCCAAAGAAGTGTGTCTTTGGTGTAACATCTGGCAAGCTGCTAGGCTTTATAGTATCAGGGTGTGGAATAGAAATTGATCCCAAGAAGGTCAAATAAATAATAGAAATGCCTCCACCAAGAACACTCAAACAACTTAGAATCTTGCAAGGAAAGATGCAATCAGTGTGATGATTCATATCACAACTAGCATACAAGTGCCAAACATTCACACTGTTGGCACTTCAATTTTTTCAGTATGCCAATCTTGTGAAATTTTTTATGAAATTGAAGTGTTTTTGAGTATTCATCAAGTTGTGATAATTTTTCTATAGAAAAACCCATAAATATCTTGCAAAATTACCAGGTTTACCCCTTGTCTGGTCAACCCTAGTCAGATTTCAAAGCAAAGAATAAACCCTAGGTGCTTGTCATTTTCAAAGAAACCCTAGGTCACTCTTTTTAGGATCTTTTTGAACGTTACCATTTTTTAAGTCACTGAAGTTCATAAAAGAGCACATGTGTTTAATTTATTATCATGCAGAGGGGTCAAATTTTCATTTCCCTAAGTCTAAAGGCCCGGTGATATAATTAAACATGTCCTAAGTCCCTAGTACTAAATATTATACTATTTCAGCTTTTATTCATCTTGGAATCTTCAAGATCAATGGTTGTCACATGTTCGCATAGAATCTTTTAGCCCTATGCAATCATGCAATTGACCATTGATCTAGCATAAAGAAAAATGAAATGATAGGTGGGACCGGAAACTAAACGCTTAAGTGTTGACAAGTAAGTGCAAAAGGCTTGTCACATGGTCGCATGGCTTATTTTAAGCCTATGTGATCATGTGACTAGTGATTCATTGGCTGTAAAAATTTGGACAATGATAGGTGTGCTCAACTGGTAGTGTTTTATTGGCTCAAGATGTAATGTGGGACTAGTAACAAAGGCTGGTCACATGATCGCATGGCTTAAAATAAGCCTATGTGATCATGTGACTGGTAGATTTCTAAATAGTAAATAGCAGTGGGTACAAGATAGAGGCTTGTCACATGGTCACATAGGCTTCTGAAGAGTTATGCGACCATGCAAATAACTTGTTTTTATAACAATAAATGTTAAGAGGGTCACCGCTAACAAGGGGACTGATATGAGTGCTTGTCCTATGATCGCATAGCCTTTTTTCAAGCTATGCGATCATGTGACAGGCCGTTAGATGATATGCTAACAAAGATCAATGATCAAAATTCAAACTAAAAGTGAAGTGGGTAATAGGTGTAGACAAGTGATAGTTCAATTCCTTGAGAAATTAATTGCAAGAGCATGTGAAGTAAATTGTTGAATTAATTAGTAGAATGATTGTGAGTATATTAGAAATCCATGTTTCCTCAAGAGCCACAAAGAGATAATCTTTTGCAGAGAGCTTGGCGAATGAAATTACAAAGATCAGGTGATGTTTTCTTGAAGCTTTGAAAAGAAGGTTGGTTTTTCCTATGCTTACTAATTATATATAGAAATATTGCTTTGATATAGTGTTTCCTCTTGCACCAAGATATTTTGAATTTTCTAGCCCTAAAATTCCACCTAGGAAAGAACTCTCTGGTGAAACTGATTAGCTTAAGAGGGGTCTACATGAGGATTTGTTGCAAATCTTTCCTAGTTCAATAGTAAATTTGGTAGAGGTCAAGAAATTGACCCCAAAGGACCCTAGGCTAAAAATAGCAGACGGGTTGTATGATATGGGGAATTACATCAGGGTTTCCAAAATTAGTTTCATTAATGCAAATGGTACTTCTGATTTCACTAGGCTGACCTTGTTCATGGTAGGATTTAGCTAGAGAAATACCCCTGTTCCCGCTTGTAATGTATGAGAAAATGACCTGGGCAAGCTCATGGTACCTAGTGTCTTTTTAGATGTAGACTTAATATTTGAAGTGGCTAAAAAATATGACCCTATCACTAAGGAGATTAGGGGTGTTAAAGGGCAAAAGTTGTTGACAATATCAGTAGAGAAAATTAGAACAATTTTTAGATTAAGTGACCCCTCCCCTAACTTGGAGCCAATTGATTTCAAGGAATTAATGGAGGTTTATGAAGCATAGAAACATCTCCTTAGAATTGGTCTTGTGAAGGATTTTTGCTCCTGAATTGGAAAAATGATTGTCACAGGGTTGGGTGCACAAGAACCTTTTAAGATAGAGTACTTTGATGTACTTGCAAGAGGTGCCTACTAGTCATTGTGCCAAGTTGTTGGAGAGGACGCAAATGAGAAAATGCCATGGCACCTGATGTACATGGTGATTCAGTTACTACATCCACATTTATTAGTTACTTTTGATTATGCCTCATTCATTGCTAATTTGATTCATGGACTCATAGGGATTCAAAAGGGAAAAGTTGATAAACCCTTCTGCTGGTATTCCTTTTTAATGCACATGTTCTTGTTTAGAGGTACTGAGTATTTTAAAAAAGAGATGGAGTTGTCAAATCAAATAAATGGAGAGGACATGTTTGTTTAGTTGTGGAACTCAAACATGACATGGGATAGAAAGGATAGTAGCTACATCAGGTTCAACAAATGTTTTGCAGCAAGGCTGAGACTATTCTTTGTTATTGATAACCCTAGAGTTTCTATTGCTTTGGTTGAAATTGTCAAACCACAACAATTTGCAAAGGACATAGACATAGTGTATAATTGGGGTGATTTTATCTTCTACCCTTATTCAACTATCATCGGGTTGTATGGCTTCAAGGGAAGTCCTTTCATTTTTCCCTTCCAAGTTCCCATCAAAATTGGTATTGCAGAATTTTTTAGGCAATTGGGAGACATTGAGCAGAATAGTATTTCTAAGGGTAGAGGAACATTGTTCCCAAATATTACCATTGCTCACCAGTTCATAATCACAAAGAGTGGGTGGTTGCATATGCATAAATTCATAGACCCATATCATTTGACAACTACAATTTCCCAGACAATTGATCCTAAGGGTTTCTACAAAGAATTGTTTAGAAAGACGGTGAGATGTTCACTAATAAACCAAATTTTCAATTTCCCTGAATACATTATCAGGAATACCCTAGGGGTATAGGATCAAGAAGTCAAGAAGGATAAGTGGTTGGTATATAAGAAGACACTAGATTTTGTCTAGAAATTTGAGCCAAAATATGATCCCATAGGAAGCATAAATCCTATGGGAAAAAAGATTGATACTCTCATGAACTATTTCCAAGAAATTTTTAAGACCCCAAAGGAAAAGAAGAGAGCCATGGAGGACAACCCTGAGAAGTCTAAGTCACTATTGGGCACAAATGCTTTTGCAAAGTTGTTTCCTCTTGGGAAATACATGTTGCAAGAAAGGACTGGCTATGGTGTAATAATCCTTGAATCTAACATCAGGACACACCAGAGGAAAAGAGAGGATATTCCTTCTTCATCAAGGCAGGTGGAAAAGAAAAAAGAAATTGTAGAAATTCTAGATTCACCACAAGATCAACTAGGTGAAGATATCCCTAACTTTTCACCCCCCATTAAGAAATAGAGGATAGAAGAAAGGCCACATGATATAGAAGAAGGATACTCTCCTTCTCAGTCACCACTGAATGTCAGAGATGATCAGGAGATCATAGAAAAAGTCCAACAGTTGGGATCCCAGGGTCAGATTTTTTTGACTCAAGATGAAATAAATGAGGGGATACCTAAGTAGCCAAAGGAACCTAAACTAGGTTTGATAGAAGGCCAAATTGCTGGGACAGAGTTGGATCCTTTAATAAAATAGGCTTGTGAGGAATTTTTAGTTGATGATGCATTTGTAAAGACTTGGGCCTTCTTGCAATTTTTGTAGAAAATAAATATGAATTAGTTTGAGGAAGCATGTGATAAGAAGCATAAGGAGAATCCTAATAAGGATCCCAAAATAATTGAAGATGAAATTAGAAAGGAAATGACTACTAATTTTGAAAGGACTACTCTAGAACAGGGTAGAGAATTGGTAAAAAAATGTAGGAGTTCTTGTCCTCCCTGAATGGGATATAGCTGATGCAATAGTCCTGGATGCAGTAAAAAAAAAGACTACACCTACATACAAGAGTAAGGAAGAGGTAGAGAAAGCTATGAAGGGAGTTGCATTTAGTAATGACCATCAGGCTTTGGTCATGTGGTCATTGAAGAAGGATGAGAAGAATAAAGGAAAACAAATAGTTAAAGATAGTCTCTTTGGTGGTCTTATAATCAAAAGGGTTTTGGACACCTCAGCTACAGAGGCAATAAGTATGGTGGTAGCCATAGCTCACCTTGCAGAGAAAGTGGTGGAAAGGGAAGAAAAAGAGAAAGAGGAACTAACAAAAAAATTTGAGGAAATGCTGAGGGCATATGGAGATCTGAAGCAAGGATTGTTTGAGAAAGATAAGGTAATTGTTGATTTAAAGAAAAGGTTGGGTGAGGGGAGTTCAATTCAGGCACCACAACAATTGCAAATTCCTTCTTCTACTACTAGCCCTTCTTCTTCAAGCCCTATCATTGAATTTCCTATGTCCCCTATTCCCCCTTCCCTGAGCATAGAAGATGTTGAAAGGAGAGAGCAATAAAAATTTGAGAAAAGGGTAAAGGACACCATCCGGCATTTTGTTAGAAATATACAGCCCAAGAAGATTTACAAGTATGCAAAATAGTTGTCTGACATTTTTCTTTCTTTTAAAAATGAACAAAATATAGTAGGCAAAATTTTGGATGATTGGGTGCCCAGGGAAAATATTTTGAAGGCATTCCTTGTTTCACTTAAGGATAATAGTATTATGTATCCTCAATTAGCAAGTACCCATACAACTGTCAAAACCATTTTGGAGTTTGAAGTCATTAGGGATGAAATAAAAAGAAAAGTAGCTCTTTTGAGAGTAAGGTATTTTTAGAGTGATTTTTGAATTTTCCTAGGTCTTATTAAAGCAGACAGAGCAATAAAAGAGAGGTAAAGTTGGTTGGAACAAATAGACCATGGAGTCTCAACCAAGATAGATGCTACTTTGGGCACTGAGGACAATCATCATTTTGTGCAAATAATTGAAATGTTGTAGGATGTGAGGATACACTTTATCAAAGTAATGACTGAAGTGCACCAATTGGTTTCTAGTTGGAACAAGATTCTTCCAAAGAGGGATGAAATTTTGACGTTTAATTGGCCTACAAAGGATACTTTTGCAACTTGGGAAGTAGGGTCCCTGATAGAAGTTGATGAAGAAGAAGAAGTATCCTCTGAGGAGGAAATAGATGGTGGTTCCCCAACTCCATAGAAGAAGCAAACATAGATACAACACCTGGCAGAAGTTGAACTGCCTTTGGAGTTGTTACAAGATTTTGGCGCTCATCCTAGCAAGCTCATTTCTGAAATATTGAAATGAGAAGTCTTCCATTTATGTTCTTTGTCTTATGTGTGAGGCTATTTTCTTGTCTCATCTAAAAGTTTTGAAGCTTGTTTGCAATCCTTATTCTTTAGAAAAGGATTTCTAGGATCATTTTGTGAAGGATCAAGAACTTGATTAAATCTTGAGCAATAAGCTATTTGAGTCTAGGATATTTCATAGACTTGTTAGGCCATTTTTCTATCATACAAAAATCCTTTGAAAGTGGCCTCCTCCCTATAAATGTTTCATGGTCTATGTCCTACCCTATGTTCCTTGTGTTGTCACCTTGCTTCAGCCCAAGTCACGTCTGCTAATTTGCCAAATCTTGGAAGATATTCAAATTTCAAGGTCGGCAGGAAAAAATTTCAAAATCTGCCACAGTGTCGAAAACCCAAAATGTTTCTAAAATTCCTATGTATTTTCAATCTTTTTCTGAAAACCTGCATTGTTTTCAACCCTTTTCCTTCAAGCTTTTATGCACTTGTCTATTGGTGCTGAAAACTTTGTGTGTTTTTTACTATGTCTTAACAGTGCAAGTCTGACATGGATGGTGGGTCCAGGCTCTTCTCTGATTGGCTATTGCATGACCGCATGTCAAAATTCTCTGACATGCGATCATGCAACCACTTGCCACCTGTCCGTGTGGGTCCCATTCTTCCTGTGGTTCATGTAAAGACTTGGTAGTTGGTTCATGGGTTCCTATTATTTTCATTGCCCTATGTTAGAGATTGAAGATCTATGGTCGGCATGTGATCGCATGGAATATTCTCACCCCATGTGATCATACACCCACCATCTGATTAGGTGTCGATGGGTGTGTTCATTGTGGGCCCGCTATCAGAGGTGGACATGTGGTAGCATGTGATTGGCTACCACATGGTCGCATAGCCTAGTTTTTGGCTATGCAATCATGCGACCACTTGCCACATATCTCTGGGGCCCACCGACAGAGTGGTGCTAGTTGTAGTTTGGTGGCGTGACATGTGGTGGCTTTGGGTTGGCTTTTGCATGCTCACATAGCCCAATTTTTGGCTATACGATCATGCGACCAGTTAGCACGTGTCCATGGTAGTTGCGGTGATGGTTGCAGTGATGATTGCGGTGGTGGTTATGCTGGCTACAGTATGCGGGTGGTCGCATGCTCACATAGCCCATTTACGGGCTATGTGATCATGCGACAAGGTGCCACATGTCTTGGGTTCTGTTTATGGCTGTTTGGTGGGCTCAGTGGTAGATGGTGTCATGGCAGTCTGTGGTTGGTCCATGTTGGTGAGATGTTAGGGTTTGAACACGGGCCCAGGTGGGGGATTTTTGGTGGTAACATGACACTCGGTGGGTTGCATGTTTGTGGCTTGTCACATGTTCATGTAAGCTAGTTTCCCATCTTGCGAACATGTGACAAACCCTGTTGTGGTAGTGGCAGCATCGACAGTTAAGAGAAGGTAATGCAAGTGGCATGTCGCATGTTCACATAGCCCATTTTTAGGCTATGCGATCATGCGACAACTATTTGGCATCACCATTGCAGAGTTAGCCCAAGGTGCTTGGGTGGTTAAAAAACATGAAACCTGTGAAGTGCAAAGTAGCCGTTCATTTTCAAATTTGAATTGTCCAAGGGTTTCCAGTGATAGAAAGGACTGAAATTGAATGCAAAAAAGACCTTGTTTGGTGAAAAGTGATTTACAGTGTGGTCCAGGGTGCTTGGTGATCATTTGCAAGGATCTGTACCATGTAAGGAATGATTAAAATCTTGACTCAAGAAGTGTTTTTAGCTGGTTGATTAGACTATTTGAGTTTGTTGTTGTGGCTTAACCTCCTGGTCTTGTTTATGTTATTTTCTTGGTGGGGTTAGGTGGATTTTAATCTTGTTTTCAAATGATCATTATGCTTTCTTTGTTTACACTATGATTGACAAACTACTATCACTGACTCTATCACCACTTCAAATTCTGCAAGGAAAAGTCCCAATTAACAAGGATCAACAAGGATCCTCCTACACTTTAAGCTTGGATGCTCAGGTGGGTGTACCTTTGATTCACTTCTTGAAAGGAATCACTAAATACTAAGCATTTATATCATTTACAAACTAATTTTAAAGATTTTATCATATATGTGTGTGATTGATGATGACAAACTACTTCTAGAGAATGGATCAGTGCCTTAACCTAGGGGAAAGAGTCACCCCATAACATATATCAGCCAAAAATCCTAAATCAAATACTCTTGAATTTAGAATAAGTGCTTTGCCTATTATCCCTCTCACTCTCAAACCTGATCATCAAATTCCTATCCAACCCTAAACTCACTGAAACTACCTTAAAGACTATAATCCTAACTTTGTTAGGAACTCAAAGATAATTCCACAATACTCTTTGTTTACCATATGCTAACTCACTTTGTGACATTAAAATATATGAGTACAAGATCAAAACAAGAAGACAAACATAAATTTGAGATTGGAAATCAAGTGTATTCTCATTAAAATCTATAGAATCTATACATTACCAAACAACAAAATGCTAGGAAACAAACCCAAAATCCAGGTTCTCCTTGTCTAGTCTTTTACATTGATTTTCAACATAACATCAACAACCACAAAAATCAAAACTACTACAATATATACCACTAGTCATCTTGGAATCCAAAAAATCATGATGCAACAAGCTATGGTTGACTAGGGCAAGGGTTTCAACCACCAAACCAATTAGATTCAATCAAAATTTAATTCATTAGAGGAAAACCAAGCAACCTGGAGCAAATAGATCCTAAAATGATCTCTATTTATGATAAATCTTCCGACTTGTGTACTGAAGATCATGAATTCACCAAGCTTATCAATCTGATTGCCCACCTACAACATGCCTTGAGAAACTCTTACCCACTTTTTCATTATATAAACCCTCTGTAATCAATCACCAAACCACTGGACCACACTGCATCAGTTAACAAAATCATATCCTACCAAATCCAGCCACCCCAGCATTCAATTCTAGTCCTTCTATCGTTGAAAAACCCTTTAAAAATTTGAATTTGGGAGAAATGACTATGTTATGGCCCTAGATGGTAAATCAATGGCCAACATTCAAACTTAGATCTACTTTATATCATCACCATTAGATCTCCTTACTTTTCCCGAGTTTCATATTTTCTCTTTAGTCATGAGATCGCATAGATATCTCTTTAACTTCTATACTTTCTTGTGATCCTGCAACTGAAGAAACTCTAAGTGCCCACCAGGTGATGAGACAAAAACAACAAACTGCATTCTGACCTAGAGATTCAGTGGCCAAAGGAAATCACATAATCGTAGCAACCTTCACAACCTGTTGAAAAGTCTCTGCCACATCAACACCTTGTAGCCAATGAGAAATGAGCATCTCAGCACTATCTGACAGCAGACCCACTAAGCACTTCATTCCCTAAAGAGAATCGGATGGCTGTCATTATATCATTGAGTTAAAAATCATGCATCTTATATCAATGGTATGATGACAACCACTAGATCTCATCAATACTTAACCATCAAAGAATGTCAGGCCTACTGACACCATCCCTATCATTATCCATGTCAACTAGTTAGAACATCACAAATCTACAACACTTGGCAATTGGACCCACTGAGAAATGCCATATCGTTGGGAAAATTAGATGGCTATCATATGATCGCATAGCTTAGAAGATTCCATATGATCATATGCCAGTCATAGATCTTGAATCTACTATGGATATCATAAAAACTTGGCCCCACCATGCCTTATCATCCATTCCATTGAATCATAAACTACCATGTTACACAGAGTGGGTCCATTGCCTTCCCATATGGTCTGATACCAAATCAATGGACATCACATGATCTCATGGAAGAAGACTATTCCATACACTTTTATGCTAGCTGTTAGATCTTCTCTCAACTAAATGTAGGGCCCTACCATGAAGTGATCTAGTGATTGAGGAGAGAATAAACCGCTAGCAGAGTCGCAGAATGTTTTGGGACTTAACCACTACATTATGCGATCAAGAGATAACTGTGCTCGCCAATTTGCTGAATGTTAAGGCACAGGCCATCGAGACATGGAGAATATGCAAACAAAGGAAATCACCCAATCACTAAACCAAAAGCCTAACCTGGGTCAAGTCCTGAGAATGAGTGACTGAGACCATTCTCAAAGTTGCAGAATACTTTCTAAACCATGGGTTCATTGCAAGAGCAAGTGAGCACAAGCCTTCGCTAAGTCACTGAAAGATTTTTAACCATTATCTTTTTATTATGAGAATCAGTGACCAAAGGGAAACATACTTTGACACTTCTTCATTTTCCAAGTCATTGAAGGTTAACATGAGACTGGTAGGAAACTAGCAAATAAGAAACAACACAGTCACTGAATCGCATGAAGGTTTAAGAATGAGGAAATGCATGGCACGATTTAGTGAAAAAAAGGAATATAACCACATGTAGAAAGGAAACATAAGTGACCTAAAAAAGGTAATGAAAAAAAAGAACATGGTCAAGATAGACTAGGGTTTTCTCCTTCCAATGACTATAAATATGAATTTTTGAACTAGGGTTTCAAGCTAGAGACAAGGAAAAAAAATCAGAGGCTAGGGAAAAACTTTTATAGCCATGAAAATTTTGCAGGTGCTAACAGTTACAATGTCTTGTAATTTCTCAATAATCTCCTTCAGGAATCCTTCAAGACTCTTTACTTTCTTATTCTTTCCAATGATCTTGTTCAAAGATGTGATCAATTCAATCTGATCATCATCATCTACTTCCTTTCCCAAATTCTCAATTATAGATCCAATCTAAGTTTTCTTGCCAGTCTCAGGTGTAAGACTGATGTCTTCTTGAGTGGGAATAGGCACTAGTTTTTTTGTCACTTTAGGTTCTACAACTGTGGTCTCTATTTTCTCTTCTCCTTTGGTAGTCTCGTACTCTTCAAAAGCTGAATTTTCAACAATGTTTTCAAGATTCTTGAATAAGTTATCATCACTATCCATGGTGATCTTAGTTCCTTCTACATTCATGACTTCATCCTCAATGTTTATGGCTGGTGGAGAGGGAATGTCCTCTTGTTATGCTTCTTCTACTAGTTGATCTTTAGATTCTGCTACAACTAATGATTCTCCAACATTATCTGAAATTACCTTAATGATTTCTTTCTCTATTTTTGCATTAACTTCTTCATATCTACCTCCCATAATCTGAATAGTTCTCTTCTTGGTTCTCAAATGGGTGCTTAAAGCTTTCATAATCTTATTGAAATGTACTTCATCTCTTACAACACAAAGCTTTCTTACAAGATTTTCTCTAATAGATATGTCCTCTTTTGATGCTCTCGTCTTCCTATTTACATGTTTATTGTACAAATCATCAGGTATCTTACCCTAAATTGTATCAAACTTCTTATTAGATAAAATCATATGCTTTACCACTACATTTTCCAGATTTAATCTTTTTACATAATCATAGAGATCATAATACTTGTTCATTTTTGTAAAGTCTCCATCTTGAATGATTTGTTCATTAACCTTCTCAACTCTAGGTTTCCAAGTTTTCTTCTTAATAGAAGTGTCATCATCCTTGATTTCAACAATTTTTCTTTGAACTAGTGGCACCAATGTCTTCTACCTCTTACCTAGTCGAGTAGGACTATCTTTTACTCTTTTTCTAGGTGTGGAGGAGGTGGATCTAGTGGATATCCTTGCTTCTTGATCCTTATCTTTTACTCTTTTACTCTTTTGTTGTGATACCAATCATTAGAAATAGGTAATACTTAGAGTGGGGGGTGAATCAGTATTCTAAAAACTTTTATTTTTTCCCAATTGTGGATATAACATATAATCTTAACACATGCACAGCATAAGAATCTAAACAACATGCATAGCAATAAAACTAAAGAACTCATAACACATTATTTATTCTCGAGGAAACCCTGGCCAAGGGAAAACCCCAGTGAGGATGGTACCCACAAAGATCCAATAATCAAAAGTATCCTCTTAAGGATGTTGATGCTACTAGGAGTCTATTACATGCACATAGTGTCTTAGTTCTGATTAAGAGACTATAGGCCTTGTTTGAAGCCTCAACCCTGTTAGGAGTTGGTAGTACAAAATATATTTACCAGATGAGCCCACTGCCCAAACAAGTAATGTACAATATTTCTTGATTACAAAAGAAAGTCAAGGTACATAACCTTATACTACTTGCATCAATATCTTTTCGATGCTCTTTCACTATCACTATTACATATACATCATATATCTCACATCATATCACTTCTTTCTATTTTTTTCTTCTTACAATTTACAATTACATTTATACAAGTTATTAAGGCTAATAAATTTTCATTCGGCTACCATATTACAAAATAACTTTACCCAAGGGTTAACATCTAGGATTTCATCCCTTTATATTATTAAGTCATTATTTTGATAAATAAAATAATCCCTTAACTCTTTATCAATTCTATCTTCATATTTTGTCCTGTCGGCCTGACACTGTCTTTAGTAAAACTATCATAACTTCTTTCATACATGTCGTACTAACTTGTGATCTAAGATGAGTCTTCAATAGTCACCATAGAGTCTATGTTAACATGTGTAAGCACTGAACTTACTCCAATCAACATCATAGACAAAAACTATCATCAAGTTCACTGGTAAAAACACACTATCTCATACTTAGAAAATTTTGCATTGTGCTCTGACATAGTGGCTCTGTGACCTCTGTGATCTTCATGTAGATCATACATTTCCATAATGACAACATCTATATAATCAACTCAGCCAAATTTCCAACCATCTCCTCCTTTGTCATTGGTGGCAACATATGGGAAAATTGCCTAAGTCATAAAACTTCAAAATCTCAAAATTGTGGCCATAATACAAAACATATATATACTGTCCTTATGACTTTATTAATCCTTTCTATATACTATACTCCCCCTAAGAGTAAGTATCCTTTAACAATTTTCTTCTATATATCTCTCCCCCTTTGAAAATAATGACAAAAAAAGGTAAGGAGGGTAACAAAACTATGTTCACAAAAAGTTATACCTTAATTCAATATTGCGAAGTCGGTAGGCTTGCAATAGAATCTACAAAATTGATCTTTATAGCCTCTAACTCTTTCTCCCATGATTTCTTAATTGAATCTACCACATTCAGTAGTAGGCATAATCCATAAGATGCTATCTCAAATGCTTGGAGATTCTCAAAGATAAACTTTTGAAAAGATATCTTTGTTGAAAGACATTCTTCCAATTGCACTTCAATAGTGCTTAGGTTTATATAAATATGTTCTCTCAAAAGAGTGAATCACTTCATTTTCCTATCTTTTTCATCTTGCAAAATTTTGATCTCATCATATATCTTACAAATTTTCTACTCAAGATCAGATACCTTCACATTTGGGCTTCAAAGAAGGTCTGTTTCATTCTGAATTTCTACTTCCTTCATCTTCATCTTCTGATCTTCCTCTACTACCAAGATTTCTAATTTTGTACACTAAATTTACAAGGATTTACCTCTTTCCAAGTTCTTCCTCAAGTCCTTTATACAAATATCAAGGTTATTGATCTCATTCCTGATATTATGACTGATGTTAAAGAGTGTTTTGGCCTCATAAGTTGCTTGAGCTTTCATCTTTTCTATATCAGATAGGTTTGTAAACTCATTATCAAAAGTTTTCAGTACTTCCTTTGCTCTTTCCAGAGGGTCATCTTTTACAATTTGTGTAGTTACAATGCCTTGAAATTTCTTAGTAAGCTCCTTTAGGCATCCTTCAAGACTCTTTACTTTCTTATTCTTTACAATGATCTTTTCAAAGATGTGATCAATTCTATTTGATCATCATCATCTACTTCCTTTCCCAAATTCTCATTTATAGATCAAATCTAAGTTTTCTTGCTAGTCTCAGGTGTAAGATGGATATCTTCTTGAGTGGGAATAGGTACTAGTTTTTTCTATCACTTTAGGTTCTACAACTATGGTCTATGTTTTCTCTTCTCCTTTGGTAGTCTCCTGCTCTTCAAAAGGAAAATTGTCAACAATGTTTTCAAGATTCTTGAATAAGTTATCATCACTATCCAAGGTGATCTTAGTTCCTTCTACATTCATGACTTCATCTTCAATGTTTATGGCTAGTAGAGAGGGAATGTCCTCTTGTTCTACTTTTTCTACTACTTGATCTTTAGATTCTACCTCAACTAATGATTCTCTAGCATTCTATGACATTACCTTAATGATTGTTTGCTCTATTTCTACATTAACTTCTCCATATCTACCTCCCATAATCTAAATAGTTCTCTTCTTGGTTCTCAAATGAGTGCTTAAAGCTTTCATAATTTGATTTAAGTGTACTTCATCTCTTACAACACAAAGCTTTCTTACAAGATTTTCTCTAATAGCTATGTCCTCTTCTAATGCTCTCTTCTTCCTATTTACAAGTTTATTATAGAAATCATCAGGTATCTTACCTTGAATTGTATCAAACTTCTTATTAGATAAAATCATATGCATTACCACTGCATTTTCCAAATTTAATATTTTTGCATAATCATAGAGATCATAATACTTGTTCATTTTAGTAAAGTCTCCATCTTGAATGTTCTATTCATTAACCTTCTCAACTCTGGGTTTCCAAGTTTTATTCTTAATATAAGTGTCATCATCCTTGATTTTACAAAAAAAAAATTTGAGCTAGTGGCACCAATGTCTTCGGTCTCTTAGTCAGTCTAGTAGCACTTTGTTTTACTCTTTTTCTAGGTGTGGAGGAGGTGGATCTAGTGGATATCCTTTCTTCTTGATCCTTCTTTGTTTCTTCCACTTTCACCTTAACTTATGGTTCCCCTTGTTGTACTACAATCGATGATATAGGTGGAATAGACAAAACTTCTTTTTTGTCCAATATCTCTAATTGCTAATTTTGTTTTCTTGGCTACCAAGAATTCATGCCTAGTCATCCTTGTATCTTCAGATTTGTTAGTCTCATTAGACTTCTTCTCATCTATGCTTTCAGATATTTTCAAATCTAGTTCCTTACTTTGATACAACACAAAGATTTCTTACAAGATTTTCTCTAATAGCTATGTCCTCTTCTGATGCTCTCTTCTTCCTATTTATAAGTTTCTTGTACAAATCATCAGGTATCTTACCCTGAATTGTATCAAAATTCTTATTAGATAAAATCATATGCTTTACCACTACATTTTCTAGAGGGTCATCTTTTGCAATATGTGTAGTTATAATGCCTTATAATTTCTCAGTAAGCTCCTTTAGGCATCCTTCAAGACTCTTTATATCAACTCTTAAAAGCTTTTCCATTTTCACAGGAGAGGATCAAACATCTACTTTTGAGCATATAAGAGATGTGGCATCCTTGTGTGCCCTTCATAATATAACCCAAGATAATGTGGCCATGAGATTATTGATAGCTTCCCTCAAAGGTAAATCTTTACAATGGTTTAGAGGCTTAGCAATTGGTTCTATAGCTGATTGGGATGGGTTGGGTCAAGTCTTGACCAATCAATTTGAAGATAAATCAGACCAGCTCTTATTAGTTGAGCATTTGACTACTATTAGAAGGTCACCCCAAGAATACATGATGGATTTTAATTTCAGATTTGAGAGGACATGGAATAGAATACTAGCCATAGTTAGACATTCAATCTAGCATGATTTTCTATACTATCTAAGAGCCCTTAATAGTGATATCTCTATTATGATCCAATCCATGGGAGGGACTAATTTACCAGTAGCATATGACCTTGCTATAAGTGATGAAAAAATCCTAATCCAAGTGTGAAAGATAGCCCCAAGGCCTCCAATGCCTATTTTTCCTAAGCTTCATCCTATTCCTGAAGCAATTCCAACTTTGGCATCTATTCCACCTCTCCTAGCTACTTCTCAAGAAGTTGTTAGCCCAGTTGTGAACCAATCTCAAGAGCTGAACAAGATCAAAAAGGCCTTGAAAATTATTACTAATGAGTTGGTTAGTCTAAATAAATAGTTGTCCCAACCTTACTAGAAACCCTATCAACAACCTTATCAGTAGCCCTATCAAAGTCATTACCAAAAAATAGACCCCAATGCCAATAAGGCCAGCAAGGCCAAGCACAAAATTATAACCAAAAAGCCAGCCAGCCCTATAATCCTAACACTCCTAGTACTTCAAGAGAGTTGGTTCTTGTAGCTCAGAATAACATGGTGCAAGAATATCAATGGGGCTACCCATGTAATCAACAACATATCCAAGAGATGTTTCCTAATAGCTATGCTTAGGCCCTCATGGTGTAGAAAAATGTGATGATGGCATAGGAGATGGTTCAAGAACCAAAGATTCAAAAAGTTCTAGTTGCTACCCCAAATGAGTTGCAAACACTTGAGGTGGCATTCATTAATTTTTAGAAAGAAGATTTTTGTAGGATAAGTTTTTCTACAAGTGATAATCTGAACTATGTCCTAGTTGCAACTAACACAAGGTCTAAGAAGAAAGCTTTAGAGGTTGAAAAAGTGGCCTCTACTACTCAAAAAGCTCCTATTATGACTCCACAACCCAAGATGGTTCAAGCTCCAATCCAAAATTAGTCAAAAGAGGTTAAGGAACCGGTCAAGGTAGCTACACAGTTGGTGTCTATGCAAACAGAAACTGCTGCACCAAAAGGCCAGTCTAAAGTGAGTTTGGGATCTTTTAATATTATAGAACAAATGAAGAAGACCTCTATCAATGTGCCTTTGATGGAAAACTTGGTGATCCCTGGGCAAAAGGAGCTAATACTAGGTGAGTTGGCTAAGATTTCATCAAATCAAGAAGCTATTTTAGAATAGCCTAGGGTCCTAGTGACTGAAACACCTCAAAAAGAACAACAAACTAAAGATGCCATCTTATAGACAATCATTTTTCCATAGGTTAAACCCCCTCCTTTCTATGTTACTCTTATTATTGGAGACTTATTGGTTCATAATTGCATGATAGACTCAAGGGAAAGTAGTTCTGTGATTTCTAAACAATTAGCAGACCTCCTAGGATTGTCTTATGAGCCTATAGATAGACATGTTGTTTAGTTGGATGGGTCATGAGTTAGCACCATTAGAGTCATTAAGGACTTGAGTCTCACTCTACATGAATGTCCCAACTTCTCTATTCCCCAAGATGTCTATGTCATAGACCTACCTCCTTACTTTGCTATCTGTCTAAGTAGAGAGTTCACTGCCAAGTTAGGGGATATCTCTCAGCTGATTAGTCTCATCTATACTTTAGAACCAGGTATGGGACTAGAGTTAGAATCAAATCTAAAGATTTTTCAAAAAGCCATGTTGAACCCTGTTAGAGTTTTAGGTGACTCTACAACACCCCCAGGATCAAATGCAAGACCAAGATAACTTCCACAAGAGATTGTCAAGACAATTGCATTAAGATGCAAGAATGATATTATTGATCATGGACATGATTAAAATGTACATAATAGGCCTTCTTATATAGGAAAGGAGATAAGAGACAATGATAAGTAGTTGATAAGCTATTACCCATGCTAGGTGTAATCACATGTCCACCAAATGTGGATCATCCTCCATTATGCAATAAAGTATGTGCAATAGATTAGGATGATAATGTGATAAGAGCACGAAAGGTGGATCTCACACACATAGAGGTATGTGATGAAAAATATCATACCTAAAGTGGAAATTCTCCTACACCATGTGCTTGAATGAGGTGCACACTCCTAGGTGTCTCAATCACTAACTACTATGCAATGCATTATCCTAAGTAAGATTAAGTTAAGTGTAATATAACCCAAGCCCTATAAATTCCAATGTGATGTTTCATGAGCAAGATCCCAGTGATTCTACACCTGAAATCACTGTTGAAAAAATCCCTTATATTGTCCTAGATGAGTGGGCTAAAAGAGATTTGGAGGAGGATAACCCTTTTAGAAACATGGAGATTTCTAGTATTGGAATTTATATTATCCATGAGGAGGGTGCTATGATTCCAAATTTGATGAAGAAAGAAGATAAGTGTTCTAAAGATTAGAATGGTGATTTGTGGCAATTATTTTTTGATGGTGCTAGAAGAAAGTTGGTTTAGGAGGAGGAGTTGTCCTAATTTCTCCAGAGGGGCAAAGGTATTACTTTGAAGTTCATTTTTCTTTTAGCTGTACTAACAATATAGTAGAGTATGAGGCCTTGATTCATGGTTTAGAATGGGCTAGACAAAGGGGAATCAAATTCTTAAAATTTATAGGTGATAATGAGTTAGTTGTTAATCAAATTCATGGTAGTAATCTCACAAAAAATGATACACTTAATATGTATAAGCATAGGGTTTGGTACTTGATGGAAGACTTTTGTGCTTTTAATCTAGTTGTTGTCCCAAGAATTTAGAAAAAATAGGCAGACAAGCTGGCTACCATGGGAGTAGAGTATGATATTCCAAAAGAGATCACAAGCCCTGAAATGCAGCATGTGAAAGTTCTGGTAAGACCATCTATACTAGACAATCAAGTGAGCTGGAAAGTTTTTGAAAATGATGAGTAGATTTCTAACTTTTTGATAGAAGAAACTGAGTTCTCTAAAGTTAACTAGAATAAACATGCTCACCAGTATAATGACCAAATGCAATATTTGAAAAGTAAAAAGCTACCCAAGGGACCGATCACCCTTGAGTCCATTTCTAACTCTGATGATTAGCTCAGAGGAGACAAAGCTAGTATGATAGTCAAAGAAGAACACTACTAGCTTATAGAGGTTCTCAAAGACAAATCCATTAAGTTAGGAAAGGTATGCACTCAGCCAGAAAAGAAATTATTTGTCTCATTATGTTAGGAGTTTAGTGATGTTTTTGCATGGGAATACTATGATCTAAAAGGGTTTGACCCCCATTTATCCCAGCACACCATTGAGCTAGAACTACATACCAAACTAGTAAGACAAAAGCAGAGACCTATCAATCATAAATTAGAGGTTTTGATGAAAATAGAATTGAGGAAAATGATTGAAGCCAATATTATTTTTCCCATTAAACACACCTCTTGGGTTTCCAATCTACTACCAGTTAGGAAGAAGAATGGTGAAATCTAGTTATGTGTGGATTACAAAGACCTTAATAGAGCCTCACTCAAGGACCATCACCTATTGCCCTCCATGGAATATATTTTGCAGTATGTCTTAGGGTTTGACAGATTTTCTTTGTTAGATGGCTTTTCTGGCTACAACTAGGTCCTAGTTAAAGAAGAAGACCAATATAAGACAACATTCATGGCCAAATGGGGCACCATGGCATATAGGAAGATGCCCCTTTTGGGCTATCTAATGATGGTGCTACATTTTAGAAAGTCATGAAGATGGAATTTGCTGGTCTAATGAACAAGTTCATCCTAGTTTATGTGGATGATATAACTATCTTTTCAAAAGACACTAATGATCACCTAGTTCATCTAAAACATATTTTTGAGAGGTGTAGAGAATTTGGAGTTTCATTGAATCCTAAGAAATGCATTTTTGTTGTCCATGAAGGTAGGTTACTAGGGCACATTATCTCTAAGAAAGGGACAATAATTGATCCTGAGAGGATAAAGGTCATCATGGCACTACCCCTGGTAGCTCACAAGAAGGGATTGCAGAGTTTTCTTGGAAAAATCAACTTCTTGAGAAGATTCATTCCAAATGTGGTAGCACTACTGAAGCCTATGACCTAGATGGTGAAGAAGAACTCAACCTTTCTTTGGAAAAATGAAGGAAAGAGGTGTTTTGAAGAAGTCAAAGAAGCAATTTCTTTTGATCCTACTCCAGAAAACCCTAACTTTTCTAAAGACTTCATCCTATATGGTTTTGGGGACACTGATAGTATCTCTGCCATGTTAGTCTATCAGAATGATAAGAAGCAAGAGCAACCAGTGGCTTTTTATAGCTAAGGTCTAGATGGTTATGAACTTAATTACACTCCTATAGAGAAGCATGTCCTAGAAATTTTAAGGAGTTTAAAAAATTTAGGGACTTATTATATAGTAATACAGTGCACCTAATGGTTGCTCACCCTTGTATAAAAGACTTCCTGCTGAATAAAGATCTGAGCCGCAAGAGGGCTAGTTGGGTCACCAAAGTCATGGAATATGACATTTAGATTAAAGTGACCAAATTGATCAAAGGAAAAGGGCTATGTGAATAGCTAAATGAAGGAAGAACATACCAAAACCATCTAGAAGAGGAGGTTTTCTTGATGAACCAAAATACAGAAGAGAGTGCAAGCTAGAAAACAAAGATAAAATCTTATCTCTCAATTGGTTAGTTCCTTTAAAGCCTTGAAAGGAGTAAAAGAAGGTACTTTAGACTCTAGGCTATCCCATTTATCATTACTAATAATTTTCTATATATGAGAGATCATAGTGGCATCTTGTTGATATGTGTTGAAACAAGACAAGTAGATAGAATACTGGAAGAGTTTCATGATGGAGGTTTTGGAGGACACTTTACAGCCAGAACCACTACTCTGAAAGTGATGAGAGTTGGGTACTATTTTCCTAGCCTATACAAGGATGCATTTGATTGGGTAAGGAAGTGCAAGGACTGGGCTCTGTTTGCTAGAAAATAGAAGTTAGCAGCCCTCCCTCTACATCCCATCAAGGTGGAGTAGCCTTTCTCCAAATGGGGATTAGATTTCATTAGACCTATCAAGCCCCCATCTAATGCTACACACAAATGGATACTTACTGCTATAGATTATTTAACCAAATGGAAAAAGGTTGTAGCATTGAAGGAAGAAAATGAGACCTTTGTCCTAGATTTCTATCAAGACATTGTATCTAGATTTGGCACTCCAGATTCTTTCATTTTAGATAGTGCTATGGCATTTTTGGGAATGAGAATCTTAGAATGGGCACTCAAGCACAATATCTTCCTAAGTACCTCTTCTAACTATTACCCTCAAGGTAATGGTCAAGTAGAATCAACAAATAAGAACTTTTTGAGAGTCATCAAAAGGACTATAGAAGGAAACCAAAGGGATTGGCAGAACAAGTTGAAGTTGGCCTTATGGGTAGATAGAATAACACCTAAGAGCTCTATAGGTAACCCCCCCTATAAAATTGTTTATGGAAAGGAAGCTAGGGTTATTTTGTCTACTAAGCTTCCTACTTTGAGCTTAATCAAAGAAATTGATCTTATGGAAGAAGATGCTATGCAAGTTAGGCTTTCCAAACTAGTTAAACTTGAAGAAGTAAGAAAGCTAGCACTAGAGAATCTGGAGGCTCATCATTATTAGATGAAGAAGAAATTTGATAAGAGAGCCACACCTAGATTTTTCATGGAAGGGGACCTTGTCCTCAAGTGGGAAAAACAAAATTAAAGACTAGGGAGGCATACTAAATTTGATGCCATATGAAGTGAACCCTTCATGGTGATTGGATGCAAAGCCCATAATACTTTTCAGCTGGCTAGTATGGGTGGAGAGAAGTTTCCCTTTCTAGTGAATGGGATTCACCTCAAGGCTTGTTTCTGAGGTCTATTTCTACCCTATAGATTAGTTAGTTAAAATTTTCCAATTTTTTATGTTCCCTAAGTGCCTAGCACAAGTTTGTTTTAGTTTTTAGTTTGCTTTCAATTTTTTTTTCAGTTTGGTGTGAGTAGTAATAAGCCAAAGAGCTTATCTCTAGTAGTTGGTAGTTTTTTCAGCAAGGAGGATTGGTTTTCCAAAGGAACTAAGTTTAGTTTGAAGCTTATAAGACTCTATGCCCAATGGATCTTCAAGGTAGCTGGTGAGTATGCTTAGTAGGCAAGCACTCCAAAGAGGTCACTAGAATGTTATCATATTCTTACTCATTCTTAGATTGGTAACCTAATTACTAAATGATGCTACAATACCCTAGTTTTTTCTATTAGGTGATCTTATTTAAGTTTTTGTTCATTTAATTATGGAAATTGCATGAAAGAGAAAGGAAATAAACTTCTACATCTAAAGATTACACATGCATGTATTAGTGATATGTATGTTGTACAAAAGGGAAAGAACTAGAAAGAGAAAAGCATCTATCTAAGCTCACATAGGCTATGAGCATAGCCATTACTAGAATTGAATGAATGAGTATGGATATACATGAATAATCAATTTAAATAATGGGGTACCAGACATTTCTTGGTAATGATGTCCGAATTCAATCTTGTCTAGAGAGCTTCTGAAGTCCAGAACCTCCAAGAAGAGGAAGGGAGATATGGGTTGGATCCACTAGATCTATGTAATGGATGGTATCATAGTATTTACAAAATGTATATATACACTCAGGCATGCACCTCTGGGAAAAGTTATGCTTAGGACATGTGTATAAAGCTCCTAAAAATAAATGAGGCACCATGTTTTCACTGATGTGTTTGTTTCATGTGCAGAAACAAGAGGAGCTGATCTAGCAATATACCCTATGAATGGCCTTGACCTTTGATGCAAATCATGATAGGGAAACCTCAAGTTTTCTTTCAATGACTGCATGAAGGGCCAAGAGCACCCACAGTACAAAATAGAGGAGCATCTAGATGATGTAGCATCAATGAGGGCACTTAAGGATCAAATGACATAATGATCATAGGGCATCATAACACAAGGTAAAAATGATGAACATAACACATCCCAGGAGCATCGAATGGACCTCATTAGGCTCAATGAGACATTAAAAAAAAAAGGAATATGGTGTACTTCAATGTTGCAGATCAATTCATTAATGTTGTGACACAAACATATTAAATTCAATGATATCAACTAAGTAAGAAGCTTCAACAGGTGGATATTTGGCATATCTTATGTGAAACAATGAATAAAAAAAGCATTTCTTTCATTGAAACAAGAAAATATGATGCCATTAATTAGGTAATGAAAGATAAACATTAGCAATAAATGATGCTCACTCATGGCCCATCATAGAACTAGTCACAGTGAAGACTTATTTGAATCAAATTAAAGTACCAAGCTTCTCAATAAGTAGTAATCATCAAATGGACTTTTAAATAGTGGATGTTAAGGTCGTGCCAATAGTAGATCATATATCCAATTGGTCTAATGTTAACACCAAAGACAAATCATTCATATTGGTAGTATATTCAAAACAATAGCATCAAGGCTTCAAAATAATATAATATTATGGCTTTCAGCCCTGATCCAAATGGAAAATATAGAGAGAAAGAATAATATGATTCCATATCAAGATACATGGGCTACATCAAGTCAAAATAAGTGAGCAAAGTGCTATCTCCAAATCCCCATAGTGCTAGTAAAAAAAAAAGAATCAAAATGTATGGTATCTTTCAGCATGATGTGATACAAAGGGAAAATAGCATCAAACAATGAGCATATGCACTGAAAGATAGAGGCTTGTGGGAACCATAAATATGTAGATAACATCAGTAATGGTAGCAACACAAATGGAGTCATATTTGACACACCAACTAGCATGTGATGGCTCATGTATCATCGAGTGTTCAACAATGACTATATATAATGAACATACATGATCAAGAAACAATTCAGTACCTGTGCTCATGACCAGTCAGAAGAATTAGGCATCCAACATGATAGATGGAAAAAATCTAGTGATACCAAGACATAACTACAATGAGCTAAGTGATGCCAAGTTCTTGACACTTAGCACAAATTTTCTATATGCTGATAGAGGAGGATCAAGCTTGAAGCTCACAAGTGAGGTTTCAATGTCTAGTATGAATATGGCAATAATACTCCCATTCATGGGCAAATAGTGGAATAGCATGTGGTATATAGGGAATCTCTTAGTAGCATGTTGGTGACTCAGGGGTACCATAAATAGAATGGTGCAAATGGAAGCCAATCTCGATGCTATAAACTCAAGATTCATAACTCTCGTGCCCTCATGAGTTCAAATAATTGAAATAACATGATACCCTAGTAGGTTCATGATGCACAAATCGATAAGAAGGAAATATAATCAAAACTACAAAGCATTCTATGTATCTGGTGGCATAATGACCAAGCACATATCAGTTTTCCCTTGGTTTGTGGCCCGTAAAAAGAGATAAACACAAATAAAGGATGCCCAATTTCCAATGCTCTCGGGTCTTCAAAAAACTAGTCACCATGAATGATAATAGTAAGGTTGGCTCACAGCCCCAATATATTCATACTTTCCATAATGGTGGAGACCAATTGTCATATCCCATGGGTTTTTTGGTGTTCAAAATGATGCTTATGCTCTTAGGCTGCCAATATACCCTCAAATAGATTTTAGGAATGGTTAGCTCCAAAATGTATAGGGATCTTAGGGTAACTGGACCAATTGTAGGGACAAGACCGCCCTCTTCTACTTTAGGCTCTACAAAACATAGGTAGGTGCACCTAACCTAGTGAAAATTATACTTCACACACCAAAGACTGGGTCCAAACAATAGATTGAATAGTAAGAAAGTGCTAAATGCTAACCTTACATTCATTGACTCTCCATTACTATAGGGTAGAACATTACAACCAAAGACTTAAAGTTTAGGGATGGTTCTTAATTTATATGTTTGAATCATAACAACCTCAATCAATATATGTTAATAAATAAATACTCATCTAGGCCAGTGCCTCATCCATTGGGCAAGATCTCTTAGACAAACTATACACACGCACCAGAGTATATCTGAGATTCAAAGCCATAAAAAAATTTACAATCTCCTTTACTGCTTATAGAAAATCCTTACATAGACAAGAGATAAATCTATGTCCCATCTAGAGAATTATTTCATCTAATCCTGGATTAGAACTCACGAATGAAGACACATACATAAATTAATATGCAATGAACTAGAAAGTTCAAAATCTATCTGTGTTGACACAAAGGAGAGAGAAGAATCATGTATTTTCATTAAGTATGAAGAATCCTCAAGTGTATACAATTAGTCCAAGAAAACCATGCTTGCAAATTATAGCTTAGACCTGCAACTTTCTTTCTACTATCAACAAATACTAAAACAAATCATTACAATTCAGACTGAGAAGAGGACTCACAACCAAAAGATTTGAATACCTAACTCCCAATAACCTTGAATGATCATAATAATTCCCTTTATACCAGGGTAACAATACAAGAATAATGATCATTCCCAATTAAAAAATTCAAAACCACCTAACACCATTGGGGAGTTAACACAAACATGATAGGGACCAAGCTGTAGCTAGTAAGCTCAAATAGTCCCATTTCAATAGCTATCTAGCCCTGTACCAGTCCCAAGTACAAAATCATCACAAAACCCTAAGAAATCCAGCCAAAATGACCCCTACAACACATCTTGAGTACTACTTCATTTACTTTCCCATGGAAAGACATTCCTCTGCAACTACCCATGGCAACCTAGACCACACTGCAATAGTTGACAACCATTTCCACCCACTCTAGCTACTCAAAAAATGAATTCTGGTACTTTTTGTCATTGCAAACCCTTTGTAGAAATTTGAATTTGAATATAAATAGTCACTTTATGGTGCCTGCAGTAGATTGGCAGTCCTCATTCAAATCTCAGTCAACTTTATGACACCATCATCTGATTTATCCATTTTATGGGTTCATATTTCTTAACTCAACCAGACACCACTAGTTATTTTCTAGCAAATTGGTGACTGAAGGTATTTTTGCCAATTTGCAGAGTATTTCATCCCATCGCTAAATGATTTAGTGACTTCACAACCTTCCTTCACTAAATCACTAGACCCTTTAGAACACCACCATTTTATCATGCGAATGAGTGAACCCCTTTAGAAATATGTCAGACCACCAAAGCTTTATCCAAACCACCAAAAGACTGAGAAATTTAACTGGGCCTGCATCAAGAAGATTGACGATTGTCTTAAGTTTGTATAGACCTCCAAGATTCTTTTAGATCATAAGACAATCATCACATGAAGAATCTTACCCTTCTCTAACAACCCTCTGAGAGAATATGAAATCAACAGTTGGCACATCTTTGCATGTGTCAGAGAAAACCCTTAAGAACATACACTGAGCGTTGATGCTCAACATCAAGACCCATTGACACATCTGGAAACTAGGTCCCACTGACAACAGCCAATACATTACCTCATGGACCAATCACAAATCACCATTTGTGCTGACATGTCAAGTGGACCCACTTGAAAAGGAAGACTACATCATAAAAGGGAATCAATGACAGGCGTATCTTCGCAAGCCTCTGACACATTGCATGAGAAGATACACCAACCATTAGATCAAGATGTTGTCAGATCCATTGGGCCCAGGAAACATTAAGCCAAAAGCATAGGAAATATTAAAGCATTGACTTAGGAAAAGATTTTAATTTCATAGGGCACCAGACTTAGGAAATAAAAGGCCACCAGGGGTAGAAAACTTAGGAAAAAATAAAGGGAACCCTGGCAGACATAAAAACCTAACCACATGACATGAAAATAAGACTTTTAAAAGGAACATGCAGATATAAGGTTTTAATTCACCCCGAAAAGTAACATGAAATTAGAATAGGGCCAGGGTATAACAAAGGGTATTTTTCACCAACGGCTAGTTTTTTGAAAATTTGCAAGGGTTTCATGACTAGAGACACAAAAATTATTACAAAGACCAAAATAAAAAGGGGAGAACCATGAAAATTTTATAGAGTGCTAACAATGGCTCATACTAGGGGATGCATGTCTCTTATAGGCATAGCAAGGATTCATAATCACTTGGAGAGAAGACCAACTCAAAATTCTAACACTAATACATTTGGGGGTATTTTGCGACAGCTATGTGTCACAATTGCAATGGATATGTGTCGTAATAGCAACACCCATAGACGTCGCTATTTTTTAGTCACAAATTATGATGTCTATGGGTAGCCGTCGCCGTTGTGACACCCTCCCGTCGCAATGTCACTAAGATTTGTTACCGGCATGGGCATCACCCCCCTGTCACATGGCTTCAGAGGGCCATCACAATTGCAATGGGCCTCCCAAGCAATTGCGACAGGTGCCTGCATCGCATTACGATGGGCTCCCATCGCAATTGTGACACCCGTGGGTGGATAAAAAAAATAATTATTTAATACATTGCTCATGAACCACATTAATTGCTTTTGTCTTTCAACAAATGAGGATAGCCACTGTAAAGACAACATGATAATGTACACTCACTGTAAGGATAGTCACAAATGAGGACATCTCACAGTGACTATCCCTTGTGTAATTGCCACTTGAATGTATTGCTATTCAGCCACATTAATGCTTTTATTCTTCAACAAATGAGGATAGTCACTCTAAAGACAACATGATAATGTACACTCACAGTGAGTGTACATTATCATGTTGTCTTTACAATGACTATCCTCATTTGTTGAAGAAGAAAAGCATTAATGTGGCTGAATAGCAATACATTCAAGTGGCAATTACACTAGGGACAGTCACTGTGAGATGTCCTCATTTGTGACTGTCCTTACAGTGAGTGTACATTATCATGTTGTCTTTACAGTGAGTGTACATTATCATGTTGTCTTTACAGTGTCAATATATGCATTATTACTTAAACTGAAGAGTACTCTAAATAATATGTCATTGTGGAGTTCTGATTGCTTCCAATTTGATATACGCTTGTTCTACTTATGTATCCAGCATCATGTAAGAAAAGTTGATGCTTTTAAAATAGATTCATTTAGCCATGAAATGCTTGTGCATGTTACATACAAGATTCCAAGGCCCAAAACTGATTACTTATTATAATTCATGTACAGAATGATAATTTACCACAACGAGGCATGCGTAGGCGCTACTTAGATTTTGAGGCATCAGAAGCTCGTAGAAGAAACTTGACCAATGGCTCATGGAATGCAACAAACTTATTGCCTAAAATAGGAGCATTGGTAACCACAGATGATGGTTCTGAAAAGAACACTTCACCATCAATGTCATGTGAGGGAACTACAATTTCTGATGGCAAGCAACTTGTAGTATATAAGAGAGATGCAGGTACAGATGCTGGGAGAAGTTCCCAATCTTTATCTGTTGGATAGTTTTCATCTACAAAATAGATTAGAAAAACATGAAAATATATCAGAGATGTTTGATATTGATACAAAACAACACTGATTCATTTCTTCATACACCTGTATATCATAAAAATCCTTGCACACTTTGAAAAATTGTATTGCCTTTTACTTACTCAAAAGTAATTTACATAAAGCAGTCATTTGATTAACATGGATCCTAATATTCACAAGTACATGGTCATGTGCTCCATCATAGCATCTTATAGATTTAGATCTGTTCTCTGAAATAATTTAATGTTTTGTTTACAATCCACAAAAGAAATATTTTCCCTCATCTACTTAATCCTAAACAAAAGGCCATATAGCAATATAGATAGAACTATATAATAGAAACCATAAACAATGGTAACCTTGGCAGTAGCAAGAAATTGTTGCAAAAACTTTACCTTATCATACCCAGATTGTTGCTTTGCCTGGCGGAGGGAAATTTGATCAGTAAAATTGACACAAAGTATGCTATCTCCATTGTCATGCTGGATAACAAAACACCAACTTTAATGGGCATGTACTATCCCTTGTGTAATTGCCACTTGAATGCATTGCTATTGAACCACATTAATGCTTTTTTCCTTCAACAAATGAGGACAGTCACTGTAAAGACAACATGATAATGTACAGTCACTGTAAGGATAGTCACAAATGAGGAAATCGTAGAGTGATTATCCCTTGTGTAATTTCCACTTGAATACATTGCTATTGAACCACATTAATGCTTTTTTCCTTCAACAAATGAGGACAGACACTATAAAGACAACATGATAATGTACACTCACTGTAAGGATAGTCACAAATGAGGAAATCTCAGAGTGACTATCCCTTGTGTAATTGCCACTTGAATACATTGCTAATGAACCACATTAATGCTTTTTTCCTTTAAAAAATGAGGATAGTCACTATAAAGACAACATGATAATGTACACTCACTGTAAGGATAGTCACAAATGAGGACATCTCACAGTGACTATCCCTTGTGTAATTGCCACTTGAATGTATTGCTATTCAGCCACATTAATGCTTTTCTTCTTCAACAAATGAGGATAGTCACTCTAAAGACAACATGATAATGTACATGGGCTATAAGTGTACATTATCATGTTGTCTTTACAGTGACTATCCTCCTTCAAGTGGCAATTACACAAGGGACAGTCACTGTAAAGGCAACATGATAATGTAGAGAAACGTTGTCATTTGTATTTTCAACAGTGCTGAGAGAGATTCCCTCCATGAAATCATAGCTACAATTTCTAAGTACGTTGGGTTTATTTTTCTTTTGTCATTATTATGTAATCTGGTATTCAGCTGTTACAGAGCTAAAATACCCAGAAATGAGGACATATCTATGTTGAATTTATTGTTAGCGGCTTTGGTTATTTAGAAGTTTAATTTTATTTGTTCATCTTTCAAGCACAAATGTTTTTTGGACCGTAACATCTTCATTGTTTTGGGTATGCAGTGAAACAGCCCTAACTTGCAACTACCTTCACGGTACTTGTGTACATTATCATGTTGTCTTTACAGTGACTGTCCTCATTCAAGTGGCAATTACACAAGGGATAGTCACTATGAGATGTCCTCATTTGTGACAAGGACAATAACACATGAGGACATCTCACAGTCTGAATGTATTGCTATTCAACCACATTTATGGGCCCGTTTGGACCACAGCACACAGTAGCATCTACAGAGAAGAATATCCCAGGTGTAACAAGTTGTAAGAATATACCAATAGTTCTAAGAAGTTCCCTAGTAGATAGTAGCATCTACAGAGAAGAATATACAACATGAGGGCAGCCACTATAAAGACAACATGATAATTTACACTCATTGCATGTGTACATTATCATGTTGGCTTTACAATGACTATCCTCATTCAAGTGGAAATTACATAAGGGACAGTCACTGTGAGATGTCCTCATTTGTGACAAGGATAGTCACACATGAGGACATCTCACAATGACTATCCCTTGTGTAATTTCCACTTGAATGTATTGCTATTCAACCACATTTATGGGCCTGTTTGGACCATGGCACATAGTAGCATCTACAGAGAAGAATATCCCAGGTGTAACAAGTTGTAAGAATATACCAACAGTTCTAAGAAGTTCCCTAGCACATAGTAGCATCTACAGAGAAGAATATGGGTCAACAAGGTTGACTTCAAAGCCATGCAATCTAATGGTAATAGTAATATCATAATTTGACATACTATCAGAAATAATTCCTAAATAGACTATTCAATCTTATAAGAGATGGATTCATGAGAACTATTATTTATGAAATATGAGTCAATGACTTTAATTAAAAAAATTACAAAATCTAATTCTTGTAAAAATATCAAAATTTGACACATTGAAAATACCTTCCAAAAGTATCGTTAATTGATTAATATGAATCACCACTCATGAAATATAATTTTATAAACCTAATCTAAAAACTACACAATAAAAATCTTAATAGCAATATTGTAAGAAACTATTCCCAAAAGCAAGCCTAACAAAATTTGATGAAAATAATTTTTTTTTCACTCAACTTTGACATTCACAACTTCCTCTTTTATTATAATAAGAAAAAAAATGTCTTTTTAGATATACCTCATGAACCATACTCGAATAATCTATCATTTTTCTTCTCAAAAACATATTTGCAGAGCCTGCTTCTTTTACTTGTTTGTACTTTTATCTCTCTGATGGAAAGGGTTCCTTCAGGACACATTTTTCCAAGTTCACTGCTTGAGATATTTGAGGAGGGTTCCCCTGCTTGAGTATCCATCCAACCCATATTCGAGTAGTTCTACAATTGCACAGTCTAAATTAATAATACTGACAATTGAATGACGAATGATGATACATAGAATTGATATAAACTAATCCTAAAAACACTAAAACATTATTAATATATTTATATTTCATAAATAAAATTGATATAAAAGATCTGGAAAGATACATTAAAAAATAGAAAAATAGTAATTTATAATAGAAGGAAACTTAAATTGCTATTTAAAAGAAAAAAAAGAGTCTTAAATCTTATCATTTTGTTTCATTATCATCCATAAGTACACACCTCTAGCATAATAATTATATTTTACCACCCATAAAATGAAAAAAAGATTTTCACAAGAGAAATTGAAGCTAGATTATAAAAATGAACCATCTTATTGGAAACTGGAATTGTTATCATACCCAAAAGGACTACAAAATTTCACCTTATCATACCCAGATTGTTGCTTTTCCTGGCAGAGGGAAATTTGATTAGTAAAATTGACACAGAGTATGTTGTCTCCATTGTCATGTTGGATAACAAAACACCAACTTTAATGGGCATGTACTGTCCCTTGTGTAATTGCCACTTGAATGCATTGCTATTTGATGTAGGGGCATCCCTAATGCAAGCCAAAGACACCATGATTGAAGGAAGTTGCCATGAAGCCAAGGAGTCAAATCCTATCAATTGGAACATAAGATTTTCACCTTGGAGCTTTGAAGGATTGATTGGTGAAAGGTCCTTTTGATTGACAAATCAGAGTCTTTTTGAATGACAAATCAGAGTCTTTTTGAATGACAATAAATTAGAATAGGATTTTTAGATGTTTTCTTGGTTTGTAATAAATATTAAGGATTGATTTTATCTCCTTATAAACATCCACTTGTTGGACACAAGACCCCTTGGTGACTTATACACCTTGGGCATCTTTTGAGTCCTTGGATGAAATGAGCATAGTAAGTGTTTATTAGGTGTCTTTTAGGTGTTGATAAGAAGTTTGAAGGTCCAAAATAACTTTAATAAGGTTCCTAAAGTTTCACAACACATTTTTAACCTTCTCGGCAAAGTTGTTTGCAAAGTTGTAATGCAACTTTAAAAGTTGCTTAGCAAAGTTGACATTTGTTGGATAAACTGTTCTAACCACCTAGATGGTTGAACCAACATTTGAAGAGCCTATTTTAGGCTTCAAATGGTTGAAGACAGATAGAGAACCAGTATTGTAATCATTTTGCTTTCATAAAAAATAAAAATAACCCTGTTTCAGTGCATTTCTGGTGAAAAATGAACTCTGTACGACTGTACGGATGGTGGTTGGATGATAAAATTTGCCTGGAAGTTGTAATAGTGATATCTAAGGGGTTTCTAAGTTTTGCTGTAGGAAGTAAGATCTAGAACCTTAAAAGTCTCTTTTGATAGAAAATCAGGGAACTTGTCCCTAAAAGGAAATTTGTTATTGAATGGGATTGAGTCCATAAGTTGTTGTGTGATCCTTGAAACCTTAAAATTCATTAATTTGCAGAGTTTAAACATTAACCTATAGAAATCAGAGCCTAATTGATTGGTTGAGTCATTTTGGTGTCTTGAAGTGGGTTGGGACATAGATCCAAGTTTCTTGCTGACTACTCTACATCACTATTGAACCACATTAATGCTTTTTTCCTTCAACAAATGAGGACAGTCACTGTAAAGACAACATGATAATGTATACTCACTATAAGGATAGTCACAAATGAGGAAATCTCAGAGTGATTATCCCTTGTGTAATTGCCGCTTGAATACATTGCTATTGAACCACATTAATGCTTTTTTCCTTCAAGTGGAAATTACACAAGGGACAGTCACTGTGAGATGTCCTCATTTGTGACAAGGACAGTCACACATGAGGACATCTCACAGTGACTATCCCTTGTGTAATTGCCACTTGAATGTATTGCTATTCAACCACATTTATGGGCCTATTTGGACCACGGCACACAATAGCATCTACAAAGAAGAATATCCCAGGTGTAACAAGTTGTAAGAATATACCAATAGTTCTAAGAAGTTCCCTAGCACATAGTAGCATCTACAGAGAAGAATATACAACATGAGGGAAGCCACTGTAAAGACAACATGATAATGTACACTCATTGTATGTGTACATTATCATGTTGTCTTTACAGTGACTGTCCTCATTCAAGTGGCAATTACAGAAGGGACAGTCATTATGAGATGTCATCATTTGTGACAAGGATAGTCACACATGAGGACATCTCACAGTGATCGATTGTCCCTTGTGTAATTACCACTTGAATGTATTGCTATTGAACCACATTAATACTTTTCTTCTTCAACAAATGAGGACAGTCACTCTAAAGACAACATGATAATGTACACTCACTGTAAGTACAGTCACAAATGAGGACATCTCACAGTGACGGTCCCTTGTGTGATTGCCACTTGAATGTATTGCTATTCAGCCACATTAATGCTTTTCTTCTTCAACAAATGAGGATAGTCACTCTAAAGACAACATGATAATGTACACTCATTGTAAGTGTACATTATCATGTTGTCTTTACAGTGACTGTCCTCCTTCAAGTGGAAATTACACAAGGGATTTGTGTTTTCATTTGTGTTTTCAACAGCACCATAACCCTCCATGAGATCACATCGGGATATAAGGGAAAAACAAACAAGAACGTTGTCATTTGTATTTTCAATAGCACTGAGAGAGATAAACAAACTTAAAACTCAGACTTAAGAAAGATGAAGGCAATGCTTCAAAAGGCCGATGCCCTAAACATGGGAAAACACAATACCACCATTAAATGATGCCCTAGTCACCATATCAATGCTGCCAGCTCCGTACCAGTATGCTGACTGCTCACTTTCATCCTGTGATAAAGGTAACTTCATTAATCATACTTGAAATGGCAGCATACGAACTAAAGCTGATGAACATTTATAAACTAAAAGTTTAAAACTACAGATTACAAATGTAGTAGTTTCATACAAAAAGAACTTGATGTCTGAAATTTACCATTAGAAGTATCCAAAGGAATACCACAGTACTGTTGAACTTGGAGAATCGGAGATGATCTACACAGCAAGGTTCAACAGCTATAAGGACTGTTACACCATCTTTAGCATTTGAATACATTTTCTCCTTGGCTTCTGGTGGATCCTCAAAGACCCCCAATGACATTTTCCCTACAATTATCAATTGTTTGTCAGTATGAGATATTAATAAATAAACATTAATCACAATATTAGGCAAACAATGTTCTTGATGTCTAAATCTAAATCACAGAAAGCTCTAATAAAGCAGTTCTCAGTTTCACATTAAACTAAGTTTCAATTTCAAATGGTTATAATAATTTTTGCAAGTTATAAGTAGCTGGTTACAGTATATGACATAAAAAGAAAAAAAATCATTTCTATTCTTTTCTTCTTTTTCTCTTTCAACGAAGCTTTTGCACCACACAAATGCATACCAAGAATTTCTCAGGAGGTTTCAAGACCATTGCATACCAAACTTCTTCTCTGTAGATGCTACTGTGTGTCATGGTCCAAACGGGCCCATAAATGTGGTTGAATAACAATACATTCAAGTGGAAATTACACAAGGGACAGTGACTGTGAGATGTCCTCATGTGTGACTGTCCTTGTCACAAATGAGGACATCTCACAGTGACTATCCCTTGTGTAATTGCCACTTGAATGAGGACAGTCACTGTAAAGACAACATGATAATGTACACATACAATGAGTGTACATTATCATGTTGTCTTTACAGTGACTTCCCTCATGTTGTATATTCTTCTCTGTAGATGCTACTGTGTGCTAGGGAACTTCTTAGAACTATTGGTATATTCTTAGAGCTTGTTACACCTGGGATATTCTTCTCTGTAGATGCTACTATGTGTTGTGGTCCAAATGGGCCCATAAATGTGGTTGAATAGCAATACATTCAAGTGGAAATTACATATATTATAATGTATCTGTCTAGTCCTCATGACTGCTCATAACAGTACAAGTGATATTTTTTTGGGAGTGGGGAAAGGTTCGAGACTTTCACCTGTATGAAGAATCCTTTCTACCTAACACAAAAATACACCCCATAAAACATCTGATTGGTTTGAGTATCTTTGAACTATTTGGGTCTATTGACAACACTAGACCAGTGTATACAGAATGACTAATTTCATGCAAGACAATGTGATGCAGAGTGGTCAGCAAGAAACTTGGTCTTAAGCCCCAACCCACTTCAAGACACCAAAATGTTACACCTAAGAAATTTAGCCTCTGATTCTATCAGACTAGTTTAAAATATTTGTACTAGAGGGACTTCAAAGGTTTCAAGATACTTCTAACACCTTATTGAGTCAATCCCAACCAAGACCAAATTTCCTTTTAGGGACAAGTTCCCTGATTTTCTACCAAAAGAGACTTTATTGATCCTAGGCTTTGCCAACCCAATAAAACATTTGAAAACTCTTAAGATTCCCTAAAACATGCAGAATCATGCATTGGTTGTGTTCCAAACAACCCAAGACATCAAAATCACAAATAGACCTAGTGACTCTAGTAGGTCTCCAAAACCTATTCTACAGCAATAACTCTTCAATTTGACAAAGGACCTTATGAACTTATATGTTTTTTGAGTACCCTTTTTGATGTTCTAACAATCCTCCAACTCCTAGACCCTGACTCCACTCCAGCATATCAATGTCCTTATTGAGTCCACAGACCTAATGCATGCCTTTGGGTGTGGGTTCCAAAACAAGGCATTGAAAATGGGTGCATGAAACCAAGATCAGAGTTTGAAATGTCCACCATGCTCTAAAGATCTAGATTCAATAAGGTTTGAGGTCCTTTACTTGCTGCTACCCTCTGATCTTGCATAATCCATCAACTCCTAGTCAAGAACATTGAGATTCTTGACCTAGGGCTTGCTCTCAAAATTCTCTGGCTTAGTATCCTATTCCAAAGCTTTTAAAATATGAAAATAAACCCCCTTAACTTGCATTTTACAAAGAACAGAGGATATCCTATGGTTTATTTGCAAGTTAAGGCCATTTGAATGCAATAACCCAAAAAATGAGGGTTTGACAGAACAACAGATAAGAAAAAGGAATAACTTTGATATAAGGTGTCTTGAATCTACAAAATAAACTCTCAAAGCATAAGATATAAATACTCTAACTTCCACACTGGTCTTCCCTCCCTTTCACATCCGTACACTATACAGTGCTTGAAGGAAATGCACAGAAAAGGCTCTGAAATAGTGGCTCTATCTGACAGAGAGTCCATGCTAGGCTTCATGACTAACCTAGAGTACATTCCTTGTTATGGAGGAAGTTTGAATGGTGAAGAACTTATGGAATGGATAGAGGACCTAGATAACCATTTTGACTACAAGTATCTTATTAATAACCATTTTGACTACAAGTATCTTATGGAAAGAGGACCTTGATAACCATTTTGACTCATTTAGTATCTTATTGAGCTTCACTTTGTTTCGAGAATATATTTTAATATTCTCTACTAAACAAGGTCAACCACGTGAAGGTGGAAGCTCATTTGGCCCCACCCACCTCCCCCTAACATCACTCTACATTCCCCATTAACATCTAACATTCATTCATTCTTTCAATTATTAATAAAATGTAACATTCAATCAATATCACATGATAACATTCATTAACACATTAGATTCGTTAACACGCAACATTCATCAATATGAAAATAAACACATAATTCATGAACATTCATTAGCACATAATTAAATTCATTGAGACATAAAATTCAGTCATTATCAATTAAGGTATTTAGATGACAATCATTTCTTTTTTCTCTTTCTATTTTTTTTTTCTATGTAAGCTCTAAGAGGAGCATCAGTGTTATCATCAATACCCCCCTCATCAGTTGTTTTGTTCTCTATTCTTGATGATCTCAAATTTCTATGCTGCTGCAAAGGGGGGTCCTCTACAATAACAAATAAAAGAGTTAAATTTAAAATATTTAATTATAATTGTTACAAGTATTTAATTATTTTAAAGAACATAACTGTGGCGCTCTTTAATTACCTGATCTGGCCACATCATTTTGTATAGACTCAACCTCAACATGCTCATGAGCACCGACCCCTCGATCCTCTACAGTTGCTATACAAAATGTTACATTAATCCAAACACCAATTGTAATTACATATAAAAATTTTAATAGCAAATGTATACCTCCACCACTAGGATGCACATCATGCGAACCTTCATTATGCATAGATTGTGTAGAAGGATTGTCAGGCTACATTCCAATATCCTACACATTGTTATCATTGCTTTCTTAAAATAGATATACTCACTTTCTATTAGAACTTAACATCAAATAGACTAATTGGTAAAGTATTCAATTTGAAATAAATTTCATTTAGCTTATTTACCTGTGGCTCAAATGCATCATTATTTGAACCTTGCACACTGATTTCAGCTCGTAGTCGTTCAGCCACGGCTCTATAGCCTTGTTGGAAGCCAATTCTCTTGTCCTCTTCTATGAGGCATCTATTGAACTCTGACCCCTACATTTTTGCTTGGTATGGTGAATTTTACTTGCATTGTTTGATCAAAAAAAATTTCCTTGCAATATATAAAAAAATTGATACAAGTTTTCATTTACTAATACTTACAACTCGTGCTTGAAGTTTGGAAAAACCACCAGAGCCGAGCTTGTGTGTCCTGTACTTTTCTAATCTTGCCTTTGTTTCCTTTGATGTGTCAAGCAATCTATGAAAAGTTTGAAATATGTTAGAGACCAGTACAGGAAAAATTTAGAGGTTAATTAGTACATAATTACAGGAAAAATTTAGAGGTTAATTAGTACATAATTACATTCTCAAAAGTATCACATACCTTGCTCTACTCTCTACTGGCGTAATTCCTTTTTTCATGTTGGCTTTATACTTTCCATCCAAAATCAAAGCCTGCCACTCAGCCTCAAGAACACAGGGCAGACACTCGTGCCTTGGGTTAACCTCTAAATATTTCCTGTACTGGTCCCTAATATACTTCAAACATAAACCAGCTCTTTCAAGGAGCTTATTTCTCTCGAATGCACGAGGTCCAAAAAGTTGGGTCATACTATGTACAAGATCATCCTTCAACTTTTTATCTTGGTTATTCCACCTTTTAAGTAAAAAAAAACATGTTAGACTCATAAATGAAGAGAAGCTACCTTTAATATAGTTCAAGAAATTGATGAAAAGGAAAACTATTCTAGCAATGATATGAAATCAAAATAGTGGTTTGGGGTTTTATTTAGGATATGATGTTCCACCATGTACGTAGGGTGGGCCCGAATATCTGCAAACACTCGTCACCAAGTTTTCACCAAAAAATATCATTCCCTACAAAATAATCATGGGATCATTAGTCGATGAAGAGTGATCAAAAACTAAATTACTATTATAATACTATAGAATAATAATAACTTTAAAGTACCTGGAACTTTGGCTACTTTTAAGGGAATGCCTTCATCATTGTTGATGATCAATATGCAATCCTTCATCATTCCCGTACTAGGAACACGGGAACATCCAGGAAATGATGTTGCATCGGGACTTGTTGCATCTCCTATTGCAAAAAATGAAAACCATTATCAAATGCCTCCAAGAAATAATACTTCAAGGGAAATAAATTGGTGTAGAGCACCCATGGCACAAACACAATCAAGGGATCTACATCGTAAACACATAACACTTAAACACATAACAAAAGAGAGAAAAAGAGGGATTTGTGTACCAGTAGATGGTGCAACAATTGGTGCATTTAGGCTGTGTGTTGTTGACATGGTAGTCGGAAAGACATTTGTAGCTATCCTAGATGGAGGCGGCATTGTCATATCATCATGGAAAGGAGCTGAAGAATAAAATTGTTAGATCATGCATAAATATAGAACGCGTGGACTAGCATGGACAAGATTGTTAGAGCATTAAAAAAAAAGATTGTTTGAGCATGTATTGTCAATGATTATGATCATTCCTATATATATTCAGTGGAAAACACAAGTGGGGAATGGAACATGTGATCTACCTGAACCACTTGCAGTACCGGCCTCATCATGGGAATGGGGTTCAAAATTACGCAAATAACTCTGTAAAGACAATGCATCCATATTTTAATTAATGTCATAAAAGAGCATAACATAAAAACCATTATTGAACTCTTGTAATAATTAAAAATTTCATTAATACTTACTTTAAAGTTTTCAGAAGTGCGCAACAACTCAGCTGCCCTGTCTTTTATTTCCTAAGTCTGAGGATGTATGGATACCAAATGTAGAAGTTCTTTCCCAATTTTCTTTAGCAGCTTTTTAATGGAACCGATCGGGTCATCGGTCTCTGCTAAATCAATAAAAAAAGGGTCCACAAGGGGGGACTCCTGAGGGACTGCAGGTTGCTTTCCCTCTCTCTGACCACCGGCCCTCTGTGACAACAATAGTATTAGTATTATCAAAATTACTCCAAAAAAATGAAGAAAATAACATTAAAAAAATTAACATTTTGCTTCTATCTAGTTTACACAATTACAATGAGTTTTACCTGCTCATGTGTAGATGAGCTAGGAATATGGTCACCATCACCTTCGCGCAGTTGCTTCATATTGTGCCCCTGTGTCAAAGATCAAGTATAAAAATGTTAGCCAAAAATTTAAGGTGAAGTCAAGTTTGGAGCCTATTAAGGCATTGTGAGCATTTGATAGTTTGTTGATTAGATTGCTTGGATGAATCCATTGGATGGATTGAGGGACATTGGGATTATTCCAAAGATGTAGAATGCTAAGGTGGCATAAGGATTTGGTGTGCACTCTGATAGGTTATGGAGTTGGCTTGGATCAAGGAGAGTGATCTTATGAAGATGCTTGGTTGGTGTTGTGAGAACACTTACAAATGCTTTTGACCTGAAAGAAAATAAGGTTCAATACATTCATGCATCAATATGTGTTTTAAATAGTTTTATTTAATTAATTTAGATTAATAGTTAATTTAGATTAGCAGTATTCTATTTGTAGTTGAAACTTGTAGCTTTTAAATAGATAATGAATAAACTATGTAACCATTTAAGACAAATATATTTCTATCAAGAAATGAATATTAAATACATTAAGGATTGATGGCATACCTTTAAATTTCATCATCATCATCCTCATCATCCTCATCATCATCATCATCATCATCATCCTCGTCATCGTCATCATCATCATCATCATCATCCTTGTCGTTGTCATCGTTGTCGTCATCATCAACATCATCATCATCAACATCAACATCATCTTCATCATCATCATCAGTAGCAACATCATCGTCATCATCTTCTTCTTCTTCTTCATGAAAATTTGTCTCAGGAACATCATCCAATAATTGTCGATCATGATCATCATCTACATCATCTTCTACTTCTTCGGTATCTTCTTCTTCCATCGCATTATACTTTATCGGCCTTCCTCTCGGTTCATGTCTAACAACAAATGACCAACCCAGTTTATGTGAAACCTCTAAGTAAAATACCTACTCACATTGGCTTGGAGGAACATAGGGCTCATCCCCAACTAGCTCAAACGACCTTGTATTAACCATTGTAAATCCCTTATCATGTTCAATAACAGTTCTATTAGGATCATTTGGATTAAGTCGTAGCCTGTACCATTTGACAATAAAGAGTACTAATTTGAAGGAACTAAAGTCGCACTCAAGTATATCATCCAAAATGCCATAGTATTGATTTTTAGACTCTTGAGGATCTAAGTCATTTCTAGATGAAATATTAGTCACTTGAAAGACTACAGTTATTCCAGAATCACAAGTTTTCTTCGTGTCATCCAACACTTTGACGCAAAATTTTTGACCATTACAGAACATACCCTTGTGGTGTTTAACCTACAATAATATGTGAAACATGTCAAAATTATTATATCGTGAGTTGATAAACATACGGGTGATTAATAATTTTGTACGTACCTGGAAATCTCTTAAACCATATGCTAAATCTATTTCCCTTTGCGTAACATTAGAATCTCCATTACGATGAGCTTCTTTAACCAATGAAGATACACCTTCCCATGTTAATGTGTGACCAGAATGTTGACATCATTCAATCCATACCGTCATCCAATCAAGATTGTTTGCAATATACAAATGTAGTGCATCCCACTCTCGAGCAACTGTACAAAAAAAAAATAGACGACTTACAACCGATTTATTTTGAAGATTAAGAAATAATTTATTACAATAACATCTTATAATTTATTACTTGTCACTTTCCTCAATTTACCTTTCCCCATCAAGTACTCCCCTTTGAATTTTTTAAAAGGGTCGAGATCCCAAATGCGATCTACATGGATATTTGAAGCAAACTTAGGAAGATATTCAGTAATGTACACCATAGTCTAGTATACCATGTATCCCTCTACCATAGAACCCTCAGGATGTGCTCTTTGTTGAACCAAAGCCTTCAAAGATTTCAAGTGCCTCTCAACCATCCACATTGACCTAGTGTGTGCAGGTCCACACAATTCAATCTCCTCAACTTGGTGTATGAGGTAGTGTTCTTGTGCATTGAAAAAAGTTGGAGGTAGACACTTTTGCATTTCACACAGTAAATGAGGAATTCTTCTGTTCTAATAGTTTATATCTTCTTTATGGATTTCTTTAGATGACAACCACCTACATTAAGAGATTCAAGTCACAAAAAATATATAAATACGAGACTTTACAAAATAATATACAATAGATTACATAGCAAGAAAAACAAATCACGAATATAATAAATATATACAACAAATTGAACAGATATTACTGCTTACCTCATGTATTTTCCAAGATCATATATCACTTGTTTGATGTTATTGTTGAAGTGCTCTGGGAGAGATAGAGGTAGCACGTACTGCAGTAATTATAAACCAATCATTTCATTATTTTCTAACATAACATAATGAATAGTACATGTAGTTTATGAATATATTGTAAATACAGAAGAACATAACTTATCTTGATGAAAGTATGCCAATCATGCGTTTTGAGCCCTGGCCCAAATTCACTTTTCTTTGATATGAGATTGCTTATGTTCCCAGCAAATCCTGTGGGAAATCAAATTTTTCGTATGACTTCTTTTATGGCATCACTTTGCTGCTCCGTTAATAACCAAGGAAGGGCACTTATATTAATCTGATCTCTATTGCTATATGAGTGAATGAAATTCTTCAGTGCATGATTGGATTCATGAATGTCATTACAAATTTTGACAATTTTTTCTTTGTCACGCCTTCCATCCAGTATTTTCCACAATGTCTCTGTTATATTCTTTCCAATATGCATAAGATCAAACAAATGCATAATTTGTAGGTCCTCATAGTAGGGCAACCTACTAAATTATCTGGGATAGCTTTTTAGTCCCTTTGGAAGGTTGTCAGTAGTGCCTTGACGACCTTCACGATCATCAATTACATAATTAGTAAACAAAAATCACAATAGAAATATATAAATTACAAACATAAACCATTAAGTGGAATGACATTACCTCGACGATTAATTCTATTATATTCCAACTTCCATAGGCGAGGTGTCATTCTTCATGGCTTTGATGTAGTCTCTTCTTTCCCATTGAAAAGATGTTTTTCCATACTTTGATACTTATGATTCCTGTGGAGGAAGTGTCTGTACTCATCAAACACATGCTTTCCTAAACTTTTTGAATGATGAGATTTCATCTTTGGACCACAAACTGGACATGCAAATTTTCCCTTTGTTTGAAGACCTAGAAGATAATGATATAATTGGATTATTAAATATGTTAATTTTTATAATTAGAATTATCATGCGCAACTTGAATTCACTATAACATACCACAAAAATGTGTTAGCCCTGGGGCATCATGTATTGTCCATACAAGTATTGCATGGAATTGAAATTGTCTTTGTCCTATTGGTCTAGACACATCATACATAGTGACACCGTTCCATAACTCCACCAACTCGTCAATAAGAGGCTCAATATATACATTCATATCTTTAGCTTGATATTTACCTACTTGAATGAATAGTAACATTACATAATTATTGTGACCATTTTACTGTAAGATTTGTAAGTACATGTAAATTAATAACTATCAAATGATAAAATACCTGGAACAATCATTGCCAACATAATGTGCTCCCTCTTTATTGACATCCACGGAGGAATGTTATTGTTGATAAAAAAAATAGGCCACACCGAGAAACAGATCTCATCTCTCCAAATGGATTGACACCATCCGCTGCCAATGAAAGCCTGAGATTACAAGGTTCTTCTTTGAAGTGTTGCCACTTTTCCTCTATGTGCATAAATGCCGAACCATCCGTAGGGATTCGAATAATGTCATCTTGACTTCTATTGCGTGCATGGTAATCCATAAATTGTGCCAAGCTAGTACACCTGAATAATTGTCGCATCCGTGGAATAATGGGGATGTAACGAAGAACCTTGTGAGGCACCTTTTTTTTATTCGATTTGTTCGATATCTACTCATATGACATACAGGGCATTGTGTTGCAAATTCATATTTTTTATAATATATAATATGATCATTAGGACAAGCATGTATTGCTTGATACTCCATTCTAATATCTTTCATAATAGCAGATAATTCTTGATATGAGTGAGGTAGAATATTTGATGGTGGTAACAAAAACTCACCTATCAATCTACAGCAAAAAATATAAGTTGTTAATATAAACAATATTAGTGGTACATTATTCACCCTTTGTTAACTATAAAGACATATATGACATACCTTAACATACGTGACATTGTTATGTTGGATAAACCATTCATAACCTTCAAGTTCAACAACAACAATACAGCAGAGAGAAGAGTTGTTTGGGAGTCTTTGTATAGGGGCTTTTATGCCTTCTCAAGTAGAGGTACATCGAGGCTATCATCATCATCATGATCAGATCTGCTTGGACTAAATGTGTCATGGATCAATGTATTTATACCATCATCTTCAATTGTGTTTTCTGGCACATGATCATCATCTTCCATGGGATCATTATCTTCACCTTGGATATTTGCACCCCCATGTTCCTCCATATCATGTACTTCCCTGGGGAGATCAACCTATATAAAATTGATTAACATAAATAAACCATGATCTTCAACTCATCATCAAGTGATTTCATATGTATATAAATTGTTAAAATGATATAATGAACAACTTACCAGTGGATGATAGTCATGCCCCCCTTCAATGTGACCATTCTCCCTACAATGTCTCTTAACTATTTTGATTAGTAGTCTTCTACGGTTTAAGCCCTTACAAATTTTACAGGGACAATAACATTTTCCATCACCTTTTCTTTTCAAGTTAGACCACAATCTAGTGATTGTCTCCCTATTTTGTTCTTCACTTATATTATCTGACATGATCGTTCTTCGCAAGAAGCAAAAATTGGGCTATGAAAACTTCGGTCTACAACTTTCAGTGACTAAGCAAAATTGTCAAAAGTACACAAATCTTCTTAGACCTAGTTAAATCCTTTAATATTTTAAAATTCTAGTTAAAATATACATTAGATTAAAAAATATACAATTTTCATGCCTGAGCGCGTGGCTACGACTAGTGCAATGGTCTTCTTGCTTAGCTCTAGAAGCTCTCTAGCAATCAAAACATATAAGCTACAAGGCCTAACAGCAATTTCAAAACATATAAGCTACAAGGCAAGACATATTACATGACATGGTAAAAGGATCAAAATATACATTAGATTAAAATATATACAATTTTCAAACCTGAGCGCGCGGCTATAACTCGTGCAATGGTCTTCTTGCTTAGCTCTAGAAGCTCTCCAGCAATCAAAACATATAAGCTATTAGAATTCATTAACTTTCTGTAATTGGAAAACTCTATTTGATATTAGACCGTAAACTACTTCTATTCTCTCCATAAGAACTAAGTACAAAATTCTTTCAAGTTCACATCCATGATTCCCTTTAGATTAAAATATACAGCAAAAATAAGCTAAAAGTCTAGTTAAAATATACATTAGATTAAAAAATATACAATTTTCAAACCTGAGCGCGCAGCTATAACTCATACAATGGTCTTCTTTCTTAGCTTTAGAAGCTCTCCAGCAATCAAAACATATAAGCTACAAGGCCTAATAGCAATTTCAAAACAAGGGTCATCAAAAGAACCAAAAACAATGTGTGCAAATAATACCTTGTGAAGTGGTATAGACAATTAGAAGATGCTACTATGTGCTAGGGAACTTCTTAGAACTGTTGGTATATTCTTACAACTTGTTACACCTGGGATATTCTTCTCTGTAGATGCTACTGTGTGCCATGGTCCAAACGGGCCCATAAATGTGGTTGAATAGCAATACATTCAAGTGGCAATTACACAAGGGACAGTCACTGTGAGATATCCTCATGTGTGACTGTCCTTGTCACAAATGAGGACATCTCACAGTGATTGTCCCTTGTGTAATTGCCACTTGAATGAGGTTAGTCACTGTAAAGACAACATGATAATGTACACATACAATGAGTGTACATGATCATGTTGTCTTTATAGTGGCTGCCCTCATGTTGTATATTCTTCTCTATAGATGCTACTACGTGCTAGGGAACTTCTTAGAACTGTTGGTATATTCTTACAACTTGTTACACCTGGGATATTCTTCTCTGTAGATGCTACTATATGCCACCATCCAAACGGGCCCATAAATGTGGTTGAATAGCAATACATTCAAGTGGCAATTACACAAGGGACAGTCACTGTGAGATGTCCTCATGTGTGACTGTCCTTGTCACAAATGAGGACATCTCACAGTGACTGTCCCTTGTGTAATTTCCACTTGAATGAGGACAGTCACTGTAAAGACAACATGATAATGTACACATACAATGAGTGTACATTATCATGTTTTCTTTACAGTGGCTGCCCTCATGTTGTATATTCTTCTCTGTAGATGCTACTATGTGCTAGGGAACTTCTTAGAACTGTTGGTATATTCTTACAACTTGTTACACCTGGGATATTCTTCTCTGTAGATGCTATTGTGTGCTGTGGTCCAAATGGGCCCATAAATGTGGTTGAATAGAAATACATTCAAGTGGCAATTACACAAGGGATAGTCACTGTGAGATGTCCTCATGTGTGACTGTCCTTGTCACAAATGAGGACATCTCACAATGACTGTCCCTTGTGTAATTTCCACTTGAATGAGGACAGTCACTGTAAAGACAACATGATAATGTACACAAGTACCATGAAGGTAGTTGCAAGTTAGGGCTGTTTCATTGCATACCCAAAATAATGAAGATGTTACGGTCCACAAAATGTTTGTGCTTGAAAGATGAACAAATAAAATTAAACTTCTAAATAACCAAAGCTGCTAACAATAAATTCAACATAGATATGTCCTCATTTCTGGGTATTTTAGCTCTGTAACAGTTGAATACCAGATTACATAATAATGACAAAAGAAAAATAAACCCAACGTACTCAGAAATTGTAGCTGTGATTTCATGGAGGGAATCTCTCTCGGCACTATTGAAAATACAAATGACAACGTTTCTCTACATTATCATGTTGCCTTTACAGTGACTGTCCCTTGTGTAATTGCCACTTGAATACAAATGACAACTTTTTTCTTTTGCACTTATATCCCGACCAACATAAGGTCCATTTGTAATACAACATGATAATGTACACTTACAGTGAGTGTACATTATCATGTTGTCCTTAGAGTGACTATCCTCATTTGTTGAAGAAGAAAAGCATTAATGTGGCTGAATAGCAATACATTCAAGTGGCAATTACACAAGGGACAGTCACTATGAGATGTCCTCATTTGTGATTGTCCTTACAGTGAGTGTACATTATCATGTTGTCTTTAGAGTGACTGTCCTCATTTGTTGAAGAAGAAAAGCATTATTGTGGTTCAATAGGAATACATTCAAGTGGCAATTACACAAGGGACAATCACTGTGAGATGTCCTCATGTGTGACTATCCTTGTCACAAATGAGGACATCTCACAATGACTGTCCCTTGTGTAATTCAAGTGGCAATTACACAAGGGACAGTCACTGTGAGATGTCCTCATTTGTGACTGTCCTTACAATGAGTGTACATTATCATGTTGTCTTTAGAGTGACTGTCCTCATTTGTTGAAGAAGAAAAGCATTAATGTGGTTCAATAGCAATACATTCAAGTGGCAATTACACAAGGGACAATGTCATGAGCCGTGACATATTGAACTTAGTATAATAATAAAATGATTAGATGATATATAATAATCTATTATTAACGGTATATAACAATAATATATAATTATTATCAAAAGATAATAATAATATATAGTTAACATAATAAGTAATATGTTAATTAAATAATATTAAAATATTAATAAATAATATAATTATGATTATAATTATAATATAAATTAATAATAAATAATTATTAATAAATTATATATATTATATTATAATAATATATTAAGTAATAATATTAAATCAATTATTGATATAATAATTTTAATATATAAATAATATTAATAAACCTCTCAATATAAAACAATATGTTATCACTATAATAATATTTATTATAATATTATTAATATTACTAACATCATTAATTATAATATTTAATAATAACAATAACATTAATAATAATAATAATAATAACGTTTAAAGCAATATCAAATATCTGTAACCGATATACATCTACATTAAACATCTGCATTATCTATCATGATGAGGAATGAAGAAGTGATACAACAATCACTAGTCATTACACATCGATACCATGAGAGGATGATTAATGAACCAAATACTATGAAGTCAAGATCAACATGATATGAATAAGGGATAGGTCGCTATGTGTTTCAGAAGATGTATTGATAAGCAAGAAGGATAACCATTCATATATTATAAATAATCATTAATTGCACAAGTTTAGACAATGACATATCCGATAAAGAAATATCAAACATGAAGACCCACTAGCAAATATGCACCATCACTTCCTATGTTATCATGACAATAACATAAACTAGATTGAATTCTACTATCTATATCAATAGACACCACATAAGAGGATATCGACTAAAGGATTGAAAGATTATCGATTGTCTGAGATAAACCACATCTTGTAGAAACACAAAAGCATCAGTGATTATATCACAAGCTATTGATGAATGAGGCATCAGTCATGGATAATAAGTACAATGTATCCTTAAGTATTAACAGGAATGGAAGTCAATTTGAAGATCAAACTCCATTACCAGCAATCAACCAATAAATGGACAATTATCAGAAAATGATATCGACTTATATCAGATTAGAAAGATTGGATATAATCATAACAATATGGGATAAGGCAAGAGTTAATATCGATTGACTAAATACTAATGATAGTTAGACCAAACTAATACAAACACAATGGATGTTAACTACTGGTTGCACTACCAATTAGGGAAGATTACCTTCATAAAAAGATTTGATATTGAGTCAATCTGGGAGTTATCTATGATCAGAAAATAATGAAATAATATTATGTGAACTATCGGATTATGGAAAGGTGTGATTAACAAAGGGACATGGAGGAAGAAACAAGACATGTCTCATTCATAGCATCTCTTCATTTGTTAAAGACAATATAAGAATGCATTCTCGTCAGTCACTCAAGGCATCATTAGAACTTTATTTACTTATCCATATTTGGATATACTCAATAGAGCATCTGCCTTTGGCAGTTTGGTTTCAAGTTTATCATTGCAGATCAGAGACAACACCATGATTGTACAGATAGAAAGGATAGTCAAAAATAGCATTAATATTTGAAGTTGCAAGCATATAATTCAGAATCTAAAATAGCAACATATCACTCATAGCGATATTACACATTTGCATAATTACATCATCATATCAGACACAGCAAATACATTGCTGTAAGCAATAATTATTGATTGTATATTGATATTGTTTATATTAGACATAGCATCATTATACTATCACTATAAGTGATAGGAAACATCATATTCATAGCATATTTCATATCATTATATTCGACAGTGCTATTAAACATATTGGTATCAATATCATCTTGCACACATATTATGATTGAATCTGAAATAGTGGTTGATATCTTAAGTAACCTCCATTACTTAGTTTAATTGTAAGTATCTGATAGAGTAAGTCTGAGAAGTGGAGTAATTGTTCCTATTTTCCAAGTTAGCCAAAAAGGGGACATTACAGACAATCACTGTGAGATGTCCTCATGTGTGACTGTCCTTGTCACAAATGAGGACATCTCACAATGACTATCCCTTGTGTAATTCAAGTGGCAATTACACAAGGGACAGTCACTGTGAGATGTCCTCATTTGTGACTCTCCTTATAGTGAGTGTACATTATCATGTTGTCTTTAGAGTGACTGTCCTCATTTGTTGAAGAAGAAAAGCATTAATGTGGTTCAATAGCAATACATTCAAGTGACAATTACACAAGGGACAATCACTGTGAGATGTCCTCATGTGTGACTATCCTTGTCACAAATGAGGACATCTCAAAATGACTATCCCTTATGTAATTCAAGCAGAAATTACACAAGGGACAGTCACTATGAGATGTCCTCATTTGTGACTGTCCTTACAGTGAGTGTACATTATCATGTTATCTTTAGAGTGACTGTCCTCATTTGTTGAAGAAGAAAAGCATTATTGTGGTTCAATAGCAATACATTCAAGTGGAAATTACACAAGGGACAATCATTGTGAGATGTCCTCATGTGTGATTGTCCTTGTCACAAATGAGGACATCTCACAATGACTGTCCCTTGTGTAATTCAAGCAGCAATTACACAAGGGACAGTCACTGTGAGATGTCCTCATTTGTGACTATCCTTACAGTGAGTGTACATTATCATGTTGTCTTTAGAGTGACTGTCCTCATTTGTTGAAGAAGAAAAGCATTAATGTGGTTCAATAGCAATACATTCAAGCGGCAATTACACAAGGGACAGTCACTATGAGATGTCCTCATTTGTGACTGTCCTTACAGTGAGTGTACATTATCATGTTGTCTTTAGAGTGACTGTCCTCATTTGTTGAAGAAGAAAAGCATTAATGTGGTTCAATAGCAATACATTCAAGTGGAAATTACACAAGGGACAATTAATCACTGTGAGATGTCCTCATGTGTGACCTTTGTGAAGGCAAGTGCCAATTTGTACCCAAGTTACCAATATTGTGGCAAAAGTGGGAATGAAGCATTTAGGGGTCAAATTGGGCAAAGAAGTGTAGAAGTGGCCTATGTGAGGTCTAAATAGCCTAACTAAGTCATGGTTAGGGTCTTATGGTGTTTGAACAATAAGTTTTGAACCAAAATCCCAAAGGTTGTAACAAGTTGTCAATGTTGTCATTCACAACATTGACAACATTTGTGCAAGGGAGCATTTTCAAGTAAGATGGTTATGTAACTATATGAAACCATTGAATTAGGCATCAGATCAACTATAAGAGGCCTCCATCGATCTGTGCAAAAGGTTGGGGGGAAAAACATTTGGATTAAGAAGATTTGTAGAGTAACACAGTTTTAGTGAATTCTTGAGTTTTTTTGTTTCTTTGTTTTCAGTTGATTAATGGATTAGATAGCTCACAGTGTCTATTGGAAAAGTTAGTACAAGTTGTTTTTTTATTTTGTGTTGTGTTTTTTTTGAGTTTTGAAGCATTCCAACTAGTTTGTTAATTCTTTTGTTAAGTACCCTATCATTGGTTTGAACCAGGCAGGTTGAACAAATGGAGTCTTAGCTCATCATTCCATTGTCAATTTTGTACAGGCTCTTGGAATGGGTGAGGAGACTCCATGTACTATATGTTTGGAAGGAGGGGACCTAGGAAGCTCATTTTCTATGTTTGCAATGATGTCCTAGGTGAGTCAGTTGAGCATAGTTAGGGATGACAAATCATTACAAGAAGATTACAACAAGTTGAATGCATTGGTTGCTTCAACTAAAATCTCATGGAGAGGTAGAAACACATCTAAAGAAGCCCCAAGTCAAATTAGAAGATTGGGTGAGTTTCTTTGGCTGCTAAGAAAACAAACTCTTAGTCAAACTGTCCAAGTTGTGTCAAAATACTTGTTTTCAGGCATGGCTGTAGCAGTTGGTGTACAAAAAATCTAGGAGGAGAAGACCTTAGATATCTTGGAGTTCTCAATAAAGGGCATCTGAATCCTAAGCCCTTTAGGTGGCTTAATATAAAAAAAAAGGCTTGACAAAGGCCTAATTGCTAGCAGCCTATTTTTGGGTGCAATTGGCATGGTTTGATGAACCGGATTGAAGTATAGGTGAAGGAGTAATATTGAAACAAATAGAGGTCCTAGTGGCCAGCCTCTCCATGGAGTAAAGTTCTAGTTGAATGTGTTTCAATTTGTGAAGACAAGACTAGGAGTGTGCTAGTAGCTAGATTGGTATTGAGCAGAGTTTGTTGTATTTCTTGTTGGTGTGCACTAGTTGAAGGAGTGGGATCTTGGGTAGAGATACCTAAAGAGTGTAGGGATAGTTAAGTACCCTATCAAGTCAAAACATTGGCCTAAAGAGACCCTAGTGAAGGATAGGGAGTGAGCAAGACAAAGTGTTACATCAATTAACAAGATCATTTTTTGGTAATTGTGTACATTATCATGTTGCCTTTATAGTGACTGTCCTCATTTGTTGAAGAAGAAAAGCATTAATGTGGTTCAATAGCAATACATTCAAGTGGAAATTACACAAGGGAATATCACTATGAGATGTCCTAAGTGTGACTGTCCTTGTCACAAATGAGGACATCTCACAGTGACTGTCCCTTGTGTAATTGCCACTTGAATGAGGATAGTCACTGTAAAGACAACATGATAATGTACACAAGTACCATGAAGGTAGTCGCAAGTTAGGGCTGTTTCATTGCATACCCGAAACAATGAAGACATTATAGTCCACAAAACATTTGTGCTTGAAAGATGAACAAATAAAATTAAACTTCTAAATAACCAAAGACGCTAACAATAAATTCAACACAGATATGTCCTCATTTCTGGGTATTTTAGCTCTGTAACAGCTGAATACCAGATTACATAATAATGACAAAAGAAAAATAAACCCAACGTACTCAAAAATTGTAGCTGTGATTTCACGGAGGGAATCTCTCTCGGTGCTGTTGAAAACACAAATGACAACATTCTTGTTTTTTTTGCCCTTATATCCCAATGTGATTTCATGAAGGGTTACGGTGCTGTTGAAAACACAAATGACAATGTTCCTTTTTTTTTTTACCCTTATATCTTGACAACATCGCAATTGCAAGTTAGGGCTGTTTCACTGCATACCCAAAACAATGAAGATGTTATGGTCCACAAAATGTTTGTGCTTGAAAGATGAACAAATAAAATTAAACTTCTAAATAACCAAAGCCGCTAACAATAAATTCAACATAGATATGTCCTCATTTCTAGGTATTTTAGCTCTCTAACAGCTAAATACCAGATTACATAATAATGACAAAAGAAAAATAACCCAACGTACTCAGAAATTGTAGCTGTGATTCGCGGAGGGTTACGGTGCTGTTGAAAACACAAATGAAAATGTTCTTGGTTTTTTTTCCCTTATATCCTGATGTGATTTTGCAGAGGGTTATGGCGCTGTTGAAAACACAAATGACAACGTTCTTGTGTTTTTTGCCCTTATATCCTGATGTGATTTCGCAGAGGGTTACGGTGCTGTTGAAAACACAAATGACAACGTTCCTTTTTTTTTTTGTCCTTATATCTCAACAACATCACAATTTGCGATGCTGCCAAATGTATTTTCATCACAATTGCGATGGTGTCGGGCTATATTTGAAAAAAAAAAGCCAAAACCGCATGACATTTGCCTGTCGTCGCAAATTGCCATCGCAATTTCACCCCAAATGTATTAGTGTAACCTAAAAACAAAACACAGACAAACTGAAAATAGGGGAAAACCTAAACTACTATTCATGGAAAAGATACTTCAAGAGAAGTATAACTTTAGGAACTGTCCATGAATAGGCAATTCCAAAGTACCACCAGTTAAGTCCTTTAAAACATAAGAATCTATCCCCCATTTGTTTTCAATAAGATAAGGGCCCAACCAAATTGGATCAAATTTTCCATGTTTCCCCTTATCTTCCAACCTTTCATTCCACATCAGGACCAGGTCATCAATCTCAAAACTCCTTTGGGTGGCCCTCCTATCAAACAAATCCTTACATTATCTCTGCAATGCCTCATTTCTTTCATGTGCATCTCTCCTTACCTCCTCTAGCTAGATCAGTTCATCCATTCTCACTCTCATCTCATCATTCAAATCTTCATCATATGCTTGAATAAACCTATACATCTATAATAAGTTATTCTGAGGCAATCTAGCACTTATTCCATAAACTAGGTCAAATGGGGCACAATATATGGCTTTCTTTATAGTTACTCTGTTAGCCCACAATGCCCACCACAATTTTGAGTCCCAGGCTTTCTTATTTCTGTCCAACACCCTCTTGAGAATTTTAATAAGACTTTTATTACTGGACTCAGCCTAGCCATTTCCTTGTGGATGGTATGTGGAAGAAAATGAAATGTGTATCCCATATTACTGACTAAAATCACTAAACTCCTATGATCTGAAACACATTAAACTATCAACCATAATTGTCTCTGGGCAACCAAATCTGGTGAGGATATTCTACATCACAAAATCAGTCACAACCCTACTAGTGGCCTTTCTAGTAGGGATAGCTTCAACCCACTTGGTAAAATAGTCTGTTGCCACTAGTATGTAGGAATGTCCACCACTAGACTTGTTTGGAATTTCACCAATGAAATCCATACCCCACTTTTGGAAAGGAGCCTGAACTGCAATAGGTCTAAGTGAAAAATTTCCATTGAATTTCAACTTCCTAGCAAATCTATGACATGCATCACATTTTCTCACACATTGATGTGCATCTTTAAAAATTGTAGGCCACCAAAATCTAGACCTAATGATCTTGTGAGCTATGGTCTTTGCCATATAGTGTCCACCACACACACCTTGGTGCATTTCTTTTAACATGAATTCAAACCTCTCATGGTCTATGCATTTTAGCAATACTCCTTCATTGCTTCTCCACCATAACTTACCATGTATAATGACATACCTTGCAGATTGCAACTTGACAGTTCTTTTTCTATATTCATCCATCTCAAGGGGAAGGACTAATTTTTGCAAGTAACCAATGACATCACTATACCAATCACAACAATCCATATCACAAATATATGGCCTTTGTTCTTCTTCTAACACATTTATATGATTTGCAATTAAATTGCTTTGTTCCATCAATTTTGCAAGACCTAAGCCTCTTACCAACTTTGTGATTTGGATATCAATATTAAATTCTTGGATCCTATTGATCCATCTACATCTCCTCCCTGAGACTTCTTGTTGCACTAATATATCTTTAATAGTAGTGCTAGGAACATAAACAACTACCTTAGCTCCCACAAGATAACACCTGAAAGCCTTGACTGCTTTGACTAAGGCATAAGCCTATTTTTTAGGGATGTCATATTTCAATTTTTCTACCTATAAAGACTTGCTAAAAAATGATATAGGTTGTTCATATCGCTCTGAATTCTTCTGCAATAAAACTGCTGCAATTGTATGACAAGAAGCAAAAGAAAAAATCTGCATGTGCTTACCATAATCAGGTGTCCTCAAAATAGGAGCATCTTTGATGGCCCTTTTGATACTTCTAAAAGATTCATCTACTTCTTCATTCCATTCAATCTTTTCCTCTTTTTTCAACATCCTAGAGATAGGGATATTGATTTCTACAAAATTTGTAACAAATCTCCTTAGGAAATTTACCTGCCCAAAGAAAGACTATATAACTTTAACATTTCTAGGTGGTGATAGCTTAGCTATAGCCATAATCCTTTCAAGGTCAATTCTTACTCCATCCTTGGACACAATATGTCCTAAGAGCTTTCCTTCCACAACACCAAAAGAACACTTCTTTGGATTCAAAGAAATCCCATACTCCAAAGCCCTGATAAAGATCTTCTCAAGATGCTCACAATGTTGATCCTCCTCTGAATATGCTGTGAGATCATCTTGGTATACCACTAAAAACTTTTTTATGAAATTAGAAAAGGCTACATCCATAGCTCTCTGAAAAGTAGCTCCTACATTTTTCAAATCGAATGGCATCCTAACATAAACATATGTTCCCCAAGGGGTGATAAATGTAGTCTTAAACTATTTTGAGTCCTTGACCATGACCTGATTATATCCCGAGAAACCATCCATCATGGACATTAATTCTGATCTAGTAACCTTTTGTAGCATATTCTCCATATTAGGCAAACCATAATTGTCCTTCAAAGAATTGACATTCAAATTCATAAAATCAACACATAACCTAATGTCACCATCCTTCTTCCTGACTGGAACCAAATTTGACACCCAAGTAGAATGTCTGACAGGCTTAATAATGCCAGTAGCCATCATCTTTTTAAGTTCATCTTGCATTTTTGGTGCCAAAGTAGAGTTCACAGGCCTTAACTTCTACCTAAAAGGTTTAGTGCCTTCCTTCAATGGTATTTCATGTTGGAATAAATCTTCTCTATAGGCTTTCAAATCATTGTAAGACCATGCAAAGACATCTTTGAATATTTTGTGAAGATCAATCAAATTCTTTCTAGTTCTTTGGGATAAACATTTACCTATGTAAACATTTTTGGGCATTTGACTTGTCCCTAAATTTATTTCCTCCAAATCATTTATCTTATCAAAAATTCTAGAAACACAAGCCCTCTCCTTATTATCAAATGTCCTTTCAAGAGAAACCAATCCCCTAGGGATCCTATTTGACTTTAGTTGAAAAACATCCTTCCCAAGAACATTTTCTTTTCCATCTCTGATATCAACATAAGTACTAAAATCCATTTCCTGACCATCAAAGTGAGAATCACACTACAAAAATCTTAATATGTCTTGATCATTAGAAAATACTTGCCAATTCTCAATATTATCTAGGATAGAAGGCTTGGACTTACACTCAATTTTTGATATTCCTGCAAAGGTAATATCTTTTGGCCTTAAAGCTATGTTTTCTAATAAGTCAGCCATCTTTTTTTGGCTTCTATCCACCCAATCAATTCCAAAGGCATTAAAACCTTCAATTTCATCCCAAACAACATTTCTATATTGTTTCAGCCTTTGATTCTTAGATGCATACTCTGATCTAATTTGAGAAATCACTAACTTAGAATCACCAATCACCCTAAGATGTTTGATTCCATGTTTTGATGCTTGTCTCAAACCAATCAATAGGGCCTCATATTCAGCTACATTGTTTGTACAAAGGAACAAGAGATTGAATGAAAACTTGAAAGTCTTACCACTTGGGGATATCAATAGCACTCCTACTCCAGCACCTTCTTTAGAACTTTCTCCATCAAAATATAGGGTCCATAAAACATTACCCTCTACCATGTTACTCTCATCATCAATCAGAAGGATAGGCTTGATCATCTCTTGCACCTCTTTCTCCTAAACTTGGAATGAACCAATATCAGTGTCAACAAAATAATTCATGCTTTTCTTTTCATCCTCCTCAATCAGATGAGGAGTTCTAGTTTCCCTTGAAACCTTTACACTTTCTCCTTCAATGTTAAAAGTGGAAAAGGAAAAGTCACATTGAATACTTCCTCCCATAAAAGCACTCCATCTTCTAGATAATAGCATTCCATATTGAGGAGGAATATCAACTAGTAGAACACTCATAGTTAGTTGTTTGTCAGGAAATGCTGCTAATTTATAAGGCAAAGCCTTAATAGAACCCATAAATGGTACTTCTCTTGAGTCCATAGCCTGGCATCTCCCATGAGGTGTATCAACCTTTAGTCTTAGTGACTTCATGATCTCTACAGGCATGACAGTATTTGATGCCCCAGAATCTATCATGCAATTCTTCAACAATTTTCCATTTATCACAAGGGACAAGAAAAAAGGATCAACTATCCACAATGCATTGTTTACAACATTTATATCCAAAAATATTTGAGGAATTTTAGAAAAAATTTCTTCACTTTTATTTTAGGTGTGTCCTCCAAGGAAGCCATGTGTTTATCATTTCTACTCACCTCTTGGATTCCTACAAAAGAAACACCACTCACCCAATCTAGAGCTTTCACTCTATGTTCTTTTATTCTCATCATTTCCAAAAATGGAACCTTGACAATCATCCATGATAGAAATTTAGTCATATCAACTGGAACATACTTTTGGTCATTCATGTCTCCCTCAAAAATAGTGACAACTTTATCCTTTGTCTAATCAGACTTATCTTTCAAAGAAGACTCCTCTCCACTCTAAGGAATAGGAACAACTCCCTCTGATGTCTTTGCTTTATTCTTAGGTGCTACAGTAGGTACAATTTTCCCTTTTACCTTCACTTGGTTAACAACATCAGCACCCTTACCTTTTCCCTCAGAGTTTTGTGCACTATTTTCTATCCTCTTGATAAACATACAGCCTGGTTTACCAATTGCATTTCCAACTGCCCCATTCCTCAAATTGTAATTGCTCCTAGCTTGAGTGACCATGTCTATAGTGATTTGAGAAATTTCTTCATCAGATGGTCTCCTTAAAGAAACCTGCTCCTCACATTTTACCACACCACATCCAACATCATCAAAATCTTCATCTTCTTCATCAGAGTCAATCTCATCCCCTACATGTGAAGAAGTCATTCCACAATATCATACTGCTCTTCTTGTTATTGGTTCTCTTGTAAGTTCAAAGCAATAACACAATACTCAGGGTCATGAGGAGACTGACAAGCAGCACACCATGGGATATCATCAGTCATATTTACTGAATTTCTATGCAAAGGATTAGGGATCCTGCTGTCAAGCCTATCTTGCTTGGTTGGGAAGATGGGCTTGCCATCTTTCCACTGAGTATTATAAGGGTAATTTTGCATTCTTGGCTATCTGCTAAAATTGTTTGGAACTGACCTCTCCATAGCCATAGCCCTATTGTTTCCTTTCTCACCAAGCTTTAGTCCTTATAAAGCATTTAAAATATTTTTTAGATTGTCATCCTCCTTGGGCTTAGAGTCAACAAACCTTCCCATTTCTTTCTTATTTTGCATTTGAGGTCTACAATCATCTCTTCTTCCTATTTTTCCTGATATTCTTCTATTACTTTCTATGTTGATGGCCAACTTGTAAGCTTCCCCAAGATTTCTAGGGTTCTTATCCCTTAAGACATATCCCATCTTTGCATCAAAGGCATTCAAGTATGTCACAAGACATACCCTGTCATCTAACCTGATAACCTGCAAGAGCCTATGCATAGCCTTTTGGAATCTTATGTTAAATTCAAGGACCTCCTCATTCTGATTTTTCTCTATGTTATTGAATTCATTCAAGATAAAACCCTCATTTGTTTTATCTCCATAATGCTCCTTGAAACAATTCTTGAATTCATTCCATGACCCTATACTAGAATGGGGTAATCCTCTAAACCAATCCCTAGCATCCTTAGTTAGAGATTGCACAAATAGCTTCATTATGACATCATCAAGCTCAATATTATAATCATCTATTACATCTATAAAATTCTTTAGATGTTCTTCACATGTGATGACATTATTTCCAGTAAATTTAGGGAGCTTTCTTCTAATTTCATCAAGAATTATATTAGGATAACCAGGAATACCAAGAAAGATAAGTTGTTTGTACCTTTCATGAACAAGAACTCCACGTGGTGGGTCCATCCCTTGAGATGTAGATGTCCTTGTGTTTGAACCAACAGGAATTTTAGCATCACCTTGAATGCCATTTGTTTGAGCTGCAATGTTACCATGGTTTCCACCTTGTCCCAAAAAGGAAGCAGCAGCATGTGAAGGTCCTGATGTATGCTTAAGAAAATCAATCTTTTTTCTTATTTCTATAGTAGAAGCCTCCAACTCTTCTTTCTCAAGCTCTTTATCTAATATTTCATTTTTCCTTCTAGCCATCTCAAGGTCTGCATCTAATCTCAACCCTTGATCGTATGGGTTTTCCACATGAACTTGTTCATTGATTTGAACTCCAATAGCTTTCTATTTTCCTTTATCTCTCGGCCTAGTTATCTCATGTGTTCTCTGCACAATAGGCTATTCCTCTACTCTTTTAGGCTTTGGGATAAATTTAATTGCCTCCAAATCTAACAACTACCTCTTTAGCTGATCAACCCTAATCATGGCTTGTCTCACTTTATCTTCTTTATCCTTTTCTCTTTATTTCATGATAGCAAGTTGTTCTTCAACTCTTAATTCTAATTCATAAACCTCTTCAAAGATCTCTTCTAATTTTGGGAGAGTAGTCTTAGACTCATCATCTCCCACTTGAATTTCATCCTCATATTGGTTCAGTCCCAAATCAACGGCCTCTTCATATTCTAAAATATTTTCTTCTTGACTAGGATTGGTTTGATTTTCTTGTCTTGTATCCCTTTTATTTCTCCAAGTATGAGAAATATTTCTTCTCTTCTTTCCTCCCCTTGTCTGACTGGGCCTAGAAGTTCTTGGAATACCTTCTTCAATTATATCTTCAAGATGCTCCTTTCTCTGAGACCTAGTACCTCTGTAACTCATCTTATAAAATAAATCTACTGACTAGCACTATTGCAAAGATGTTTGAGTCACTACCCAAGTATATTGGGAATCTTACAATACCACTTAACAAATATCCAAACCAGACTATAAGACAAGGGACAAGAATAACCCTATTTTTCAATGATGACCTATTAGTTACTATGGACTTGTGTAACACTTCTCCAGTAGAGTCATCATCTTGTTGGTGTTCAAAATGATGCTTATGCTCTTAGGCTGCCAATATACCCTTAGATAGATTTTAGGAATGGTTACCTCCAAAATGTATAGGGATCTTAGGGTAACTGGACCAACTGTAGGGACAAGACTGCTCTCTTCTACTTTAGGCTCTACAAAACCAAGGCGGGTGCACCTAACCCAGTGAAAATTATACTTCACACACCAAAGACTAGGTCCAAACAATAGATTGAATAGTAAGAAAGTGCTAAATGCTAACCTCACATTCATTGACTCTCCATTACTATAGGGTAGAACATTACAACCAAAGACTTAAAGTTTAGGGATGATTCTTAATTTATATGTTTGAATCATAACAACCTCAATCAATATATGTTAATAAAGAAATACTCATCTAGGTCAGTGCCTCATCCATTGGGAAAGATCTCTTAGACAAACTATACACACACCCCAGAGTATATCTGAGATTCAAAGCCATAAACACATTTACAATCTTCTTTACTACTTATAGAAAATCCTTACATAGACAAGAGATAAATCTATGTCCCATATAGAGCATTATTTCATCTAATCCTGGATTAGAACTCAAGAAGGAAGACACATACATAAATTAATATGCAATGAACTAGAAAGTTCAAAATCTATCTGCGTTGACACAAAGGAGAGAGAAGAATCATGTATCTGCATTAAGTATGATGAATCCTCAAGTGTATACAATTAGTCCAAGCAAACCATGCTTGAAAATTACAACTTAGACCTACAACTTTCTTTCTACTATCAACAAATACTAAAACAAATCATTACAATTCAAACTAAGAAGAGGACTCACAACCAAAAGATTTGAATACCTAACTCCCAATAACCTCAAATGATCATAAAAATCCCCTTTATACCAGGGTCACAATACAAGCATAATGATCATTCCTAATTAAAAAATTCAAAACCACCTAACACCACTGAGGAGTTAACATAGACATGACAGGGACCAAGCTACAGCTAGTAAGCTCAAATAGTCCCATTTCAATAGCTATCTAGCCCTGTACCAGTCCCAAGTACAAAATCATCACAAAACCCCAAGAAATCCACCCAAAATGACCCTTGCAACACATCTTGAGTAATACTTCATTTACTTTCCCATGAAAAGACATTCCTCTGCAACTACCCATGGCAGCTTGGACCACACTACAATAGTTGACAACCATTTCCACCCACACTAGCCACTCAAAAAATGAATTCTGGTACTTTTTGTCATTGCAAACCCTCTGCAAAAATTTGAATTTGAATATAAATGGTCACTTTATGGTGCCTACAATAGATCGTTGGTCCTCATTCAAATCTTAATCAACTTTATGACACCGCCATCCAATTTATCCATTTAGTGGGTTCATATTTCTTAATTCAACCAGACACCATGGGTTATTTTCTAGCGAACTGGTAATTGAAGGTATTTTCACCAATTCATAGAGTATTTCATCCCACCACTAAATGATTTAGTGACTTCATGACCTTCCTTCGCTGAGTCACCAAACCCTTTAGAACACCACCATTTTATCATGTGAATGAGCAAACCCCTTTAGAAATATGTCAAACTGCCAAAGCTTTATCCAAACTACCAAAAGAATGAGAAATTTAACCAGGCTCACATCAAAAAGATCAAAAGCTATCTTAAGTTTGTATAGGCCTCCAAGATTCCTTTAGATCATAAGACAACCATCAGATGAAGAATCTTACCTTGCTCTGACAAACCTCTGACAGAATATGAAATCAACGGTTGGTGCATCTTTGCATGTGTCAGAGAAAACCCTTAAGAACATACATTGATTGTCAATGCTTTGACAACATCAAGACCCACTAACACATCCAAAATCCATTTCCCACTGACAACTTCCAATGCATTACCTCGTGGACCAATCACAAATCACCATTTGTGCTGACATGTCAAGTGGACCCGCTCAAAAAGGAAGACTACATCATAAAAGGGAATCAATGGCGGGTGTATCTTCGCAAGCCTCTGACACATTGCATGAGAAGATAGGCCAACCGTTAGATCAAGATGTTGTCAGATCCATTGGGCCTAGGAAACATTAAGCCAAAATCATAGGAAATATTAAAGCATTGACTTAGGAAAAGATTTTAATTTCATAGGGCACCAGACTTAGGAAATAAAAGGCTGCTAGGGGTAGAAAACTTAGGAAAAAATAAAGGGGACCCCACCAGACATAAAAATCTAACCACATGACATGAAAAGAAGACTTTTAAAAGGCACATGTGGATATAAGGTTTTAAGTCACACAAAAAATTAACATGAAATTAGAACAAGGACAAGGTATAACAAAGTGTATTTTTCACCAACGGCTAGTTTTTTGAAAACTTGCAAGGGTTTCAAGGCCAGAGACACAAAAATGACTCCAAAGACCAAAATAAAAAGGGGAGAACCATGAAAATTTTATAGAGTGCTAACAGGTTTAATCAAAGAGCAGAGATGCAATGCCCTTATCAAATAATAAAGAACCAACATTGTTTCAAGAGAAATCAAAACACAATACTTAATGGCATGATTTTTCCCTATAATAGAAAGTTTTGATGCCCTAGCTACCAAACACAATGTGTATAGAAAGTTCACTACTAGTGAAACAAAAATAATAGAAGTGCCCTACCTGTGCATCATTGGGCTTCTCCATGACAATAACAAAGGGATAGAGAGGCAATGCCATAAGAGGTAGAGGATGCATTCATTTCTGGTATCTTGAGATCAATAGTGATTCCATGAGCATAGAAGATAGTACAGTATGAATAAGGGTTTGAGCCAACAACATATGCTAGTGCTATGATCATAATGTAGTACAAATACAAGTGAGAGATGCACCAGTGTCATGCCCTACTTCAAATGATAGAAAAACAAATTAGTAATAGTGAGTCTATACTGTAGAGTGCCATATTCATGATCAAATATGCATTCACATGTATGCATACACCAGTGAAATGATGAAACAAAAATAGGATACCAGACACAGTGCCCTTGACATACAAAGATATGGAATTACAAAGAAAATAATAGAGGAAATGAAGCCATTATAGTGACCTCATAGCCAAATAGAGATAGAGAATGGCATGAATTCCAAAATCAAGAAGCCTACCTCGATAGCTTAGTACCGAGAGCTTTTGTTTCCAAAATCTGATTTTAGTGAAGTGCCAGTGGAAATAACATCTTGCCAGATGCCAAATGGAAAATTCTAGGCACTAGTATTTATTTTGTGAGGAAGATTTTTGATAAATGACTATTGAATTATCTTCTCCACCTTTGTAGGGTCAATATTTTTATTGGTCATTTTCTTTGATACTATGTATTCAAGCTTGAGCATGAGGGTTTTCTTTTGATAGGATATTTCAAAAATATTAAGTTGGGTTCTTGATATCCTAGGTTTTGTGCTAGGTATAGATGGATTTATTCTATGAATGTAATAGGTCATCAAATGTGCTTTCCCCTTAATTGGGTGGAGAGTCATTTGTTTGACTTAGGATAAAAGATAAATCCATTGTAATTATTGATATAGTGGTTAGTTTTAAAATGTAAAAGTCATGGCCTATTATTTATTTCAATTTTGACAACGCATTTTTATAAGCCACTATCAGAATCCCATTATTAGGATCAGCATCACAAGATTCATCATCCTAAAATGAAGCCATCCATTCGTTAACATTTTCTAGTGCTTCATTTCTAAAAGGGGTAGTCTAACTAACTGATTCAAGCATACCAAGCTCTATAAATATCTCAACATATTGGAAATCTTGAAGCTAAACACCCATAAAAAATTTATCACAAGCTACAAGAAATTTCTTATAGTATGAGTGGGATGACTCTTCTTTCCTTTCCCCTATTGCACATCTTATAATCCTTATGCAATTCTATTGGATTTTTTGACCACTCAAAAATATGTCTCTATCTCTATTAACATTTCTAAGGTCTGACTCAAAACTTTCAAACCTAGAAACATCATCTTGACTCATCAACGCTGGAAACTCCACTTTAAAATATTGACAAAACAATGTAGCTTGTTCTCATTACATTAGGTCTATCCAAATTCATGCAACCACTGGCTTCATTAATCATCAACATATTTCTGATACTCTTTACAACAACCAAAGCCCTTATCCATAAATATGGCCCAAACTTTCAAAATCAAATTCCCTTTTCACTAGTGACTTTTCCACCTAATTAGGGATTGTTCTTATTTTGATAAAATAGGATTACCTAGAGATGTTATGAATGCTACAAAATATTTATCTAAAGTCTCCTCCAAATCACCTTTCATTCTCTGGTAGAGTCTCAACCTCCTTTGCAGGAAGAAATTGAATCAGCTGAAAACCTTTCCCAACTCTAAACTTTCTTCAAAACCCATAATTACAACATAACCACATAGGATAACTACTTGTCAGGACTACAAATACATCACACTTTGTTACAAAACACTAATCAAATAGAGACTCAAAGTCACCACTCAACACTTAGTGAGAAGATTTATCAAATGCTTTTGTTTTTATTTCACTCTATACTCTTTCAACCAAGACTTTGGGATGATCCAGCCAAGCAGGGAAGCTTGCTATCTTTTACTTCTTTCCTAGTAGAGTCACCATTTTGTTGGTTACACAGATGGGTAAATCAATATGGTCAGTATGATATTGAAAATTTTTAACTTAACTAGAGATTCTAATAGATGCACTTCTTCACTGTTGTTCTCCCTAGTAGAGTCGCCATTTTGTTGGTTGTCTTTTCTTTCTACTTGCAGGTTTACACTATGATTGACAAAATAGTATCATTGACTATATCACCACTCCAAATTTTACAAGAAAAGGTCCAATTAACATGCATCAACAAAGATCCTCCTACACTTTGAGCCTAGATGCTCAGGCAGGTGTACCCTTGATTCACTTCTTGAAAAGAATCACAAAATATTATACAACTATACCCTTTACAAACTAGTTTGAAAGATTTATCATTTAAATGTGTGTGATTGATGATGAACTACTTCTAGAGAATGGAATAGTGCCTTAACCTAGGGCATAGAGCCACCTAATAACACATATCAATTGAAAATCTTAAATCAAATACTCTTGTACTCAGAATAAGTGATTTTCCTATTATCCCTCTCACTCCCAAACCTGATCATGAAATTCCTATCCAACCATGAACTCATTGAAATTACCTTAAAGACTTTAATCCTAACTTTTTTAGGAACTCAAAGATAATCCCACAATACTCTTTGTTTACCATATGCTAACTCACTTTGTGACATTAACATATATGAGCCCAAGATCAAAACAAGAAGAGAAACATAAATCTGAGATTGGAATTCAAATGTATTCTCATTAAAATCTATAGAATCTATACATTACCAAGAAAACAAAATGTTAAAAAATAGACACAAAATCTAGGCTCTCCTTTTTTAGTCTTTTACATTGATTTTCAACATAACATCAACCACCACAAAAATAAAAACTTTTGCAATATATACCACTAGTCATCTTGGAATCCCAAAATCAAGATGCAACAAGCTATGGATGACCAGGGAAAGGGTTTCAAACACCAAACCAATCAAATTTAATCATAATCTATTATATGGGAGAAAACCAAGCAAGCTAGAGAAAATAGATCCTAAAATGATCTCCATTTATGATAATTCTTTTGACTTGTAACTGAAGATCATGAATTTTCCAAGCTTATCAATCTGATTGTCCTCCTACAATATGCCTTAAGAAACTCCTTCATTGTACCACCCTCTACAAACAATTATCAAACTCTCTGGACCATACTACATCAACTGGCAAAATCATATCTACCAAATCCAGCAACCTAAGCATTCAATTCCAGTCCTTCTGTCATTGAAAAACCCTTTAAAAATTTGAATTTGGGAGAAACGGCTGTAATTATGGCGTGAGGTAGTGAATCAATGGTCAACTTTCAAATCTAGGTTCACTTTATATCATGACCATAAGATCTCACATTTCTCGGGTTTCATATTTGTCTTTAAGTCACAAGATCACCAGACATCTTATTTAACCTTATTTATACTTAGTGATTCGGTGACCACAATCTCATAGTCATGCAGTTATCTCCTTAACTACTACATTATCCTCCACAAGCCATTGAAAAGTCATTGCAAGATTAGCACCCTACAACCAATGAGAAAAAAGCACACTAGTAGCAACTGACATGCAGACCTACCACTTACAAGCTTTTGAATTGGAGGATTATCACATGATTGCATGGCCTAGAAAGATTCCATGTGATCATATGCTAGTCGTAGATCTTGAATCTCCTATAGATGTCAATAATACTTGGCCCCACTCTACCCTATCAGCCATTCTGTCGAATCACAAACTACCACATTGCATAAAGCGGGCCCATTTTGAATTCTTCCTTAAGAACAAAATCCTGTTAGCCACCATGTTGAAACACCTAGAAGATTGGATGGCTAGTACATGATCTCAAAGGCCACTAGGATTTCATGAGATCATGCACCCACCATCGGATCAAAAAGAGACTAAGATACTAGGCCCATCGTCATGTGATTTTGCAATTGAAGAGAAGATGAGACCGTTAGCAGAGTCACAAAAAGTTTGGGGTGAAACCGCTAGGAATAGGAGACTTCGCAACCAAAGGAAATCCGAATCATCGAATGAAAAGACAAACTGCAAGAAAAGTTAGAGAACTGGTGACTAACCGGGAGGGAAAAGTGCACATGCTCTTATAATCACATAAGCGGCCCAAAAAAGGTAATGAAGAATTAGAACAGGACCAGGATAAATTAGGGTTTTACCCTCCAAGTGCTCTAAATATGAATTTTTGAACTAAGGTTTAATGTCAGAGGTAGTGAAAACACTTGCATAGACCAGAGAAAACTTTTATAGCCATGAAAATTTTGTAGGTACTAATAGTGGCTCTGTCATGGGATGTATGCCTCTTGTAGGCATAGCAAGGATCTAGAATCACAAGTTGAGCAGACCACCTACTAGACAAAAACTTTGAACAAGTAGAGAGCAATAGGATAAAACCCTATAAACTAACCAAAAGAAAACCAGACAAAAAGAAACACACTAGTATATATAGAAAGTACAACATATACAAAAGGCTCAAAGCCCCAGAACTCTAATCAATTTTTCCCCTATCGAACAAATGGTTTTCATCTCCATTGAGTAGAGGCAAACTAAAAATATTTCTCTCATCTAGCCTAACCAAAAGATGGCGATCCATTTCCAAAATGTCACATAGAAAATAGTCACCATACTCACCATCATTTAGCAAGATATGATCATTAGGCTGCCATAAATATTGATCACTCTGTGACATGAAAGTGTCACACTTTTCACTTTCACTGCCCTGTTGAAGAAGGAAACACTTTTTCTCAACCTTATGGATGGACACATGAACATACTAATCATTATTTTGCAATAAAGAATAAACCCTTTCTACCTCCTTTCTTTGAAAACTAATATAAAAATTCTCAAGACAAAATTTTTGATTGCATGAAATTGGAGACAACTTGCTGATCAAAAATCACATCAGCATCTTTTTGAAAGGAACAAGCACTACCAATGATTGAATCATTAATCATTTGTAAGTCTAAGAAAACACATTCAAACTTACCACATTCTCTAGCATCAAGGTGTCAATGAGAACCACAAACATGATCCTCATGAGAAACTGAACCCACACTATTAACCACATCATCATACTCGTCAAATATGACAATATCAAATGCATTACAATGATGTGTACTATCCTCTTGCATATCAAAAATGGGAAAATGGACATCCAAAAATGTTTCACACATCATACCATTACTTTCTTTATCTTCATCAAAATCTATATCTACTGGGCATGGAATTTTAGAAACATAGTCAGCAGTGTACCTCTGAAAATTAGTCTCCAAAAGCTCTGAAATTTGCTCACTACTCAGTAAGCACTAAACTTCACATTCTACCTCTTTGGTCTCATTGCTAGTACTCCAAATATACTCCTCATCTGAGATAGAGGCTGAAAAATCTTCTCTCACAACTTGTGCAAAGTAGTCATAGTAGGAACTATCATCAACTATAGACTCTTCTTCTACTTCTTGATGACCATAAGTTCCATTATCAACATCAACATCACAAGATTCATCATCCTCAAATGAAGCCTTCCATTCTTTAACATTTGCTATTGCTTCATTTCTAAAAGGGGTAGTCCAACTGACTGATTCAAGCATATCAAGCTCTAAAAACATCTCAGGATATTGGAAATCTTGAAGCTGAACACCCATAAGAAATTCATCACAAGCTATAAGAAATTTCTTATAGTATGAGTGAGATGGCCCTTCTTTTCTTTCCCCTATTGCACATCTTAGAATCCTTATGCAAGTCTATTGGATTTTTTGACCACTCAAAAAGATGTCTCTATCTCTATTAACATTTCTAAGGTCTGACTAAGAACTTTTAGACCTAGAAACATCATCTTGACTCATCAAGGCTGGAAACTTCACTTTAAAATATTGACAAAACAATGCAGCTTGTTCTGATGACATTAGTTCTATCCAAATTCATGCAACCACTAGCTTCATTAATCATCAACATATTTTTTATACTCTTTACAACAACCAAAGCCTTTATCCATAAATATGGCCCAAACTTTCAAAGTCAAATTCCCTTTTCACTAGTGACTTTTTCACCTAATTAGGGACTATTCTTATTTTGATAAAATAGGATTACCTGGATATGTTGTGAATGCTACAAAATATTAATCTAAAGTCCCCTCCAAATCACCTTTCAATCTTTGGTAGAGTCACCACCTCCTTTGTAGGAAGAAATTGAATTAGTTGAGAACCTTTCCCAACTCGGAACCTTCTTCAAAACCCACAATCACAACATAACCACATAGGATAACTGCTTGTCAGGACTAAAAATACATCACACTTTGTTACAAAAAACTAATCAAATAGAGACTCAAAGTCACCACTCAACACTTAGTGAGAAGATTTAGCAAATGTTTTTTTTTTTTATTTGACTCTATAATCTTTCAACCAAGACTATGGGATGATCCAGCCAAGCAAGGAAGCTTGTTGTCTTTTACCTCTTCCCTAGTAGAGTCACCATTTTTTTGGTTACTCAGATGGGAAAATCAATCTAGTTAGTATGATATTGAAATTTTTTTACTTAACCAGAGCTTCTAACAGATGCACTTCTTCATTGTTGTTCTCCTCAATAGAGTAGCCATTTTGTTGGTTGTCTTTTCTTTCTACTTGTAGGTTTACACTATGATTGACAAACTAATGTCACTAACTCTATCACCACTCCAAATTCTACAAGGAAAATGGCCAATTAATAATGATGAACAAGGATCCTCCTACACTTTGAGCCTAGATGCTTGGGTGGGTGTACCATTGATTCACTTCTTGAAAGGAATCACAAAATATTATACAACTATACCCTTTACAAATTGGTTTTAAAGATTTATCATTTAAATGTGTGTGATTGATGATGAACTGCTTCTAGAGAATGGATCAGTGCCTTAACCTAGGGCATAGAGTCACCCAATAACACATATCAACTAAAAATCCTAAATCAAATACTCTTGAACTTGGAATAAGTGCTTTGCCTATTATCCCTCTCACTCCCAAACTTGATCATCAAATTCTTATCCAACCATGAACTCACTAAAATTACTTTAAAGACTTTAATCCTAACTTTGTTAGGAACTCAAAGATAATCCCACAATACTCTTTGTTTACCATATGCTAACTCACTTTGTGACATTAACATATATGAGCCCAAGATCAAAACAAGAAGACAAACATAAATCTGAGATTGGAATTCAAATGTATTCTCATTAAAATCTGTAGAATCTATACATTACCAAGATAAAAAAATGTTAGGAAAGAGACCCAAAATCCAAGCTCTCCTTGTTTATTCTTTTACAATGATTTCCAACATAACATCAACCACCACAAAATAAAAACTTCTGCAATATATACCACTAGTCATCTTGGAATCCCAAAATCAAGATGCAAGAAGCTACAGATGACTAGGGAAAGGGTTTCAACCACCATACCAATCAAATTCAATAAAAATTTATTATAGGGGAGAAAACCAAGTGACTTGGAGAAAAAAGATCCTAAAATGATCTCCATCTATGATAATTCTTCTGACTTGTGTATTGAAGATCATGAATTTACCAAGCTTATTAATCTGATTGTCCTCCTACAACATGCCTCAAGAAACTCCTTCATGGTACCACCCTCTACAAATAATTATCAAACTCTCTAGACCATACTACATCAACTAGTGAAATCATATCTACCAAATCCAGCCACCTAAGCATTCAATTCCAGTCCTTCTATCATTGAAAAACCCTTTAAAAATTTGAATTTGGGATAAATAGCTATAATCATGGTGTGAGATAGTGAATCGATGGTCAACTTTCAAATCTGGCCTCACTTTATATCATGACCATCAGATCTTCTCATATTTCCCGAGTTTCATATTTTTCTTTAAGTTGCAAGATTGCCAGACATCTTATTTAACCTTATTTATACTTAGCAATTCGGTGACTACAACCTCGTAGTTGCTTAGTTATCTCCTTAACCGCTACATTATCCTTCACAAGCATTGAAAAGTCATTACCATATTAGCACCCTATAGCCAGTGGGAAACAAGCACACCAGCAATAATTGACACGTGAACCTACCACTTACAAGCTTTTGAATTGGATGATTATCACATGATCACATGGCTTGGAAAGATTCCATGTGATCATTTTCCAGTCATAGATCTTGAATCTCTTGTGGATTTCATTAAAAAATTGCCCCACTCTTCCCTATCAGCCATTCCATCAAATCACAAACTGCCATGTTGCACAGAGCAGGCCCATTTTCAATTCTTCCTTAAGAACAAAGTCTTATCAACCACCATGTTGAAACACTTGGAAGATCAAATGATTGATACATGATCTCAAAGGCCACTAAGATTTCATGAGATCATGTGCCCACCGTAGGATCAAAAAGAGACTGAGATACTGGGCCCACCATCATGCAATTTTGCTATTGAAGAGAAGACGAGACCATTAGCAGAGTCACAAAAAGTTTGGGGTGAAACTACTAGGAACATGAGACTTTGCGACCAAAGAAAATTTGAATCACCGAATGAAAAGACAAACCGCAAGAAAACTTAGAGAACTGATGACTGACAGGGAGGGAAAAGCACACATGCATTTATTATTGTTAGAAATAAGAAATACTAAGAGGTGGGGGTGAATCAGTATTTCACAAAAATTTTCTTTTTCCCACTTATGGATATAAAAAATTACTTTAGTGCATACAAAGATTATCAAGTTGATTAACAAACATAGTAGTAAATAGAAAGAACTCATAACACATGATATGTTCTCGAGGAAACCCTGGCCAAGGGAAAACCCTGATGGGGATGGTACCCACAAAGATCACTAATCAAAAGTATCTTGTTAGGGATATTGGACCCTGTTAGGAGTCAATTTACAATATATAGTAGATATGTCCTAGTTAAAGGACTTTAGGCCTTGTTAGAAGCCTTAACCCTGTCAGGAGTTAGATTACAAAACCTGATCACTATCTGAGCTCACTACCCAAATAGTCAATAAAAAATGTTTTTGACTATAATATGGTACTTCTTACAACTTCACATCAATAGCCTTTGCTGCTATCAAAATATACAACTATCACAAGTTATCTTTTCTTTCTTTTTACATATCGCATATCTATTTCATTACATTTCAAGTATGCCTAATATATGAGTTATTAGAGCTAATAACTTTACATGGTTGGCTTCCAAAATATTTATCCAAGAGTAGACATCTAGGATGTTATCCCTTCATAATGTTAAGTCATTATTTTGACAAGCAAAAATAATCCCTTAACTCTTTCGCTAATACTGTCTCCAAAACTGTTCTATCTGCAAAAGCTCTCTTCGGTAAACTTTGAATAACTTTGTCTATACTACTCCAAACTTTATGTGCATTGAGATGGGGTATCCTCATACTCTATAGAATCTTCATTTAACTCCACAAACAAAAATATTTCTCCAGTGGACATCGCCAACTAAATCTTCATCGGGTGCTCTATCAGGATCACTGTATCCATACTTAGACAATTTCTTCCTTCAACTTGCCATACTTGCATTCCATATTCTGCACTCTCAATAGAGATCATATGTTTCCATAATGACAACATCTATGCATCCACATTATCCAAATTGCCAAAAATCTCCCCCTTTGTCATTGGTGGCAACATATGGGAAAACTGGCTAAGTGTGCAAACAAAACTTCAAAGTATTTACACAAAATTGTGGCCAAAAGTTATACAACACATATACAATATTGTACTACATAGAATAGCTCCCCCTATGATTATCCTTCCTCAACATATATTCAATTTTTTTCTATCTCTCCCCCTTTGACAACAATGACAAAGATAGGGTGTACAAAAATTTAAAAAAACTTTATACCTTGTTATCAGCTATTGCAAAGCCGGTAGGCTTGCAACACAGTCACCAAACTCTAAATTTCATGATTCAAAATCTTTCTCACATATCTTCCTAATGGATTCAGCAACATTGAGTAGAGTACTCAATCTGTAAGCTGCTGTCTGACAAGCTTGTAGGGAATTGAAGCTAAACTTCTGAAAAGATGTCTTTGCTGAAAGACACTGCTCAATTTGGTCTTCAACAATTGAGGTCTTAATTGAGATGTGCTCTCTCAAGATGTTAATCCTAAGCATCTTTCTATTCTTCTCCTCTGCTAACATTCTGATTTTATCATTTAACTTCCTTATGTTCTTCTCTACAGAACTTATCTTACATTTGGGCTTGACAAGGTGTTTGTTTCAGCTGTAATTGCATCTATCTTCTCTCTGATCTTCTTATCTTCTTCAGCTGTTACGATTTCTCATTTTGTGCATTGTATATACAAAGTCTTTCTAGTCTCAAAATGTTTCCTCAAATTCTTTATGCATAAATCCAAATTACCAATATCATTTCGAATATTTACACTTGAATTTTGTTGCATTTCTACTTCAAAGTCTTCCTAAACTTTTATTCTAGCAATATCCTTTAAGTTAGAAAATTTAGAGTCAAAAGAGTTTATTACTATTTTAGCTTTCTCAAGTGGATCTGATTCAAATACCTTAGTGTTGATCACACTCTCAAGTTTCTCTATCAAAACTCTAACTTTTCCTTCAAGGTCCTTCACCTTCTTATTCTTTCCAATAATTTTATTAAGAGATGTGATGAACTCAAGTTGATCATCATCTTCAACTTCTTTTCCAAGGTCTTCAGAAATTGAACCAATTTGTCTCTTCTTACTATCAAGTGCATTAGCGGTAGTGACCTCTGTCAAAATTTGTTTACCTTTAACTGTCTATTCTGCTGGAACTGATTCTAATACTACTAGTGCTTCCACTACCTCTGTATCCTTTTCTGATTCTGTAATCTTCTCTTGCTCTTCTAAAGCCAAATTGTCAACAATGTTTCCTAGATCATGAAATACTACATCATCTGACTCTAGTGTCACTTTGGTTCCTTCAATGTCCATTGATTCTTTTCCAATATTGATATGTGAAGAAGATGGAGCTTCTTCAATACCAACTTCCTCTACATGTGGTTCCTCTGATTGCTTCTGCTAAGGGTCTGATTCAACATTATTTCCTACAACTATATCTATAAGAACTTGCATTACTACTTGCTCTATCTCTTTTTGTACTTCCTCCTTTTTGCCTCCCATTATAAGGATTGTTCTTCTCTTAATTCTCAATAAAGTTCCAAGAGACTTCAAGAATCTCTTCAAATGATCTTGATCCTCAACTTTACAGAACTGTCTGATTACATGTTCTCTCATCTTTATGTCCTCTTCTTGTGCTCTCTATTTTCTATTCACAAGTTTGTTATACAAATCTTCTGGGATCTTACCATGAATAGTGCTAAGTTTCTTATCTATCACAATCATATGTGTAATCATTGCATTTTCAAAATTCAATCTGTCAAATGATCCATATAGATCATAGAATTTATTCAACTTAGTGAAGTCTTCATGCTTCAATATATCTTCATTAACTCTTTCAATTCTTGGTTTCCAAGTTTTCTTCTTGATTGAAACTACATCATCATCTTTAATTACTGCTACATTTCTAGGTATAGGTGGTACAATCACTTTTTGTCTCTTGCTGGGTCCTGTTGCACTCACTTTTACTCTTTTGCTAGGAATAGGAGAAAAATATTTATCTCATTCATCTTTTTTAGGTACTTCAACTTTTACCTTTACTGCAATAGGATCAATAGGATCTGCACTATATGCCTTAGGTGAAATTACAAGATTTTCACTTTGCTTCAAGGCTTCTGTAGTCTTCTTAGCTATGTCAAACTCGTGACTTGACATACCTGATTCTTTTAGTATTTTCTTCATAGTAGATTCAACTCTCTTACTAGATTGCTTCTTTTCTCTCAAACTTATTGTAGAGTTGAAATTCTCTTCATAGGTTCCAAACCTATTTGCATGACCAGCCAACTCACACTTTAACAATCTATTCACATATCCTACTATTTCTGCTTTAGATATTTCATAGCCAAGAGGGTCTATGAATTCCATTCTAGGATCAACTACTTCAATGTAGGTGAAATTAGTGTCTACCATAAAAAAATGTCATCTTTATGCTTTTCAACTAAGGATTGAGGAATCCTTGATTTGTTCTTAACAATATTCTGAAAAGTCTTCAATACAAGCTTCACACTGTCATTAACTTTATCAAAAAGGTGCTTCATGTAGATTGAGTTTATTCTTTCCATTGTGTTCACATTTTCACTCCAATCAACTATGTAAGGAAATCTTCTCAAAATATGGAAAAACATATAGGTTATCAGAGATGAAAACCTAAACTATGTGTACTTAGCCTTCTTAATCTTTTCTAAGTTCTCAAATAACTGAATTTTCAAAATTTCACATAGGTCTACTTGTTTCTTCTCAATACACATAAGATAAGCTACATGAACCAATCCTACAGCCATGTCATCTTCCCTTGAAATACCATAGAATTTAGTTGTTAGGATCTTGCAAAGGTACCTTTTTGGAAATATTCAGGAATTAACCAAGTTACTGAGAGGGGAGGGGTGAATCAGTAACTCCAAATTTTATTTCAATTACAGATGTATTAACATGTAATTTACTTTAACCTTTGCATATGAAACTTAAGAGCATTCACAATAATGACACATAGATTTGGTTACCCAGAAACCTTCCAAAAAGAAAGTAAAACTGGGGTGGGGATGAAACCCACAAAGCTTTAATACTGCAGAATAAAGTTAGCCGGTTAAGGCTTACAATTTGATCACTTCTAATGATCTGCCCTATTAGGAGCAATAAGGATTGCTAAATCCACCCTGTTAAAGGATTTACAAACATACAATGAAGTATGCACTTGGTAAAGAGATTTTGCAAAAGACTGTTAAGTCTACCCTGTTAAAGGATTTAGTACTGATTCACCTGTTAGGATGAAACAGTAGATCTCTTTGCTTTGCAACTGGATTGCTGATTGAGATTCGCTGATGTACTGATCACCTTCTGTGATGAATTTGTCTTTGTTGTTCCTTATACTGCTGAAGCCCTTTGTAATTCGCTTATCTATGTCTTTCTTTCTTTTTCACATATATGCTTCTTACATACTTCTTGACATTTTTACAACATTGTTTATATACAAGTCTTAAAAAATTAATTACAATTACAATTAAAAAGTCAGCTTGACAAATAAACATAAGTGCTACTAAGTCAGCCCAAGTATGGTTACACGGTTCCTACAAACTAACTCGGTGACTTTTTGATACTCGGCGTCCACTGCTTTACTCGGCATCGTCATGCACTCGGTAGAAGTGAAGGCATGGTTCATACTGATCACTCAGTAGGTTTTGAACTCGGTAAATACTGGTGACTTGGTAGACATGATGTTACTCAGTTTACACTGTCCTGTTCGGTTTGCACTATCTGCTTGGTTTGCACTCTCTACTCGGTTTGCACTGTCTGCTCAGTTTGCACTGTCTGCTCGGTTTGCACTGTCTGCTCAGTTTGCACTCAGAATGTAAATAAGTGTTGTCACTAGTGGCAATTCTTCTTAATGCCAACAATCTCCCCCTTTGGCATTAGTGACAAAAACACTTATTGGCCAAAACTTATATACATGAATCATGCTGAGTTTTATTTTGATTTTTCAAAAATTTGTCTTTGTTATAGGGCTTTATACATTGTCTCCCCCTTTCAATGTGCTAACTGTTTCTATACAAATCTTCTTCTATACATATATCTCCCTCTATACATATCTCCCCCTTTTTGATGATAATGCCAAAGGTGTATATACAAGTTATTTACAGAGAGAATCCAAAATTTGATAGAAAATCAGAATGTACCTTCATTATTAGTGCCAGGGTTCTGTCCCAACTTTCTTGCAGAATCTTACATGTTTGGATTGCAATTTGGACTTCTGCAGAGAGTTCAATCATGTGATCTGCTATAGAGAATTGATTGTCATGAATCAATGTTTTGGAATGTTCAATGTGCTTATACATTGTATTCATGATGGGAAGGATCATGTGTTGGATGTCTAGCAGTGTGGACCGGATCCTTGTGTCTTCTTTCAGTAGATCAGACTGCATATTTGATAGGTGTGAGATTTTCATGTGATGAGCAGAGCTTGAACTTGGTTCAAGTTTTAGCTTCTGTATGCTAATCTTCATATCCTCATCCATTTTATTCATTTTATCCTTAACATCCTTTGTGAACTCGGCAATATTGCACAATCTGGCCAAAAGAGAGGTAGCATTCGAATAGATAGATTCAATGTTTGACAAAACTGAAGACAATTCTACTTGGTTAATAGCTATGTGCTAAGCAATGTGCTCAAGCACTTTATTATTGAATCTCTTCTCAGCTCTTTCAACTAACTTTTCTATCCTAGATGAATCCTCATTGTATTTATTAACTGCTTCTGCTAATTGTAGCAAAACATGTTGGGAGGAGTCTACTTTAATACCTAATGCATCAGACAAAATGTCCTTAGCATCCTTGAGGATTTGATATTCCTTGTCTCTCTCCTCTTTAAGCTTCTTTTGTTTTTCTTTCCTTTGGAGGATTTCACCTATATTTTGCATTTGGTTCACTGATAGATTTGCAAAATCTAATGTTGGAATCTCTATCTCTTCATCTAGGTCTATATCCTCTACTATATTTTTACCCAAAAATTTTATACTCGGTAGAGCCTTAGGCTTATCTGTACTTAATGCTTTAGTAGTAGTGACAGTAGATATAGTAGGGCTGGCTATAGAGACTGGCACACTATCTACTGGAGAGCTTAAAATATTTACACTTGTAGAATCAAAAACTAGAAAACTTACTACTAGAAAACTTGATGAAATGGGAGACTGCAACTCGGTAGAAGAAATGGTAGTTGCTTCTATTGTTGCAATAGATGATTGGACAAATGTTGAAGTTGTCACAACCATGCTTGAAGGTGTCTCTGGGCTGGATGTAGAAACTTTTACTAGAGAGGTAGGAAGGGATGCAATGACTTCTCCTGCTATCCTCACAGTATCATCTACCTCAGTGGCTTCTTCTTATTCATCACTGTCATCTTCAATGTCTTTTATTATGACTATTTCAATACTCAGTTGGTGAAGGTGGTATATGTTCTTCCATGTGGCATTTGCAGCCTTCACAACCAATTCGATATTGTTGATCAAAATCAAACAAGTATTGAACTTTAATGTCATCTTACTTTCATTTTCTTTTAATGCCTTCTTTACTTCATCATTTTTCAAGCTCGGCATTAACTGTCTCAGGGTTTGATCAAATATGTCTATCACAGTTTGCTTTGCATTGCTCCATCTCATTTTTATTGGATTTAATAGAACTGCTTGAACCTATGGGGCTATTTCTTTAGGAGAGTATTTCCACTATCCCATCTTTTCAATAACAGCATCTTCTATTTCCTTCTGTTCTATTTTCGATCTGGTTTCATATTTAAAAGATTTTATGTTACTTACTCCAGATCCTGATCCGTCTCTAAAGAGTTTGATCTTTTCTTGAAAATTTAGAGGAGGCCTTTTGAATACTATGTCTTTATCTGCCTTGTCTACCTTGCCTCTTGCATTTCTCCTTGTAAATACAGCAGTGGGAGGCTTAGGTGCCTTAGTGATGAATACCTTTCCTTTCTTCTTTGCAGGTTCTAGTTCCTCTATTTTCTCATCCTTTTCCTCTTCTTCTTCATCTTTTTCTTCTTTGTCCTCGGTTATCATTTGCATTTTGGCTATCCTCTTCTTTCCTTTGTTTACCACCTGTGGAAGCTTTATGCTTAGTTCAATTCTCACCTTAGCTTCATCATATGTTCCAAAATATGGAGCTTTGGGATTGACAGGCTGATTAAGAAGAGCTTTAATGATATTCTTGGTTTCATCAATATTTACCTCATAAGGAAGAGGTTTTACATATATAGTCCTCAGTTTAGCTGCTTGAATATATACATTATCACAATCCACCATAAAACAAATGTCATCTTTGTAATCTTCCACCAACTTCTGTGGAATCCGAAATCTGTCATTCATTTTCTCTTTGAAAGACTCAAAATAATTATCCATGATGCTTTCAAAATTTTCACCCATTTCTGAGATGTATTCATTTATTTCATAAAGGGCTGGCACATCTTTTCTCCATACAAATTTTCCTTTAGAAGGGAAGAATTTCTAAACATAGAAGAATAAACAGACCAATAAGGATCCAAACTTACATGGATTGTTTTTGGAAGTTTGAATGTTTTCCATGTTTTTGTTAAACTGCTTTAACAATAAGTCTGCTAGGTCAAATGTTAAGTTATTCTTGACCACTTTGTATGCTAGGTCGATAGCTTCACAGGAGACACTATTCTATCGACTAGAACTATAAATCTTATGGGCAATAATGTGTGTACCAAACTTCAGTTCAACATCGCTAATGCTACTAACTTTCATGCCTCTATCATCCCACTCGGCTAGGGTTTTCTTCTCTAGTTCCGTCTGACCTAGGGTTTTGGTAGTTTTTGCTTTGTTCAACATGGGAAGACTGGTGATTTGATGAATCATCTTCTTTGTGATCTCTATGGGTTGCTCAAGCCAAATCTTGCCATCATGTACACGACTGAGAATGTATCTAACCCATTTATCTTGAAAGTTTCGAGGTAGATGTGCAATGTGAACTAAACCTTTATCTTCCAGATGTTTGTGCTTGAGTTTCAGAATACCATCCACACATAGTTCTTCACTCATAGTATCTAATTCTAGGTTCCCCATTTCATGAATTGAACAGTTGAAATGATTGTGGATATCGTTAATAAGTAGTACCTTAGGAGGAATCTAAGATTGAGCTCCATTCAGATCTAGGGCTACTACAATTGTGGGTACGATCTTGAAATCTGGTGCTTTCCATTCCCCTTGGACTAACATATCAGATCCTTTCTTTGTTGAAGTGTTGGATGATGCCATGGTAGCTCACAAAAAATTTCTTTCGCAAAAGTATTGAATCACTGGGTTGCTGTTGAAATTTTCAGCTCTCAAAGTGCTAAAGGTTCACGGTGAAGAATGAGTTCGATTACTTGCTTTTTGTTTACAACTCTGTCATTAATGCTCAGTACAAATTAGGGTATGAATTTTGACAGAATGTCACCCACTAAGAATTAATTTCTTGGTAAAGACTTCGCAACTCGGTGAACTTGAAAATTCATATTGCTTTGACCTCACTCGGTAAACATGGGTACCGACCTTGCTCGATGAAGACTGATACCGACCTCGCTCGGTAAAGACTGATATCGACCTCCTTGTGATCTTACTGCATCTTGTATGCTGATTTAGATCTTTCTTTTAATTTAGTTCTGGAACTGCTTGAGATTGGTCTATGAGAATACAGTTCCAGTGCTTTCTTGGAAATTTAGTTTGAGTCGGTAGAGCCATCCATTCCATTACTTGGACTGGATTGCTCAGTAGATTTAGGAATCCATTTTTGTCTCACTTGTTTCCTGACCTTAGTTGCTTCATTCTTCTTTCCACCTTCAACTTCACTAGCATTCATGCAGTTTCTGGCTATGTGACCGAGTTTAGTGCATTTGAAGCATCTTACGGTAGTATCTCTTTTCTTTAGATGATGTTTTATGCAATTCATGCCAATGTGTCCATATTCTCCACAGTAATGACATCTACACCAGGTGTTGTAGTCCCATCCAAACATTGCTTTCATAATTTGTTCTGCTGGATTGAATATTTTGGATCTACACTCGGATGCCTTGTGACCTTGTTTGTTGCATTTGTGACAATTACCTCTGAATCTTGGTTTTTCCTTGCATTCATTTGCTTTGTGACCAAGTTGATTGCAGCTGTAACATTTTCCATTGAATTCTACTTTTTCATTGTTCCAACATTTATTTGAAGTATGTCCTATTTTACCACAGTGGTTACAAGTAGGTTTCTGATTCCTTTGAGTACCTTGCTTAGAAGATTCACCTTCTCCTTTGTATCCAAGTCCTACTTTTCCTTTTTGCCTATGAAGATTTCGCTCATACAGCTGATTCAAGTCTTCTTGGCTTTTCAGCATTCCTTCATTGATTTGTTTTTCAGCGTTTAGGTCATCCACCAATCTTAGATTGATTTCCTTTTCAGATCTTAGTTCTTCTCTTGTGCTTTCTATTTCTGATCTTAGATTCAGAATTTCCTCATTTGTATGAGAGATCTGATCAATTAGGTTTTCTAGCTGAAGGGTTTTATTTTGGACTTCAATGTTCCTTCCATCTAATTCATCTTTCAACTTGTTTCTTTGTTCCAAGATCTCACAGAATCTTGTAGAGTGTAGCTCTTGTTCTTCTTTTAATTTTCTCACTTCTTCCTATAGAGACCCATTCTTTTCTAGGAGTTCTTTGACAGCATTGTTTGCTTCATCTGAGTTATTTGAGGGAAAAAGGTCTTCAATCTTTTCTTCAATGTAATTTTGATCATTCATCTAATTTGCAAGTTCCTTCCTTCTTCTTAGGGATTGGGAAATATGTTCTTTTGCTTCTTTGAGTTTAGCTATGGCCATTTCTAGATCTAGCTTTTCATTTTCAATCACCTTGTTCAGTTTGAATACCTCCATTGTCCTAGATCTTTGCTCAAGCTAGTTAAGCTTTGTCTTGAGAACCAATGCAGCTTTGATACCAATTGTTGGAAATATTCAGGAATTAACTGAGTTACTGAGAGGGGAGGGGTGAATCAGTAACTCCAAATTTTCTTTCAATTACAGATGTATTAACATGTAATTTACTTTAACCTTTGCATATGAAACTTAAGAGCATTCACAATAATGACACATAGATTTGGTTACCCAGAAACCTTCCAAAAAGAAAGTAAAACTGGGGTGGGGATGAAACCCACAAAGCTTTAATACTGTAGAATAAAGTTGGCCAGTTAAGGCTTACAATTTGATCACTTCTGATGATCTGCCCTGTTAGGAGCAATAAGGATTGCTAAATCCACCCTGTTAAAGGATTTACAAACATACAATGAAGTATGCACTTGGTAAAGAGATTTTGCATAAGACTGTTAAGTCTACCTGGTTAAAGGATTTAGTACTGATTCACCTGTTAGGATGAAACAGTAGATCTCTTTGCTTTGCAACTCGATTGCTGATTGAGATTCGCTGATGTACTGATCACCTTCTGTGATGAATTTGTCTTTGCTATTCCTTATACTACTGAAGCCCTTTGTAATTCTCTTATCTCTATCTTTCTTTCTTTTTCACATATAAGCTTCTTACATACTTCTTGACATTTTTACAACATTGTTTATATACAAGTCTTAAACAATTAATTACAATTACAATTACAAAGTCGACTTGACAAATAAACATAAGTGCTACTAAGTCAGCCCAAGTATGGTTACACGGTTCCTGCAAACTAACTCGGTGACTTTCTGATACTTGGTGTCCACTACTTTACTCAGAATTGTCATGCACTCGGTAGAAGTGAAGGAACGGTTCATACTGATCACTCGGTAGGTTTTGAACTTGGTAAATACTGGTGACTCAGTAGACATGATGTTACTTAGTTTACACTATCCTATTCAGTTTGCACTGTCTGCTCAGTTTGCACTGTCTGCTCGGTTTGCACTGTCTGCTCGGTTTGCACTGTCTGCTTGGTTTGCACTGTCTTCTCAGTTTGCATTGTCTACTCGGTTTGCACTATCTGCTCGGTTTGCACTCAGAATGCAAATAAGTGTTGTCACTAGTGGCAATTCTGCTTAATGCCAACATACCTAACATCATCTTGCTTAATCTTACTTATCACAATTCCTCTACCATTATAACTAGATCTAGTGTTGTCTATAACAATATTTCTCATGTTCTTTTCATTTAGTGGAATCTCTCAAACTTTTGATAATCTAGTAACATCATGAATTAGGTCAGTAGTTATATCAATAACTCTATCCTCCATCTAGAATTTCCCATTGTCGATTCTACTTAAAATGATCTTAGTACATTCCTCATCATTGAATTCATACTTCATGGAATATTTGATATTTTCATTCTTCTCTAGGTGCCCATAAGCTGGTTTAACTGACATGTCTTGATTGTACAATTTCCTATAATCATCACTAAAATCTGCATCTCGCAAAGATTCAAACTTGTAACCTAAATATCCTTTAACATTCTCAATGTGCAATACTCCATCTGGTACGGATGATAGTGCTAGACTGTTATGAATTTCAGTTGGTTCTACTAGTTATTTCTTAATCTTATGTCTATTCTTATCCTTAACATTATGAACCATAGAAATATGCATCTTATCAACTAATTAAAGATCAAAAAATACCTCAACTTTGCAAATCTAGGGTTTTGGTATGATCGTCGCTGCAAACTGCTTCCAAACTTCTTCAAATCATCCTCAACTCACTTTTTATTCTTTCAAATCTCTTTTCAATCACTTTTTAATCATGATAAATTTGATTTCAACCTTATAACACTTCACATTAACTCGATCTAACATCTCATTCATTCATTTTGCCACCAAAACCTCAAAAAGCTGATTCTACAAACCTGCAACCATAAAACTTTCTGCGACCTCACAAAACACAATATTTTCTTTTGTACACTTAACCATAGCATTAGTACAACATAATAAACCTATATCTAACTGTGAAAAACTTAACTCATTCAAATTCCTAATCTACACTAATCCTAAGTCCTAAACTACAGAATCTTACATAATTTAAGTACTTAAAGAAGGGTCAGGTAAAGATTCATCCTTACCATTAGTTACATTACATTCCTAACTACTTTCAGTGCTGACTATACCTCCTTGATCTATTCCTTTATCAAATTTTACTTCATCTTTATTGCTACAACAACCTTTCTCTTTGTTTCCTGCATTTTCATTCCTTCTTGCATTGTTCCTAGGGTTAGGGTTATGATGATAACCTCCATTGTTCATTCTGCAAAATCTTGCTGAGTGTCCAAACTTGTTGCATATTTGATAGATGATTCCATTGTTTCCAAATCTTTGTCCTTGCTAGTTAATCTGTGACCTACAATTTCTAGCAATATGTCCTACTTTGTTGCATCTAAAACATACTACCACTTTTCTTTGATTCATTTCTTCAATAGATTTTTTATTTGCATTGTTAGTATTCCCAATCATTCTATCATAATTATTCAAAATTACTTTAGGTCTTCTACATTCATTAGCTCTATGTCCAAAACTATGACAATTATAACAATGTCCATTAAGAGGTTTAAATTGCTTACCTGTGCAATCTCTCTTCATGTGCCCAATAGTATTACAAGCAAAACATCTACCTTTGAATTCTCTTTGCATACCTTTAGATGATTCTTCCTATTTTGATTCTTCTTGCTTTGATTCTTCTTTCTCTCTAGGTGGTTCTTCTTTAGGTGGATCTTCCAATGTGTTCTCATCTAGCTTTATTTCCTCCACACTTTTAGATGTCTTCAGATCTAGCTTCTTACTTTCATGGATTGTTCTAAACATACTAAATCCAAATCCAGTCCTATCAAAGAATGGTTCTTCAAAAGAAATTTGTTTTCCAGTCTTATCACTATTTGAATATACTCTTTCAAGTTGTTGTTTAGATTGAGTTAATTCACCTTTCACAATTTAATTACACTTCTCAAGTTCCACATACTGCACTTTTACTTTTTCAGATACAAATGTTTCCTTTTCAAGTCTTGACCTCAGAGCTTCATTCTCAAGTTTCAATTTTTCATTATCAGATCTCAAATTTCCATCTTTCATACTAAGCTTTAGATTTACTATCTTCAACTCATGCTTAAGGATCTCATTTTCTTTTTCTAATTCATCACAATCTTCAACAAGCATATCAGATTTCTTTTCAGATTTCAGATCTTCAATCTTACCTTTTAATTTGTCAATAGCATTCTTTGCATCTTCATATTTTCTTCTTAAGGAGTTTCTTTCATCAGTAAGCATATCAATCTATTCAAGAGCTTCTTCAAGATTCTTCTAAAGTTGATCCATATCCATAGAGATCTTACTCAAGATGCTAAGCTTTCCTTGAATGTTCCTTCTCTGAGTAACTGTGCTCTGATACTAATTGTTAGAAATAGGAAATACTGAGAGGGGGGGGGGGGTGAATCATTATTTCACAAAAATTTTCTTTTGCCCACTTATGGATATAACATATTACTTTAGTGCATACAAAGATTATCAAGATGATTAACAAACATAGCAGTAAATAGAAAGAACTCATAACACATGATATGTTCTCAAGGAAACCCTGGCCAAGGGAAAACCCAAGTGGGGATGGTACCCACAAAGATCACTAATCAAAAGTATACTGTTAGGGATATTGGACCCTGTTAGGAGTCAATTTACAATATATAGTAGATCTATCTTGGTTAAAAGACTTTAGGCCTTGTTAGAAGCCTTAACCCTGTTAGGAGTTAGATTACAAAACCTGATCACTACCTGAGCTCACTGCCCAAATAGGCAATACAAAATGTTTCTGACTATAATATGGTACTACTTACAACTTTGCATCAATAGCCTTTGCTGCTATCACAATATAAAACTATCACAAGTTATCTTTTCTTTCTTTTTACATATTGCATATCTATTTCATTACATTTCAAGTATGCCTAATATATGAGTTATTAGAGCTAATAACTTTACATGGTCAGCTTCCAAAATATTCACCCAAGAGTAGACATCTATGATGTCATCCCTTCATAATTTTAAGTCATTATTTTGACAAGAAAAAATAATCCCTTAACTCTTTCGCTAATACTGTCTCCAAAACTATTCTGTCTGCAAAAACTATCTTCGGTAAACTTTGAATAACTTTGTTCGTACTACTCCAAATTTTATGTGCACTGAGATGGGGTATCCTCATACTCTTTAGAAGCTTTAGTTAACTATGCAAAAAAAATTATTGCTCCAGTGGACGTCACCAACTAAATCTTCATCGGGTGCTCTGTCAGGACCACTGTATCCATACTTAGACAATTTCTTCATTCAACTTGCCATACTTGCATTCCAGATTCTGCGCTCTCAATAGAGATCATATGTTTCCATAATGACAACATCTATGCATCCACATTAGCCAAATTGCCAACAATTATCACATAAGTGGCCTGAAAAAAGTAATGAAGAATTAGAATGGGACTAGGATAAACTAGTGTTTTACCCTCGAACGGCTATAAACATGAATTTTTTAACTAGGGTTTAATGTCAGAGGTAGGGAAAACACTTGTAGAGACTAGAGAAATCTTTTGTAGCCATCAAAATTTTGTAGGTACTAACAAGACCTTCTCTCAAATTCAGTAGATCACATTTGTTTTCATTCAATTTTAGTTGTTTATTTCAAACATCCTCTCCCTTTCCTCCTAAAAGTTAGTTTTTCAAGTGATCCAAAGAGAATTTGGACCTTAATCCAAAGGTCTATTCTTAGATAGGTTACCCATAACCTGAGAATAGTCCCATGTTTCATAGGATTTCTAGGTTTTAACACTTAGAAAATTGGGTGCAATCCTTAGTGACAACACTAAGATGATTACTAGACCTAAATGCAAAAAGAAATGTAGTCCATACTTGAAGACTCTTCCTTTTTATTTATATCATAGATTTCATGATCACTCTACTAATTAATGTCAATATTTACATTATAAGATTAGGTAGCTCATTTATAGTAATGTTATTTATATATATTGTGGCAATGAGTTGTATTTCAATCCTATTTTCTCTAAATAACATTTATGTTCCTATTATAGAGCTCTGCATTATGTAAACAATGTTAGCCTAATCCTTATAGGCTCATTGTCTTGCATAGTTTTGGTATTTCCCTTTGATCTTCAACTTGTAGATTTATACTTTGATTGATAACTTTAATGATACTTTGACTCTATCACCACTCCAAAGTCTACAAGGAAGAGGGCCAATTAACAATGATCAACAATGAGATCCTCCTACACTTTGACCCTTAATGCTCGGGTGGGTTTACCCTTGACTCACTTCTCCAAAGGAGTCTCAAAATAATATACAACTATGTCCTTTACTAACTAACTGAAAGATATTATCATTTAAATTTGGGTGTGTGTGGTTGATAATAATGAAATGCCTCCAGAGAATGGACCAGTGCCTTAACCTAGGGAAAAGAGTCACCCAATTACATACATCAACTAAAGATCTTAAATCAAACACTCTTGGGCTCAAGATAAGTGCTTTTCCTATTACCTCACTCCCTCAAACACTAGGACATCAAATTCCTATTTGGTTGTAAACTCACTGAACTCACCTAGAAGACTTTAATCCTAACTTTGTTAGGAATTCAGAGATGACTTCACAATACTCTTTGTTTACCATATGTTAATACACTCTATGACACTAACATATATGAGCTTAGAACCAAAACAAGAAGACATACACAAATGTAAGATTGGAACTCAATAGTATTCTCATTAACATATTTAGGATCAATATACAATCAAAGTAACACAAAGATAGGAAACAGACCCAAAATCTAGCTCCTCTTTCCTCAAATGTTCATACAATCACAACCACTAGCACTGATCAAAATTCAAAATAGAGCCTCGGGACCAAACCCTTACTCTATCAAAAAATTGACTACTTATACCTCTAGTCACCTTAGAATCCTCAAAGAGGATGCATCAAGCTTCAGGTGACTAGGGTTAGGGTCTCAACTACCTAACCAATCAAAATACAAGAAAAGTTATTATAGGGGAAGAAACATAGGAAACCCAGAGAAAATGAATCTCAGATAGATCTGCCATCATCAAAATCTGCAAGAATAGTAGAGAACACCAATGAATTGCAATGAAAACCAGTCAAATCAGCCACCTACAAACACACCTTGAGCACAAAACTAGACTCCACCTAGTACAAAAACATCATGCTACTGACCATAGAGACCCTCAGATTAGTCAAAAACAACTAGCACCACCAAACCAATTGAAATCAGCTGCTAAAATGATAAATTTTGGTACTTCCTATCACTAGAAACCCTCTGCAAATTTAAATTTGAAATACAATGGTCATTTCCAAGCGCAAGTAGCAAATCAGCTGTCCACATTTAAATTTGGATCAACTTTAAGTCTTGACTGTCAGATCTTTCCTTTTCGTGGGCTTTATGATTCATCTTTTAAAAGGACCCTAGTCAAATTTAGCGAACTAGCAATCGAAGACCTTTTCTAGTTTTTAGAATACTTTATCTTTCTGCCACTTAGTTTAGTAGTTATGCAAATGCTTGTTCACTGAATCGCTAGTCAATTTGGAGCACTGCCATTTTTCTTCGTGAATGAACGAAACCCATTGAAATTTTTCAGGTTGCTAAACACTTTTATCTAGACTGCTAGACCTTAGACCCCCACCTGGGCCCACATTATGCTACTTGTCATTATGCTACTCATCAAATCCACCCGGTCATCACTAACACAAGACCCATAGAAAACAAGCCCTCAAATCAGATGGTGAGTGCAAGATCTCATGGCTCTGACACCACCCATGAGATCATGCACCAGCCATTGATACTGCCACACTGTCAGCCCCCCTAACAATGATCCCACCTTGCTAAATCCTTGTGTTTGACCAATAGAATTAAAACAAATTAGCACCACTTGGCCAATGGTCCCACTGACACAACCAATAAGAAGGCTCCAATTGTAATACCTATCAGCAGACCCACAACAGTCATCCTACACACATGGAGAATCAGATGGATGGTGCATGATCTGAAGGGCTCAAAGTATTCTATGCACCGTCAATTTGGAATCTTAGCTAATAACATAGAGCATGACCCCACCCTACCATATCATCATTTCTCTTGGCCAATGAGGAACTACCAACTGAGTACATGTAGTGGTGGACCCGCTTCACTTTATCACCTCTAAGAAAAGTAAAATTGATGGCCAGTGTAAGATCTCAAACTTCTGACACATCCCATGAGATCTTACTCCCATCATCAATTTTTTGTAGATGTCAGGACCCTCTGATAAGCTGAAAACTAGGTTCCATTGACAACTACTAGCATATTGCATCGTGGACCAATCGCAGAATGCCAACTATACCTACATGTCACTTTGGACCCACCATCTGAAGTGTTACATCATGAAAAGGAATCAATGGCTAGCGTAAGTTCACAAGCCTCTAACAAATCTTATGAGAACTTATGCCTACCGTTGGATTGAGATGGTGTCAGAGCCAAGCCCAGGAAAGATTTAAGCTAAAACTATAGAAAAATTAAAGGTGCAGGACTTAGGAAAAATTAAACCCGCCAGACTTTAGGCCTAAGGAAATATTAAGTGCTAAGGACTTAGGAAATATTTGTGCTAGGTGGATAGACTTAGGAAATATTTGTGCACATGGGTTTTAGGGAACTTAAGTGGCCCCAAAAAGGTAATGTAAAAATAGAATAGGGCCAAGGTAAAATAAAGGATTTTTCAAAGTAACGGCTAGATTATGAATTTTTGCTTAGGGTTTTAGCTAGAGACATGAAAAATACTACAGAGGCTAGGGGAAAGATGATAAAGCCATGAAAAATTTTGCACATGTTAACAGTGGCTCTGTCTGGGGATGTATGCCTCCTGTAGGCATAGCAAGGACCTAGAATCATTGGTTAAAGCAGACCATCCCACTGGAAAAACTGACAACAAAGAGCAACAGGACCAAAACCCTACAAACCAAGACAAAATAGGACAAGTGTAAGAAACTTTGCAAAATTTATAGAATGTACAGACCTAACTACTATTCATGGAAAACAAAATACTTTCAATTAAATTATCTCTTCAAGAATTGTCCATGAACTGGCTATTCTTGAATATCACCAATTAATTCTTTCACAATATATGAATCTTGGCCCCATTTCTCATGAATTAGATATGGCCCTAACCAGATGGAATCAAACTTACCATGTTTTCCTTTATCCTCCAGTCTAGCATTCCAAATTAACACAAAATCACCAGACTTAAACCTTCTTTCAATAGTCTTCTTGTCATACAAATTATTAACCTGCAACTGCAATTTGGCATTTCTTGCAACTGACTCTCTTCTAATTTCATCTAGCTTGATGAGATCCTCAATTCTCAACTACATCTCATCATCTATATCATCATCATATAACTGAACAAACTTATACATTTCCAATAAATTATTCTGAGGCATTCTTGCATGTATTCCATATACTAGGTCAAAGGGTGCACAACCAATTGCCCTCTTCACAGTTACCCTATCAGCCCATATAGCTAATGGAAATTTTGAATTCCATGCCCTCTTATTCTTTTCAAGAATCCTCCTGAGGGTCTTAATCAAACTCTTATTAGTAGATTCTACCTATCCATTTCCTTATGGATGACAAGGTGAGGAACAAGAAATCTAAATTCCTAAACCTTTGCAAAAGTCCTTATACTCAGCAGACCTAAAACACATTGCATTATCACTAACTATCCTCTTAGGCCACCCAAACCTTGTAACAATATTATTCAATATAAAATCAATTACCACCTTACTAGTTGCATTCCTTGTAGGTATAGCCTCTACCCACTTTGTAAAATAATCAGTGGCAACTAGTATCCAAGAGTGTCCTCCACCTGAATTGTTTGATATCTCCCCTATGAAATCAATTCCCCATTGTTGGAAAGGAGCTTGCACCTCTACTAGCCTTAAAGGAACATTGCCTAAAAATTTAAGCTTACCAAATAACCTTTGACAAGCATCACATCTACTTACCAACTATTGTGCATCCTTGAAGATTGTGGGCCACCAGAATCCTGCTCTCAAGATTTTATGAGTAGTTGTTTTACCCATATAATGCCCGCCACAAACTCCCTCATGCATTTCCTTTAACAACTTGTTAGCTTGATCCTCATCAACACACTTCAAAAGTATGCAATCTAAATTCTTTCTATATAATTTACATTTCACAATTACATAATTGATGGCCTATAATTTTAATGTCCTCCTCTTATTGTCATCCATGTTTGCTGGACATTTCATATTTCTCAAGTAGTAGATAATATCTTGATACTAGATACAATCATCCATGTCATATGTGTAATCAATTTTAGCTTGATTTATCTAATTTGCATCAAGATTGGATTGAGCCATCAGTTTTTCCAATCCTTGTCCTCTAGCCAATTTAGTAATTTGGACATCAATGTTGAATTCTTGGATCCTATTGATGCATCTGCATCTTCTCCCAAACACCTCTTGCTATGAGAAAATATATTTTACTGTTGCACTTGGCACAAAGGAAATCATAGTTTCTCCCATCAGATAACATCTAAAAGCTTTCACAGCCTTGACCAATGCATAGGCTTGTTTTTCATTGATATCATACTTCAATTTAGTAGCTTGCAAAGATTTACTAAATAATGCAATAGGCTGCTCCTTCCTTATTTTTTTGCAACAACACTATAGCAATAGTATCAAAAGATGAAAAAGAGAAGATATGCATTGGGGTACTATAATTAGGTGCCTTAAGCATAGGTGCATCTTTAATAGCTTGGTTGATATTCTTGAAAGCTTCATCAAGCTCACCTTCCCATATAATAGCAGATCCCTTCTTTAACATCTTGGATATAGGTCTAGTAACTTCAGAAAAGTTTGTTACAAATCTTCTCAAGAAATTTATCTGACCAAAGGACTGAATTCCTTTAATATTCTTTGGCCTCTAAATCTTATCAATGGCTGCCACCCTATCAGGATCAATTCTAACTCCTTGCTTCCCCACTAAGTGGCCAAGCAACTTACCCTTAGTGACACCAAATGCACATTTACTTGGGTTTAATGAAATGCCATATTCTAAGGATCTTACAAATATTTTCTCTAAATGAGTATAATGGTCTTCTTCCTTCTTGGAATACGTAGTTAAATTATCTTCATAAACAACAAGGAAATCATTGATAAAATTTGAAAAGGCAACATCCATAGCCCTCTGAAAAGTAGCACCAGCATTTGTGAGACCAAAAGGCATTCTCACATAAACATATGTCCCCCAAGGTGTAGTGAAAGTTGTCTTAAACTATTCTAATTCTTTTACAATTACTTGATTGTAACCAGAGAAACCATTCATCATAGACATCAAGTCTGATCCGGTCACTCTTTGCAACATAGCTTACATATTGGGCAGACAATAGTTATCCTTTAATGAGCTGATGTTCAAATTCTTAAAGTCCACACAAAGTCTAATGTCACCATTTTTCTTTCTAATAGGGACAAGATTTGACACCTAAGAAGAATGCCTTAGAGGCTTGATAATGCCAACATCTCTTAACTTCATCAGTTCTTCTTGCATCTTAGGTGCCAAAGTGGGATTTATAGGCCTTTGTTTTTGTCAGAAAAGTTTAGGATCTCCCCTCAAAGGAATGATATGCTGAAACAAGTCTTCTTTATAAACCTTTAGGTCATCATATGACCATGAAAAAACATGCCTAAATTTTCTGAATAACTTAATCAAAGATTTTCTCACATTGTGAGACATGTCCCTACCAATGTACACCTTCTTAGGTGCCTCACATGTTCCAAGATTTATCTCCTCTAGATCAACATGATCTTCTCTTTTGATATTATTTTTAACTCTATCCTGGTTATCAAAGTAGTCTCCAAAACAACAAGCCCCTTGGGCACCTTATTAGTTCTAAGTTGAATCACATCATTTCCAAAGACAACTTCCTTTCCTTCTATAGTCTTAACCAAAGTTGAGAAATCAAATTCCTAACCATGATATTGATCTTCACAACTCATAAACTTCAAGATATAATTATCATCATCAAAAACTTGCCAATTTTCAATATTGTCTGGTACACTAGGCCTAGCCTAAATTTAAACTTTAGAGATACCAGTAAATGTAATATCACTGGGATTGATTTCTATATTGGCTAACAAGTCAACCATCTTATTATTACTTCTATCCTTCCACTCAATATTGAAGGCATCAAAATGTTTAATCAAATCCCAAACTGCATTCCTATATTATTTTAAGCTTTTGTTCTTGGAAGCATATACTGACCTGACTTGGGACACCACCAACTTAGAATCACCAACAACACTTAAGCACTTAATACCATGTTTTTTTGCCAACCTCAGTCCTAACAACAATGCCTCATATTTTTCTATATTGTTGGTACAAAATAAATTCAATGTGAAATAAAATTTGTAGGTGTTTCCATTAGGAGAAACAAGTAAAATACCTACTTCTTGATGAAGGGTGCTCCCCTTAATACCACAAACACATATCAGAAATAGAGAAACAACAACAATATGCAAGAACAGAAAAATTGGCTTCTTATTATCTCCACAAATGTGGAATTACAAACTTTTAGAATTACAATATGCAAAGCCACATGGGCATTCCCTTACAATATTCTGTAGGAAAAAGCCTCGAACTATTACCCAGATCTACTACCCAGAACTATTTCGAACTGCCTAAGACAAGAATATAGCCTTCCTTATATAGGCAATTTTCCACCGCCTGGGAAGGTTCCAGAATTTTAGCCAATAAGGCCGACCAAACTTAGAATTATTTTATTTTACATTTTATTACATCATAGTCGGCTCAAGATAACCTTTGAAACCCGAACATAAATTTTGAAGAAAATTATTTTTCGCCATTTCAGGTGACCCAACTTTCGAAGACCATAAGTCATCACCAGTTGACCCGATCGGCTATTATAACCCCATTTCAGAAATGCCACGAAGTGCTCTACAGGCTTGACTCATGCAAGCACCCATCACCCAAATTTTTGACCTCATCCAGGGCCTCTAAAGCCTTCAAAACTGAGTTCAAAGTTTTTGTACCATGCTGCCAATACCGAAAATCTTTGATATCTTCCAATATACACTTGATCTGGCAATGAAACTTTACTGGCAGACTTATATGACCAACATGAACCTCCAAGAAAAAAATCAGATCATTCTGAGCACATACGAAAATTACCAAAAATAGTAACTTTCCATAAATAGCAGCTCTGCACAAAATAGACCTTATTGAATACAAAAATAGAAATATTTTTGGGTGATGCAAGATTGCTCTTACACCCAGGATGCTCCTGCATCAGACACCCAGGGTAATTGGAGAAGTGACCCTGTCACGACTCAGGTGTGCAGAGGAAAACCAAGACAGCTAACCTCCTCCTTTGTCAACCATGATGAATCTTCAACAGGTCATCCTTTCCACTTGACCAGATATTCTTCATATGTCATGTTCCTTGTGCTTCTACCAACATGACTGTCCAGTATATCTTCGATCTCCTTAGTGTCTGAACTAGTTGCTGGAATACTCCACTGTGCTGTTGTGATCTCATCTTCAACACCTCCTTCATGATACTCTGTCAGATCTGAAATGTTAAAAATTGGTGAAATATTTAGTTCAGTAGGCAATTCTACCTCATATGCATTTCCTGAATCATGTTTCTTCAGTATCCTACATGGTCCAAACTTCTTCATTTTCAGCTTGTTATATGTACCAACTGGAAACCGCTCCTTTCACAAATGAACCATGACTTCATCACCAACCTGAAATTCCTTATACCTCCTTTTCTCATCTGCCTTAGCCTTATACTATGCGTTCATCTTGGTAATATGCTTCCTCACCTCTTCATGGATGTTCTTCAAGTGTTCTACAAAATCTTCAGCTTCAGCACTACTTATTTCTCCTTTATCTATCTTCCTCAATTCAAATGCATTTCTTGGACTACTTCCATATACAATCTGGAATGGTGATTTACCAGTGCTCCTGTTGATAGAATTATTGTATGCAAATTCTGCCTATGGTAAAATCAAATCCCATCCTATTGGCTTATCTCCAACCAAACATCTCAGCAAATTTCTCAAACTTCTATTCACCACCTCTGTCTGCCCATCAGTCTGTGGATGATGTGATGAACTGAACTTCAAATCTGTCTTCAACTTCTTCCACAATGTACGCCAGAAATATCCAACAAACTTAGTGTCTCGATCTGAAACTATGGCCTTTGGCAAGTCATGAAGTCTCACTACTTCTCTGAAAAACAATTCTGCTACATGAACAGCATCATTAGTCTTCTTGCAGGGAATGAAATGTGCCATCTTCGAAAATCTGTCAACTACCACAAAAATTGAATCGTGTCCCCGCTGTGTCCTCGGTAAACCAAGAACAAAGTCCATGCTGATATCCTCCCAAGGCTTCTCTGGTATAGGTAATGGCTGATACAACCCTGTATTCTGCTTCACTCCTTTTGCCATCTGACATACTCTGCAACTCTGTACAAATTTCTTTACATCTTGCTGCAACTGTGGCCAATAATAATTCTCACTAACCAAACCAATAGTTTTATCATGACCAAAATGTCTAGCCAATCCTCCGCTATGCTTCTCCTTGATGAGATTCTCCCTCATAGAACTTCGTGGAATGCACAACTGACTCCCTCTGAATAGCATATCATCCTGGATGATGAAATCCAACCATTTCATCCTGTCTAGAGTAACAGGTTTTGTACAAGCTTTCCAAGCTTCACCAAAATCAGGGTCCTCTAGATATAAATTCTTGAGTTCCTTGAACCCAACCACTTCAATCTGCATTTCTATCAGCAATAGTTGCCTTCTGCTAAGAGCATCTGCAACCCTATTAGACTTTCCACTCCTGTGTTTCAAAACAAATGTATAACTCTCCAAAAACTCAACCCATTTCAAATGCCTTTGATTCAATTTTCCTTGACTATTCAAATATTGCAAAGCTTGATGATCAGTATACAAAACAAACTCCTTAGGAAGCAAATAATGTCTCCACTTCTTTAATGTCTAAACTATAGCATAAAATTCCTGATCATAAACAGAATATTTCTTCTTGGCATCATTTAACTTCTCACTGAAATAAGCAATAGGTTTACCTTCTTGGCTCATAACAGCTCCTATTGCAGTACCACTAGCATCACAATCTACTTGAAACACCTTATTAAAATCTAGAAGTGCTAAAACAAGTTGTTTTGTAATTTTTCATTTCAATAATTGAAAACTTTTTTCTGCCCCATTAGTCCACTTAAACTCTTTTCTATCCCCTCTCATTGTTTCAGTCAAGGGTCCACAAATACTGCTAAATTTTTTGATAAAATTTCTGTAAAAGCTATCCAAACCATGAAAAGATCTTACCTCAGTAGCACTCCTTGGAGTAGGCCATTCAAGGATAGCCTGTACCTTCTCTGGGTCCATTTTTAGACCTTCTACTAAAACTACAAATCCCAAATACACTAACTCTTTCTTCACAAAACTGCACTTCTTCAAATTAATCAACAATTTCTCTTCTCTCAACTTCTCAAATACCATACGAATATGCATCATATGCTCATCCAATGTCTTACTAAAGATCAAAATATCATCTAGGTAAACAATGACAAACTTACCCAAAAATTCTTTCAGAACCTCATTCATGAGCCGCATAAAAGTGCTCGGTGCATTGGTTAGCCCAAAAGGCATGACTAACCACTCATATAGTCCTTCCTTTGTCTTGAAGGCAGTCTTCCATTCATCTCCTTCTCTGATCTGAATCTGGTGATATCCACTCTTCAGATCTATCTTTGAGAAATACACAGCTCCACTCAAACAATCCATAATATCATCCATTCGTGGCAATGAAAACCTATACTTGATTGTGATCTTGTTTATTGCTCTGGAATCTGTACACATCCTCCATTCTCCATTCTTCTTTGGTGCTAATACCACTGGTACAGCACAGGGACTTAGACTCTCACGGATCAATCCTTTCTGTAACAGTTCATGTACTTGTCTGTTCAACTCCTCACTTTCTGCAGGTGTCATTCTGTGTGCTGCCTTATTCAGAAAACTCGCTCCTGGGATCAAGTCCATCTGATGACTGATCTTCCTGACTGGTGGTAATCCATCAGGAACGTTATCAGATACAATATCCTGAAACTCATTCAACAAATCTGCAACGTCTACAGGAACATCTTCTACTTTCTCTTTACCAGCTTTTGGAATTAAAGAAAAACATACATGCTCATGCCTCATACCATCTACGAAATTTATTCCATCAACAAAAGTTATCCTTGCATTACCACATACCTTTTCTTCAGTCTCCTTCAATGGTTTTAGCTTATGTCACACTCCATCCTTTGTCAGGGAATAGGTATTCACACAACCATCATGTACAGCACATCTGTCAAACTGCCATGGTCTACCCAACAACATATGACATGCATCCATAGATATGATATCACACAATACCTCATCTTGGTATCCGCCAATCTTGAACTTCACTAGGTATTGTTCATTGACCATGACCTTGTGGTCATCCTGTACCCAGGCAATCCGATATGGATGTGGGTGTTTCTGTCTCTTGAGCTTCAACTTTGTCACCATCTCTTCTGACACCAAATTGTTAGTGCTCCCACTATCAATGATCACATCACAACATTTACCTTCACACTTGCACCTGGTGCGAAAAAGGCTCCTCCTTTGCTCAGGTTCATTCTCACCACTCAACAAGACTCTTCTGTTAATCAACGTTTCTCCTCTTTCAGCATCTTCAGAATTTGATGATCTGGCATCTTCATCTACATGTGCAACTCTAGCTTGGCCTTCATTTCTTCTGTCTGTTCTACCTTGGTGCTGAGGACATTCAAATGCCCTATGACCTTCTTCTCCACAGTGAAAACATGTTCCACGGAAGCCTCCTCTTCCAGATCCTTGTCCTCTTCCTCTTCCTCTCTGATCTCTATTATTCTGATCCTGGAAGCGATTGGAATTACTTCCACGCTGATTTTGACTACTACTAGCCTCATCCTTCTTTTTCAGATCTTCATTTCGGCCACCATATGACCACCCACTAGATTGTCCACCGTGACCTCTTCCGTTTTGTCTGTTCTCAAACTTCTTGTTTAGCTTTTCCTCTACTTTTAGGGAAAATTGGTATGCCTCCTCAATACTGCTCATTCGAACCAGATTCAGCTCCTCCTGAATGCTTGGCCTTAACCCATTAAGGTATCAGGCAACTTTCTCTTTATCAACTTCTGCATGGCCTATTCTGATGAGAAGTCGTTAGAAATCCTCTGTATACTCCCGAACAGATCTTCCTGCTTGCTTCAAACTTTGTATTTTCTTCAGTAGGTCAAGCTCATAATCAACAGGAATGAACTGTCACTTCAACTTTTCCACCATCCGATCCCATCTTGTGATTTTATCTTTCCCTCTTCTATTTCACTCTAATTGAATTTCTTGCCACCAGATCTTCGCATGACCTTTCAATCTAGCCTTCACAAATTTGACCCTATCAGGATCGTCAACATCTTCATACTCAAAATACTCCTCACATTCATTGATCCATTCGATCAATTCCTCTGGGTTAAGATTTCCAAAAAATGTAGGAACCTCAATCTTAGGTCTTTTCCCAATCTTGGAAATCACCCGAAAAAGTCTTTCTTCCTCCTGGTTCACAATTTCAGCTTCTCCTTCTTGATATTCTTCTTCGGCTTCATCCTAACTTTCATCTCTGACATTAAGATTCATTCCTCTATGAATCTCTTCTTGCAATGCTCGCACTTGTCTCTGCAGCTCTCTAACCTCAGGTGTTACAACACTAGGTCTTCCGCCACGTTCTCTTCGTGGAGGCATTTTCACGATGCGCACTGAAACCCTAACCACGGTCCTAGTGCAAACTGCCTCACAGTCGGTGATCTATTTACACACTCAAGAAAACTTGCTCTGATACCACTTGATGAAGGGTGCTCCCCTTAATACCACAAACACATATCAGAAATAGAGAAACAACAACAATATGCAAGAACAGAAAAATTGGCTTCTTATTATCTCCACAAATGTGGAATTACAAACTTTCAGAATTACAATATGCAAAGCCACATGGGCATTCCCTTACAATATTTTGTAGGACAAAGCCTCGAACTATTACCCAGATCTACTACCCAGAACTATTACGAACTGCCTAAGACAATAATACAGCCTTCCTTATATAGGCAATTTTCCACCGCCTGGGAAGGTTCCAGAATTTTAGCCAATAAGGCTGACCAAACTTAGAATTATTTTATTTTACATTTTATTACATCATAGTCGGCTCAAGATAACCTTTGAAACCCGAACAGAAATTTTGAAGAAAATTATTTTTTGCCATTTCAGGTGACCCAACTTTCGAAGACCATAAGTCATCACCAGTTGACCCGATCGGCTATTATAACCCCATTTCAGAAATGCCACGAAGCACTCTACAGGCTTGACTCGCGCAAGCGCCTGTCACCCAAATTTTTGACCTCGTATGGGGCCTCTAAAGCCTTCAAAACTAAGTTCAAAGTTTCTATACCCTGCTGCCAATACTGAAAATCTTTGATATCTTCCAATATACACTTGATCTGGCAATGAAACTTTACTGGCAGACTTATATGACCAACATGAACCTCCAAGAAAGAAATCAGATCATTCTGAGCACATACAAAAATTACCAAAAATAGTAACTTTCCATAAATAGCAGCTCTGCACAAAATAGCCCTTATTGAATACAAAAATAAAAATATTTTTGGGTGATGCAAGATTGCTCTTACACCCAGGATGCTCCTGCATCACTTCTACTCCATCCTTTCAATTTACACCATCAAAGTACATTACCCAAAAATCACCCCTCGTAGAATTAACACTTACCTCAACAGAGATAGGTGACAAAATAGGTTCCTTCTCAAGTATAGGGATCTCTACCCTAAAAGCATTAATATCAATATCCACAAAACATGTAGTTTCATTATCAATACTTCTCTCAATCATGTGTCGTACTCTTGGTTCTCACTCAATCTTGACAAACTAATCATCAATCTTGAAAGTGGCATAGGACAGATCACACTATAAACTTCCACCCATGGCAGCATTCCACCTTCTTGATAGCAGCATCCCATAATGAGGAGGTATGTCCACCACCAAAACACTCATTGTTAACTCTTTCTTTGGATATGCTGCCAGCCTATATGGCATTACATTGATAGTCCCAATGACTGGTACCTCCCTCTGATCCATTGCACAACACCTACCTTGAATTGTATCAACTTTAAGGCCCAATTTTTCCATAATCTTAAAAGGCATAATAGTATTAGAGGCACCACTATCAATCATACAATTTCTTAATTTCATTCCATTCACAAGGACACTTAAAAAGAATGGATCAATGTTTTCATAGCTAGCATTGATAAAATTATCCAAATATATAGGAGGAATTTGAGATACAATTCCTTGAGCAACAACACCTTTCAAAGCTTTATCTTGAGACCCATTGCATGTAGCATCATTATTATGAACATTATCTACCCATGCCATAGCTTTATCTCTGTGTTCAGGGATCCTCAACAATTCTGACAATGGAACCTTAACTATAATTTGGGAGAATACAAATAACATATCAACAAGAGCAGAGTGAGGAATCTCAATCTACATAGCCTTAATGTCCTTTTGCTTATCTGATACATTAGGTGTATTGGCCACCCCCATTTTTTAAATCTTAGCCATTGTGCTAACTGGCTTCTCAATATCACTAGAAAATCTTTCAACTCCAACTCCCTTAGGCTCACAATTCTTACCTTTTACATCCTTGAGTTTCACCATGTGATCACCTTTTGATTTGTTCTCATCAGGCTCTCCAGAGTTGGTACTCTTTATAAACATTCCTTTAGCTTTTACATTTGTATCCCTTGCCAACATGCCCCTAATTTTCACTTGGGCAATCATTTCTATAGTAATCCTATCCATCTCTTCTCTAGAAGGTCTTCTTAAATTTATTGGCTCAGAAGAAGAGTTCATGTTACATGTCTTCTTATCAATGTCTTCACTATCAGAAAAAACCTCTTGATGAAAAAGAGCCTAAGTGTGTCTCTTCACATTTACATATGCTTCTTCATCAAAATCAGAATCATCTTCATATCTTAGATATGAAGTAGCCATGTTGCATCCAACATCATCTTGATCTTCTTCTTGATCTATCTCCTCATTGCCACAATCTTGATTTGCAGCCATAGAATGTGCAACCACACAATGCTCTACAAAATGAGGGGACTGACATGAAACACACCAAGGTATGTCCTCCATGACATTTATTGAATCTTTTTGTAGAGGGTCAGGGACACCTCTACCATTGTCTCCTCTTGCAATAGGGACAACAGGCCTGCCATCCTTCCATTTGGTGTTGTAGGGGTAATTCTGTAATCTATTCTGCGTATTGAAATTTTTGTTGAGCTGAGCCCTCTCATTGGTAGGAGCACTGATGTTCCTATTTGCAAGTGCCCTCAAATCTTTCAATGCATTGAGCACCTTATCCAATTTATCTTCTTCTTGCCTCCTAGTTCTAACATTCCTATCATTTTATTTTTTGTATTTCTTGTCCCCAAACAACTTAGGGTCATCTCTCTTCCCACCCAACTTTCTTGATATCTTCATACTATTCTCAATATTGACAAAAATCCTAAAAGCATCCCTAAGGGTTCTTGGTTCTTTGTCCCTCAACAAGTAACCCATATTTCCATCAAATGCATTGAAGTATGTAGTTAGACAAACATTATCATCTAACCGCATAACTTGAAATAACTTATGCATACTCTTCTAAAATCTCCTATTGAATTCAACTGCAGATTCATTCTAATTTTTTCTTATGGTATTGAACTCATTCAACATGAAACTAGCATTAGGCCTATCACCATACTGCTCTTTAAAACATCTCTCAAAAGAATCCCAAGTATCAATACATTTATTAGGAAGTCTTTTAAACCAATCTCTAGCATCCTTCGTTAGAGATTGAACAAATAATTTCATGACTACATCCTCATGCTCTACCTCATAATCATTAAGCATATCAACAAATAACCTAAGCTGCTCCTCAAAACTAATAGCATTATTACCAGAAAAATTAGGTACCTTATCTCTTATATCATTTAGAAAAGCATTTGGGTAGCCTAGTATCCCATCAAAACTAATTTTCCTATAGCCTTCTAATTGCATAGGTCTTCTTTGAAATCCTAAACTAGTGTTCCCACTAGAATTATTATTTTTATCTACATTCCCACCCACTTGCACATTTGACTATCTATTAGGATCAACAAATGATTTGGTAGATACATTAGGAATTAGATTAGTAGTAGTAGCATTGTTAATTGGAATAGTAGTGTTCATTGATGGTATACCTAGTTCAGTAGTAGAAGGGCCATGAACATTAGCTAATGAAGCCTTCAAGAATTGGATCTTTCTTCTTTTCTCTACAATAGAAACATCAACTTTAGCTCTTTCCAACTCTTGAGCAAGAGCTTCATCCTCTTTTCTTTTTCTTTCTATCTCTATCTCCCTATTTGATTTAGGTTGTGGGACCCCTAGTATTGTCACTGGTTTGCTTATTTGGACACCCACCATCTTCTGCTTTCCCTTTTCATTAATAACTATGGTAGGCCTAGTGATCTCATGTCCATTCCTATCCTTAGGAAAAGGAGCATAACTTTGCACTTTTCTGATCATAGGGCCCTCTTCATCAAACTCATGGTCTTGCAACAAGAATTCCTGGTCACTTCTTAGAGCTTCAAGATCACCAAAAACATCATGCTGCAACACCCTAGGAGCAAAAGCAAGCATCTTGTTTCTCTCCTTCATTTCATTAATTTTTCTTAAAAGAGACTACCTCTCCATTAGAGCATTTACTTTTTTAGCCTCTCTATCCTCTTGTAACCTTTTGTATATGGCATCTTGCTCTACCAACTACAACCTAAGTGCATTTAGGTCATGTGGATCTATCATGTTGTCTTCAGAGCTTGATGATACTTCCACATTAGTAGGATACTGATATGGGAAATGTACTTGCCTTGGTTCCATGGCCTGCCTTCTGAATATGTCCTCATCAAGATCTAGATTCAGCCCATAACCTTTTTCTCTAGCATGTTTATCTTGACCTGCAAGTAATGAACCCTTATCTTGAAATACTGCTTCTGGGGTATCATAAAATTTGTCTTCAAAGCGGCCACTATCTGATCTAGAACTTATGTCTTTTGAATCTTCCTCATTAGAGGATACAAGTGGTGCTCTACCTCTAGTATTTCTTTTCTCTCTCACAGGGGCACTGGTAGACTCTTCATTCCTCCTAATCCAGCTTTTCTTGTTATCTCTAAGCAATTGCTCTAGAGAAATCTCTAGATTTTTCTTGACAAAAGACCTAGTATTCCTTCTCTTCTCCATGATTTGAAATCTATAGCATTGGTTCTAACCTTTTGAGTCACCATCCACCAAAGTGGGAAATCCTTAACTGAATACAAAAGGAAAACAAGAGTGCACTTTGAATACTTTATCTTTAGACTCTCTCTAGTAGAGTCACCATTTTGTTGGTATTTCCCTTTGATCTTCAACTTGTAGATTTATACTTTGATGGATAACGTTAATGATACTTTGACTCTATCACCACTCCAAAGTCTACAAGGAAGAGGGCCAATTAACAAGGATCAACAATGAGATCCTCCTACACTTTGAACCTTAATGCTTAGGTGGGTGTACCCTTGAATCACTTCTCCAAAGGAGTCTCAAAACAATATGCAACTATGTCCTTTACTAACTGACTAAAAGATATTATCATTTAAATTTGGGTGTGTGTGGTTGATGATAATGAAATGCCTCTACAGAATGGACCAGTACCTTAACCTAGGGAAAAGAGTCACCCAATTACATACATCAATTGAAGATCTTAAATCAAACACTCTTGGGCTCAAGATAAGTTCTTTGCTTACTATCCCTCTCCCTCAAACACTAGGACATCAAATTCCTATTAGGTTGTAAACTCATTAAACTCACCTAGAAGACTTTAATCATAACTTTGTTAGGAACTCAGAGATGACTTCACAATACTCTTTGTTTACCATATGTTAATACACTTTGTGACACTAACATATACGAGCTCAGAACCAAAACAAGAAGACATACACAAATGTAAGATTGGAACTCAATAGTATTTTCATTAACATATTCAAGATCAATATACAATCAAAGTAACACAAAGATAGGAAATAGACCCAAAATCTAGCTCCTCTTTCCTCAAATGTTTATACAATCACAACCACTAGAACTAACCAAAATTCAGAATAGAACCTCAAGAATGAACCCTTACTCTATCAAAAAATTGACTACTTATACCTCTAGTCACCTTGGAATCCTCAAAGAGGATGCATCAAGCTTTGGGTGACTAGGGTTAGGGTCTCAACTACCCAACCAATCAAAATACAACAAAAGTTATTGCAAGGGAAGAAACATAGGAAACATGGAGAAAATGAATCTTAGACAGATCTTCCATCATCAAAATCTGTGAGAACAGTATAGAACACCAAGGAATTGCCATGAAAATCAGTCAAATTGGTCACCTGCAAACACACCTCGAGCACAAAACCACACTCCACCTTGTACAAAAACATCATGCTACTAACCACAGAGACCCTCGAATCAGTCGACAACAACCAGTGCCACTAAACCAATCGAAATTAGCTGCTAAAACTATAAATTTTGGTACTTCCTATCACTGGAAACCCTCTGCAAATTTGAATTTGAAATACAATGGTCATTTCCAAGTGCCAGCAGCAAATTGGTTGTCCACATTTAAATTTGGATCAACTTTAAGTCCTGACCATCAGATCTTTCCTTTTCACAGGCTTTATGATTCATCTTTTAAAAGGACCCCAGTCAAATTTAGTGAGCTGGGGACCGAAGACCTTTTCTAGTTCACAAAATACTTTATCTTTTTGCCACTTAGTTTAGTGGTTACGTGAACACTTGTTTGCTAAATCACTAGTCAATTTGGAGCACTGCCATTTTTCTTCACGAATGAGTGAAACGCATTGAAATTTGTTGGGCCACTAAACACTTTTATCTGGACTGCTAGACCTTAGGCCCACACTTGGGCCCGCATTATGCCGCTTGTCATTATTCTACTCACCGTATCTACCTAGTCACCACTGACACAGGACCCATAGAAAACAAGCCCTCAAATCAGATGGCAGGCACAAGATCTCATGGCTCTAACACTAGCCATGAGATCATGCACCAACCGTTGTTACTGCCACTCTGTTAACCCCCCTGACAATGACCCCACCTTGCTGAATCCTTGCATTTGACCAACATAATTAAAACAAATCAGCACCACCTTGCCGGTGGTCCCATTGACACAACCAATAAAAAGGCTCCAATTGTAATACCTGTTAGCAGACCCACAACAGTCATCCTGTACACATGGAGAATTGAACAACTAGCACATGATCTAAAGGGCTCAAAATATTCTATGCGTTTATATTCCAACTGTCGATATGGAATCTTAGCTGATAACATAGAGCACTAACCCCACCCTACCATATCATCATTTCTCTCAGCCAATGAGAAACTGCCAACTGAGTACACATAGCAGTGGACCTGCTTCACTTTATCACCTCTGAGAAAAGTAAAATCGACTGCCAGCGTAAGATCTCAAATTTTTGACACATCCCATGAGATCTTACACCTGTCGTTAAGTTTTTTTAGATGTCAGGGCTCTCTAACAAGCCAAAAGCTAGGTCCCACTAACAACTACCAACATATTGCATCATGCACTAATTGTAGAATACCAACTATACCTACATGTCACTTTGGACCCACCATTTGAAGTGTTACGTCATGAAAAGGAATCAATGGCTGATGTACGTTCGCAAGCCTCTAACAAATCTTATGAGAACTTATGCCCACTTGATGCAGGAGCATCCTGGGTGTAAGAGCAATCTTGCATCACCCAAAAATATTTCTGTTTTTGAATTCAATAAGGGCTATCCTGTGCAGAGTTGCTATTTATGGAAAGTTACTATTTTTGGTAATTTTCGTATGTGCTCAGAATGATCTGATTTCTTTCTTGGAGGTTCATTTTGGTCATATAAGTCTGCCAGTAAAGTTTCATTGCCAGATCAAGTGTATATTGGAAGATATTGAAGATTTTCGGTATTGGCAGCAGGGGACAGAAACTTTGAACTCAGTTTTGAAGGCTTTAGAGGCCCCGGATGAGGTCGAATTTTGGGCTGAATGAAGCTCGCTTTATTCAAGTGTTGTAGAGCTCCTCGCGCCCTTTCCGAAATGGGGTTGCAATAGTCAATCGGGTCAACTGGTGATGACTTATGGTCTTCGGAAGTTGGGTCACCTGAAATGGCGGAAAATGATTTTTCTTCAAAAATTTCTGTTCGGGTTTCAAAATTTATTTTGAGCCGACTATGATGTAATGAAATGTAAAATAAAAATAATTCTAAATTTGGTCGGCCTTATTGGCTAAAATTTTGGAACCTTCCCAGGCGGTGGAAAATTGCCTATATAAGGAAGACTGTATTATTGTCTTAGGCAGTTCAGAATAGTTCTGGGTAGTAGATCTGGGTATTGATTCGAGGCTTTGTCCTACAAAATATTGTAAGGGAATGCCCATGTGGCTTTGCATATTGTAATTCTAAAAGTTTGTAATTCCACATTTGTGGAGATAATAAGAAGCCAATTTTCTGTTCTTGCATATTGTTGTTGTTTCTCTATTTCTGTTATGTGTTTGTGGTATTAATGGGAGCACCCTTCATCAAGTGGTATCAGAGCAGGAGTTCTTGAGTGTGTAAACAGATCACCGACTGTGAGGCAGTTTGCACCAGGACCGTGGCTAGGGTTTCAGCGCGCATCACGAAAATACCTCCACGAAGGGAACGTGGCGGAAGAGCTGGTGTTGTAACACCTGAGGTTAGAGAGCTGCAAAGACAAGTGCGAGCATTGCAAGAAGAGATTCGCAGAGGAATGAATCTTAATGTCGGAGACGAAAGCGAGGATGAAGCTGAAGAAGAATATCAAGAAGGAGAAGTTGAAATTGTGAACCAGGAGGAAGAAAGACTTTTTCGGGCGATTTCCAAGATTGGGAAAAGACCTAAGATTGAGGTTCCTACATTTTTTGGAAATCTTAACCCAGAGGAATTGATCGACTAGATCAATGAGTGTGAAGAATATTTTGAGTATGAAGATGTTGAGGATCCTGATAGGGTCAAATTTGCGAAGGCCAGACTGAAAGGTCATGCGAAGATATGGTGGCAAGAGATTCAGTTGGAGCGAAATAGAAGGGGAAAGGAGAAAATCACGAGATGGGATCGGATGGTGGATAAATTGAAGCGATAGTTCATTCCTGTTGATTATGAGCTTGACCTACTGAAGAAAATGTAGAGTTTGAAGCAAGCGGGAAGATCTGTTTAGGAGTATACAGAGGAGTTCTATCGACTTCTCATCAGAACAGGCCATGCAGAAGCTGATAAGGAGAAAGTTGCCCGATACCTTAATGGGTTAAGGCCAAGCATTCAGGAGGAGCTGAACCTGGTTTGAATGAACAGTATTGAAGAGGCATACCAGTTTGCCCTAAAAGTAGAGGAAAAGCTGAACAAGAAGTTTGAGAGCAGACAAAACGGAAGAGGTCACGGTGGACGATCTGGTGGACGGTCATATGGTGGCCGAAATGAAGATCCGAAAAAGAAGGATGAGGCCAGTAGCAGTCAGAATTAGCGAGGAAATAATTCTAATCGCTTCCAGGATCAGAATAATAGAGATCAAAGAGGAAGAGGAAGAGGACAAGGATCTGGAAGAGGTGGCTTCCGTGGAACATGTTTTCACTGTGGAGAAGAAGGTCATAGGGCATTTGAATGTCCTCAGCGCCAAGGCAGAACAGACAGGAGAAATGAAGGCCAGGCCAGAATTGCACATGTAGATGAAGATGCCAAATCATCAAATTCTGAAGATGCTGAAAGAGGAGAAACGTTGATTAACAGAAGAGTCCTGTTGAGTGGTGAGAATGAACCTGAGCAAAGGAGGAGCTTGTTTCGCACCAGGTGCAAGTATGAAGGTAAATTTTGTGATGTGATTATCGATAGTGGAAGCACTGACAATTTGGTGTCAGAAGAGATGGTGACAAAGTTGAAGCTCAAGAGACAGAAACACCCACATCCATATCGGATTGCCTGGGTACAGGATGACCACAAGGTCATGGTCAATGAACAATGCCTGGTGAAGTTCAAGATTGGCGGATACCAAGATGAGGTATTGTGTGATATCATAACTATGGATGCATGTCATATGTTGTTGGGTAGACCATGGCAGTTTGACAGATGTGCTGTACATGATGGCCGTGCGAATACCTATTCCCTGACAAAGGATGGAGTGCGACATAAGCTAAAACCATTGAAGGAGACTGAAGAAAAGGTATGTGGTAATGCAAGGATAACTTTTGTTGATGGAAGAAATTTCCTAGATGGTATGAGGCATGAGCATGTATGTTTTGCTTTAATTCCAAAAGCTGGTAAAGAGGAAGTAGAAGATGTTCCTGTAGAAGTTGCAGATTTGTTGAATGAGTTTCAGGATATTGTATCCGATAACGTGCCTGATGGATTACCACCAGTCAGGAAGATCAGTCATCAGATGGACTTGATCCCAGGAGCGAGTTTGCCGAATAAGGCAGCACACAGAATGACACCTGTAGAAAGTGAGGAGTTGAACAAACAAGTACATGAACTGTTACAGAAAGGATTGATCCGTGAGAGTCTAAGTCCCTGTGCTGTACCAGCAGTATTAGCACCAAAGAAGAATGGAGAATGGAGGATGTGTACAGATTTTAGGGCAATAAAAAAGATCACAATCAAGTACAGGTTTCCATTGCCACGAATGGATGATATTATGGACTGTTTGAGTGGAGCTGTGTATTTCTCAAAGATAGATCTGAAGAGTGGATATCATCAGATTCGGATCAGAGAAGGAGATGAATGGAAGACTGCCTTCAAGACAAAGGAAGGACTGTATGAGTGGTTAGTCATGCCTTTTGGGCTAACCAATGCACCGAGCACTTTCATGCGGCTCATAAACGAGGTTCTGAAAGAATTTCTGGGTAAGTTTGTCATTGTTTACCTAGATGATATTCTGATCTTTAGTAAGACATTGGAGGAGCATATGATGCATATTCGTATGGTATTTGAGAAGCTGAGAGAAGAGAAATTGTTGATTAATTTGAAGAAGTGCAGTTTTGTGAAGAAAAAGTTGGTGTATTTGGGGTTGTAGTTTCAGGAGAAGGTCTAAAAATGGACCCAGAGAAGGTACAGGCTATCCTTGAATGGCCTACTCCAAGGAATGCTACTGAGGTAAGATCTTTTCATGGTCTAGCTAGCTTTTACAGAAAGTTTATCAGAAATTTTAGCAGTATTTATGGACCTTTGACTGAAACAATGAGAGGGGATAGAAAAGAGTTTAAGTGGACTAATGGGGCAGAAAAGAGTTTTCAATTATTGAAACAAAAAGTTACAGAACAACCTGTTTTAGCACTTCCAGATTTTAATAAGGTGTTTCAAGTAGATTGTGATGCTAGTGGTACTGCAATAGGAGCTGTTATGAGCCAAGAAGGTAAACCTATTGCTTATTTCAGTGAGAAGTTGAATGATGCCAAGAGAAAATATTCTGTTTATGATCAGGAATTTTATGCTATAGTTCAAGCATTAAAGAAGTGGAGACACTATTTGCTTCCTAAGGAGTTTGTTTTGTATACTGATCATCAAGCTTTGCAATATTTGAATAGTCAAGGAAAGTTGAATCAAAGGCATTTGAAATGGGTTGAATTTTTGCAGAGTTATACATTTGTTTTGAAACACAGGACTGGAAAGTCTAATAGGGTTGCAGATGCTCTTAGCAGAAGGCAACTACTGCTGACAGAAATGCAGATTGAAGTGGTTGGGTTCAAGGAGCTCAAGAATTTGTATCCAGAGGATCCTGATTTTGGTGAATCTTGGAAAGCTTGTAAAGAACCTGTTACTCTAGACAGGACGAAATGGTTGGATTTCATCATCCAGGATGATATGCTATTCAGAGGGAGTCAGTTGTGCATTCCACGAAGTTCTATGAGGGAGAATCTCATCAAGGAGAAGCATAGTGGAGGATTGGCTGGACACTTTGGTCATGATAAAACCCTTGCTTTGGTTGGTGAGAATTATTATTGGCCACAATTGTAGCAAGATGTGAAGAAGTTTGTACAGAGTTGCAGAGTATGTCAGATGGCGAAAGGAGTGAAGCAGAATACAGGGTTGTATCAGCCATTACCTGTACCAGAGAAGCCTTGGGAGGATATTAGCATGGACTTTGTTCTTGGTTTACCGAGGACTCAGCGGGGACATGATTCAATTTTTGTGGTGGTTGATAGATTTTCAAAGATGGCACATTTCATTCCCTGCAAGAAGACTACTGATGCTGTTCATGTAGCAGAATTGTTTTTCAGAGAGGTAGTGAGACTACATGGTTTGCCAAAGACCATAGTTTCAGATCGGGACACTAAGTTTGTTGGATATTTCTGGCGTACATTGTGGAAGAAGCTGAAGATAGATTTGAAGTTCAGTTCATCACATCATCCACAGACTGATGGACAGACAGAGGTAGTGAATAGAAGTTTGGGAAATTTGCTGAGATGTTTGGTTGGAGATAAGCCAACAGGATGGGATTTGATTTTACCACAGGCGGAATTTGCATACAATAATTCTGTCAACAGGAGCACTGGTAAATCACCATTCCAGATTGTATTTGGAAGTAGTCCGAGAAATGCATCTGAATTAAGGAAGATAGATAAAGGAGAAATAAGTAGTGCTGAAGCTGAGGATTTTGCAGAACACTTGAAGAACATCCATGAAGAGGTGAGGAAGCATATTACCAAGATGAACGCCCAGTATAAGGCTAAGGCAGATGAGAAAAGGAGGTATAAGGAATTTCAGGTTGGAGATGAAGTCATGGTTCATTTGCGGAAGGAGCGGTTTCCAGTTGGTACATATAACAAGTTGAAAATGAAGAAGTTTGGGCCATGTAAGATACGGAAGAAGCATGATTCAGAAAATGTATATGAGGTAGAATTGCCCAGTGAGCTGAATATTTCACCAGTGTTTAACATTTCAGATTTGACAGAGTATCACGAAGGAAGTGTTGAAGATGAGATGGCAGCAGCACAGTGGAGTATTCCAGCAACTAGTTCAGACACTAAGGAGATCGAAGATATACTGGACAGTCATGTTGGCAGAAGCACAAGGAACAGGACATATGAAGAATATCTAGTCAAGTGGAAAGGACGGCCTGTTGAAGATTCATCATGGCTGACAAAGGAGGAGGTTAGCCGTCTTGGTTTCCCTCTGCACACCTGAGTCGTGACAGGGTCACTTCTCAAATTACCCCGGGTGTCTGATGCAGGAGCATCCTGGGTGTAAGAGCAATCTTGCATCACCCAAAAATATTTCTGTTTTTGAATTCAATAAGGGCTATCCTGTGCAGAGTTGCTATTTATGGAAAGTTACTATTTTTGGTAATTTTCGTATGTGCTCAGAATGATCTGATTTCTTTCTTGGAGGTTCATTTTGGTCATATAAGTCTGCCAGTAAAGTTTCATTGCCAGATCAAGTGTATATTGGAAGATATTGAAGATTTTCGGTATTGGCAGCAGGGGACAGAAACTTTGAACTTAGTTTTGAAGGCTTTAGAGGCCCCGGATGAGGTTGAATTTTGGGCTGAATGAAGGTCGCTTTATTCAGGCGTTGTAGAGCTCCTCGCGCCCTTTCCGAAATGGGGTTGCAATAGTCAATCGGGTCAACTGGTGATGACTTATGGTCTTCGGAAGTTGGGTCACCTGAAATGGCAGAAAATGATTTTTCTTCAAAAATTTCTGTTCGGGTTTCAAAATTTATTTTGAGCCGACTATGATGTAATGAAATGTAAAATAAAAATAATTCTAAGTTTGGTCGGCCTTATTGGCTAAAATTCTGGAACCTTCCCAGGCGGTGGAAAATTGCCTATATAAGGAAGACTGTATTATTGTCTTAGGCAGTTCAGAATAGTTCTGGGTAGTAGATTTGGGTATTGATTCGAGGCTTTGTCCTACAGAATATTGTAAGGGAATGCCCATGTGGCTTTGCATATTGTAATTCTGAAAGTTTGTAATTCCACATTTGTGGAGATAATAAGAAGCCAATTTTCTGTTCTTGCATATTGTTGTTGTTTCTCTATTTCTGTTATGTGTTTGTGGTATTAAAGGGAGCACCCTTCATCAAGTGGTATCAGAGAAAGAGTTCTTGAGTGTGTAAACAGATCGCCGACTGTGAGGCAGTTTGCACCAGGACCGTGGCTAGGGTTTCAGCGCGCATCGCGAAAATACCTCCACGAAGGGAACGTGGCGGAAGAGCTGGTGTTGTAACACCTGAGGTTAGAGAGCTGCAAAGACAAGTGCGAGCATTGCAAGAAGAGATTCGCAGAGGAATGAATCTTAATGTCGGAGACGAAAGCGAGGATGAAGCTGAAGAAGAATATCAAGAAGGAGAAGTTGAAATTGTGAACCAGGAGGAAGAAAGACTTTTTCGGGCGATTTTCAAGATTGGGAAAAGACCTAAGATTGAGGTTCCTACATTTTTTGGAAATCTTAACCCAAAGGAATTGATCGACTAGATCAATGAGTGTGAAGAATATTTTGAGTATGAAGATGTTGAGGATCCTGATAGGGTCAAATTTGCGAAGGCCAGACTGAAAGGTCATGCGAAGATATGGTGGCAAGAGATTCAGTTGGAGCGAAATAGAAGGGGAAAGGAGAAAATCACGAGATGGGATCGGATGGTGGATAAATTGAAGCGATAGTTCATTCCTATTGATTATGAGCTTGACCTACTGAAGAAAATGCAGAGTTTGAAGCAAGCGGGAAGATCTGTTCAGGAGTATACAAAGGAGTTCTATCAACTTCTCATCAGAACAGGCCATGCAAAAGATGATAAGGAGAAAGTTGCCCGATACCTTAATGGGTTAAGGCCAAGCATTCAGGAGGAGCTGAACCTAGTTCGAATGAACAGTATTGAAGAGGCATACCAGTTTGCCCTAAAAGTAGAGGAAAAGCTGAACAAGAAGTTTGAGAGCAGACAAAACGGAAGAGGTCACGGTGGACGATCTGGTGGACGGTCATATGGTGGCCGAAATGAAGATCCGAAAAAGAAGGATGAGGCCAGTAGCAGTCAGAATCAGCGAGGAAATAATTCCAATCGCTTCCAGGATCAGAATAATAGAGATCAAAGAGGAAGAGGAAGAGGACAAGGATCTGGAAGAGGTGGCTTCCATGGAACATGTTTTCACTGTGGAGAAGAAGGTCATAGGGCATTTGAATGTCCTCAGCGCCAAGGCAGAACAGACAGGAGAAATGAAGGTCAGGCCAGAATTGCACATGTAGATGAAGATGCCAGATCATCAAATTCTGAAGATGCTGAAAGAGGAGAAACGTTGATTAACAGAAGAGTCCTGTTGAGTGGTGAGAATGAACCTGAGCAAAGGAGGAGCTTGTTTCGCACCAGGTGCAAGTGTGAAGGTAAATGTTGTGATGTGATTATCGATAGTGGAAGCACTGACAATTTGGTGTCAGAAGAGATGGTGACAAAGTTGAAGCTCAAGAGATAGAAACACCCACATCCATATCGGATTGCCTGGGTACAGGATGACCATAAGGTCATGGTCAATGAACAATGCCTGGTGAAGTTCAAGATTGGCGGATACCAAGATGAGGTATTGTGTGATATCATATCTATGGATGCATGTCATATGTTGCTGGGTAGACCATGGCAGTTTGACAGATGTGCTGTACATGATGGCCGTGCGAATACCTATTCCCTGACAAAGGATGGAGTGGGACATAAGCTAAAACTATTGAAGGAGACTGAAGAAAAGGTATGTGGTAATGCAAGGATAACTTTTGTTGATGGAAGAAATTTCCTAGATGGTATGAGGCATGAGCATGTATGTTTTGCTTTAATTCCAAAAGCTGGTAAAGAGGAAGTAGAAGATGTTCCTGTAGAAGTTGCAGATTTGTTGAATGAGTTTCAAGATATTGTATCCGATAACGTGCCTGATGGATTACCACCAGTCAGGAAGATCAGTCATCAGATGGACTTGATCCCAGGAGCGAGTTTGCCGAATAAGGCAGCACACAGAATGACACCTGCAGAAAGTGAGGAGTTGAACAGACAAGTACATGAACTGTTACAGAAAGGATTGATCCGTGAGAATCTAAGTCCCTGTGCTGTACCAGCAGTATTAGCACCAAAGAAGAATGGAGAATGGAGGATGTGTACATATTCTAGGGCAATAAACAAGATCACAATCAAGTACAGGTTTCCATTGCCACGAATGGATGATATTATAGACTGTTTGAGTGGAGCTGTGTATTTCTCAAAGATAGATCTGAAGAGTGGATATCATCAGATTCGGATCAGAGAAGGAGATGAATGGAAGACTGCCTTCAAGACAAAGGAAGGACTGTATGAGTGGTTAGTCATGTCTTTTGGGCTAACCAATGCACCGAGCACTTTCATGCGGCTCATGAACGAGGTTCTGAAAAAATTTCTGGGTAAGTTTGTCATTGTTTACCTAGATGATATTCTGATCTTTAGTAAGACATTGGAGGAGCATATGATGCATATTCGTATGGTATTTGAGAAGCTGAGAGAAGAGAAATTGTTGATTAATTTGAAGAAGTGCAGTTTTGTGAAGAAAGAGTTGGTGTATTTGGGGTTGTAGTTTCAGGAGAAGGTCTAAAAATGGACCCAGAGAAGGTACAGGCTATCCTTGAATGGCCTACTCCAAGGAATGCTACTGAGGTAAGATCTTTTCATGGTCTAGCTAGCTTTTACAGAAAGTTTATCAGAAATTTTAGCAGTATTTGTGGACCCTTGACTGAAACAATGAGAGGGGATAGAAAAGAGTTTAAGTGGACTAATGGGGCAGAAAAGAGTTTTCAATTATTGAAACAAAAAGTTACAGAACAACCTGTTTTAGCACTTCCAGATTTTAATAAGGTGTTTCAAGTAGATTGTGATGCTAGTGGTACTGCAATAGGAGCTGTTATGAGCCAAGAAGGTAAACCTATTGCTTATTTCAGTGAGAAGTTGAATGATGCCAAGAGAAAATATTCTGTTTATGATCAGGAATTTTATGCTATAGTTCAAGCATTAAAGAAGTGGAGACACTATTTGCTTCCTAAGGAGTTTGTTTTGTATACTGATCATCAAGCTTTGCAATATTTGAATAGTCAAGGAAAGTTGAATCAAAGGCATTTGAAATGGGTTGAATTTTTGCAGAGTTATACATTTGTTTTGAAACACAGGACTGGAAAGTCTAATAGGGTTGCAGATGCTCTTAGCAGAAGGCAACTACTGCTGACAGAAATGCAGATTGAAGTGGTTGGGTTCAAGGAGCTCAAGAATTTGTATCCAGAGGATCCTGATTTTGGTGAAGCTTGGAAAGCTTGTAAAGAACCTGTTACTCTAGATAGGACGAAATGGTTGGATTTCATCATCCAAGATGATATGCTATTCAGAGGGAGTCAGTTGTGCATTTCACGAAGTTCTATGAGGGAGAATCTCATCAAGGAGAAGCATAGTGGAGGATTGGCTGGACACTTTGGTCGTGATAAAACTTTTGCTTTGGTTGGTGAGAATTATTATTGGCCACAATTGCAGCAAGATGTGAAGAAGTTTGTACAGAGTTGCAGAGTATGTCAGATGGCGAAAGGAGTGAAGCAGAATACAGGGTTGTATCAGCCATTACCTGTACCAGAGAAGCCTTGGGAGGATATTAGCATGGACTTTGTTCTTGGTTTACCGAGGACTCAGCGGGGACATGATTCAATTTTTGTGGTGGTTGATAGATTTTCAAAGATGGCACATTTCATTCCCTGCAAGAAGACTACTGATGTTGTTCATGTAGCAGAATTGTTTTTCAGAGAGGTAGTGAGACTACATGGTTTGCCAAAGACCATAGTTTCAGATCGGGACACTAAGTTTGTTGGATATTTCTGGCGTACATTGTGGAAGAAGCTGAAGATAGATTTGAAGTTCAGTTCATCACATCATCCACAGACTGATGGACAGACAGAGGTAGTGAATAGAAGTTTGGGAAATTTGCTGAGATGTTTGGTTGGAGATAAGCCAACAGGATGGGATTTGATTTTACCACAGGCGGAATTTGCATACAATAATTCTGTCAACAGGAGCACTGGTAAATCACCATTCCAGATTGTATTTGGAAGTAGTCCGAGAAATGCATCTGAATTAAGGAAGATAGATAAAGGAGAAATAAGTAGTGCTGAAGCTGAGGATTTTGCAGAACACTTGAAGAACATCCATGAAGAGGTGAGGAAGCATATTACCAAGATGAACGCCCAGTATAAGGCTAAGGCAGATGAGAAAAGGAGGTATAAGGAATTTCAGGTTGGAGATGAAGTCATGGTTCATTTGCGGAAGGAGCGGTTTCCAGTTGGTACATATAACAAGTTGAAAATGAAGAAGTTTGGGCCATGTAAGATACGGAAGAAGCATGATTCAGGAAATGCATATGAGGTAGAATTGCCCAGTGAGCTGAATATTTCACCAGTGTTTAACATTTCAGATTTGACAGAGTATCACGAAGGAAGTGTTGAAGATGAGATGGCAGCAGCATAGTGGAGTATTCCAGCAACTAGTTCAGACACTAAGGAGATCGAAGATATACTGGACAGTCGTGTTGGCAGAAGCACAAGGAACAGGACATATGAAGAATATCTGGTCAAGTGGAAAGGATGGCCTGTTGAAGATTCATCATGGCTGACAAAGGAGGAGGTTAGCCGTCTTGGTTTTCCTCTGCACACCTGAGTCGTGACAGGGTCACTTCTCAAATTACCCCGGGTGTCTGATGCAGGAGCATCCTGGGTGTAAGAGCAATCTTGCATCACCCAAAAATATTTCTGTTTTTGAATTCAATAAGGGCTATCCTGTGCAGAGTTGCTATTTATGGAAAGTTACTATTTTTGGTAATTTTCGTATGTGCTCAGAATGATCTGATTTCTTTCTTGGAGGTTCATTTTGGTCATATAAGTCTGCCAGTAAAGTTTCATTGCCAGATCAAGTGTATATTGGAAGATATTGAAGATTTTCGGTATTGGCAGCAGGGGACAGAAACTTTGAACTCAGTTTTGAAGGCTTTAGAGGCCCCGGATGAGGTCGAATTTTGGGCTGAATGAAGCTTGCTTAATTCAAGCATTGTAGAGCTCCTCGCGCCCTTTCCGAAATGGGGTTGCAATAGTCAATCGGGTTAACTGGTGATGACTTATGGTCTTCGGAAGTTGGGTCACCTGAAATGGCGGAAAATAATTTTTCTTCAAAAATTTATGTTCGGGTTTCAAAATTTATTTTGAGCCGACTATGATGTAATGAAATGTAAAATAAAAATAATTCTAAGTTTGGTCGGCCTTATTGGCTAAAATTCTGGAACCTTCCCAGGTGGTGGAAAATTGCCTATATAAGGAAGACTGTATTATTGTCTTAGGCAGTTCAGAATAGTTCTGGGTAGTAGATCTGGGTATTGATTCGAGGCTTTGTCCTACAGAATATTGTAAGGGAATGCCCATGTGGCTTTGCATATTGTAATTCTGAAAGTTTGTAATTCCACATTTGTGGAGATAATAAGAAGCCAATTTTCTGTTCTTGCATATTGTTGTTGTTTCTCTATTTCTGTTATGTGTTTGTGGTATTAAGGGGAGCACCCTTCATCACCACTGCTGGATTGAGATGGTGTGAGAGCGAGGCCCAGGAGATATTTAAGCTAAAACTATAGAAAAATTAAAGGCACAGGGCTTAGGAAAAATTAAACCCGCCAGACTTTAGGCCTAAGGAAATATTAAGCACTGAGGACTTAGGAAATATTTGCGCTAGGTGGATAGACTTAGGAAATATTTGTGCACATGGGTTTTAGGGAACTTAAGTGGCCCAAAAAGTTAATGTAAAAATAGAACAAGGCCAAGGTAAAACAAAGTTTTTTTCAAAGTAATGGCTAGATTATGAATTTTTGCTTAGGGTTTTAGCTAGAGACATGAAAAATACTATAGAGGCCAGGGGAAAGATGATGAAACCATGAAAATTTTTGCATGTGTGAACACATAGTGTTGTGAGCAATATAATAGGTCCCCTTCCATCTATTAAGTAGTATTTATCTATTATGTGATATCCAATTATACATGAAAATTTTGGTTTGCATTGAGAATCTTTGTCCTTGATCACAACCCATTTCATTGTTTGACTTTAGGTTTCTATGGTTGATAAATCTCTCACCTTGGAAGCTGAATAGTGTGCTATCCCTCGCAAGGGTTACTTTTTCACTTCTTGCATGATATCTCTTTGTATTTATCCCTTCCATGGCCTCATACAACTTGTGACCTTCTCAACTTGGACTGGGTGTTGTATGTGGATATTGTTTTAATGTTGAAGAAGGCTTTATCCTTGTTCTTTTCTTTCCTTAACATGCCAAAATAGTATGTTTTTTCCATATTAAGGAGGGGGCATATATACGGCCTCCCTCATTCTATATTATGTATTTTTGTTCCAACCTTTTATTTTGTAGTATGCTAAATCCTCTGAAGGTAATGCACATAAGTTTCTAAATCCTAAAGGGACATGCATTTCCAGTTTCAAATATGCTAAATCTTTTGAGGGTAATGCACTTAAGTTGCTAAATCTTGAGGAAACATGCATTTTATATTCCATGGTGATACAAGAAGGTGGATCCATAGGTACTTTATAAAATCCATCAGAAGACGCACTACATACATGCACAAAGCCACTAGAAGGCACACAACATTATGGGATGACTATCAAGTGTTTTCTTGATGGGCTATCCTATCCTTTCGTAGTTCATGGTGAGGTATACACATCTTACTAGTTGACCTAACCACTCCTCTCTTCCCTTTTCTCTCTTTTTCTAGTGATGTCTCTCTTATTGCAATCTTGGAGTTAACAAAGACTCGAGTCTTTGGGGGCTTGAGGATTTATTTTTCCCTTTGATTTCAATAAGATTATCTTTTTTTTTGTGATCTCCTTTACCAAGAGTTTGCATCGAGTCCATACTCTTACTAAAGTGGGGGATTAATGTATCATCTTAAAATGGAAGGACTTCCATGATAAGAGTGTTTATCCCTCCAAGTAAGTGGTTTGGAGTCATGTTGAATGCCTTGAATGGGTACTCAACTTGGATGTGGCTTTTTCCCTTGTTCTGCCCTATTTTCCACTTCTTCCTAGCATTTTCCTAGCATTTTGGATTGTGAACTTGGGATTCTTGACCTCAGGGTCAAGGTTGACCTCTTAGGTCAAGGTTGACCTCAACCTTGACCCAAGTTAGGGATGACCTCGACCCTTACCTAGGTCAAGGTTGACATCATCCTTGACCATAGGGTCTGGGATCCTCAGGGTTAGCTTTTGGTTTTAGGATTTCATCAAAATATTGTCTTTTCCCTCTTTAGGGCCACTATTTCTTAGATTAAGTGTTGAATTCTCAAATTAATATTTGAGGTGGACCTTTCTTGAGATTTTTATAGGATTCCTCATTTATTATTGGAGATTAACCTTTCTCAAGTTTTATGCCTAATGCTCAAATTAACTTTGGGGTTGGCCTTACCTCAAATTTTTTAACAAGGCTCTTAAATAATTATTTTATTTCTATAGTAAGGTTTGTCCCCTCCTAGAGTTTTGTGTCAAGACTTTAATTTAATTTCCTCTGCATGTGTACCTCTCTAGAGTTTTGTGACATGGGCCCTTAATTATTGTTTTCTATGAGGCCCATCTTGTGCCCTAGATCACTATAAAAGGGAGCCTTCCTTTCTCATTTTCTCCATCAATTTTTGAAATCACATCTCATATCTCATCTCAAAATCTCTCAAACAAGAAGATCAAGCATTCAAGCATTCAAGAATTAAAGCCTTCAAGCATTCAAGATCCAATTCATCAAGGAGATCCATTAGAATCCATTGAAGGATTCAAGCTCTATGGAGCCCTCTTGTTGAAGATCCATCCATTCAAGCCTCTTCCTATTCCAAGATCCATTTAAGATTGGTGTTGAAGATCTAAAGACAATTGATTGAAGACATCCTAAATTTGATTCTACATTCATCCATTCTTATGGATTCAAGGATTCGAATCCTCCACAAAGATTTCAACTCAAGCAAGGTGAATTGTTCCATTTACTTTGTTTACTACTATAATTTCAATTCAATTTCAAGGTTAATTCCTAAATTGGGGTTTTACTGAGGCAAATCCCTTCCCTCCCAATAAACAAAACCATTTTTCTTGCAAGTATATGTGTTGAATGGTGAATTAAAGTACAAATCTAGATACCCTTTTCGCCATACTTTCGATATCCATGAGAAAAGTCAAAGTCAACCTTTGAAATCCTAAGGTCATCCTTGACCTTTTATGAGGGTAAAAGATGACTTGATCTCATCTCAGAAAAATATTTCTAGGTTTTGTAGATCTCCCAGTTTCAATTCAATAAAGTGAAAATTAATAGTTTTTGAGATCGTTTAATAAGGTTTTCAGCCGATTATTTTTTAGAGGTAAGTACCTTTATTACTTAATCTCAATATTAATCATCTATATTTACTTTTCATATCAATACAATTTCATATAAGTGTAAAATATTGGCTTTGGGGTCTCTTTTATGTTGAAACCATTGTTCCAGGACCTCATCTATATTTTACCTTCTAAAATAGCTTCATAATATTGGTAAAATATTTTTCTTGTCTTTCATTTATTGTACTATATTAAAGTTATGATATCTAACAATTTCATTTTTTCAAAAAAGGTGGAATGATCAGGATGCTGACTTAAAAAATTAGCTCATTAAATCTTTCGAGGACCTCTTTGGAAATAAAATTTTTGACAGAGTCATGATTCTTAAAAGAGCATCCAAACATATAAAGATTGTGAGGGACCAATATAGAAGGGCTCTAAAGGATAACCCAAAGTATGAGCATCCTCCTATGATTCCACCGATGGAGTGGAATGAAATAATGGAAGATGGAAAAGAGAAAAGGCTAAATGGTAGTGGAATTCAACCAAAAGATAGCAAAAGAAGGTATGTTGTGATAGTATTAAGTAGAATGTGATCATGCACTAATTAGTGATCTTTGTAAATATATAATCTAACATGTTTCAAACTTTTCATAGACTACAAGACACATCAAAAGCCACACAAGTGATATTAACTAAGGTTGGCCAACACAAACTTGGCTCTAGTGGTTATATGAAACTTCACTCTTGACTTGTAAGTAGCAGCATTGGAATTTCATATCAAATTTTTATAGATAAGGTTGCAAAAAATTCTATTTAATCAAATCATACATGTAAAAGTGATGATATTAAACAAAAAATATAGGGCAAAAAATTCAATGTAGAGCCCATGGATGAAGACAAGAGAATAGCCTTGAAGGAAGGCTATGCATTCATGGTTGCACACCTACACCAAGAATCCCAAAGCCATAATGAAGAATCTGTTGCACTAGATGAGACATAGGTAAATTGGTCAAATGAAAAGTAAATCAACTTGAATAGTTAATTTTGAACATAAATTGACTATTTCATGATAACAGTGTGCATGACATTTTACTACAGCCTTCAAATCCTACCACAAAACTTGGGCATGACGAAGGCCATGATGTGCATCACAGTGTTGGAGGTATTAATTTTCTATTGGAAATAAATTATGTAATTATTAATAGAAGTTAATATCTTTAATTGCAATTGGCCATGTAACCTTTTTTTGAATATTTTAGAGCATGTTGAGGTGGTAGAAGATCAAAATTTTATTGTACATGATGATGTGGCATTGTCAGGTAAAGAAAAATGAATGTTATGTTCTATTGGTTAATGAAATACATGTAATAGTAAAAAAAAAGTATGCGAATTTAATCCATTTACTTGTTATTGCAGCAGACCCCCCTTTAGTGCAGCAACATCATCCTCCTCAAGACATAAGGAAGCATCATAATTTGAGATCACAACCATAAGAGGAGGAAGATAATATTGATGCACTTTTCAACCTTTACCTAAATAAAAAATCTAAGAAAAACCCAAAAAAGAAATGATTTATTAAAAATGCTCTTTGATAAAAACTTGTTTTATTAACTTTGTTGGATAATGGAAGAATGTTGTTTTAAGTAATTATCTATGAATGTTGTGTATTAATATTGAATTATATGTCCTGTTAATGAATATTGTTATGTGTTAATGAATTATTGATTAGTGTTGTGTATTAATGAATGTTATATCATATTAATGAATGTTATGTGATTGTATTGATTGAATGTCATATTTCATAAATGGGTGAATGAAGTGTGTAATTATATGTTAATGGGGAATTTAGGTTGATGTTAGGGGGAGGGGGGTGAGGCTAGATGAGCTTCCACCTTCATGTGGTTGGCCTTGTTAATTAGAGAATATTAAAGTATTCTCAAAACCAAGTGAAGCTCAAAATAACATACCTTCATTATTTCATTGTCAGGCAAATTTCAAATAAAAAACTAGAAGGGCCAATAGTCAACTTCTCATTGTCATTGTCTAGCATGATTTGGCTTCATTTTGTGCAAGTATTCTTGTATTTAATGTGTCAACCTCTCTTGGCCTAATGTGGATTATTTCATTGGTTTGTTTTTTTGAGTAGGTGAAGTGTTCAATCAGATATCAGTTGGATCTATAAGTTGCACAAATATTCTATAGCTAATATCCTAATACACCCACATGAATAAATTTACTTATTGTCCCCTTAGGATTTACATAAGAAAATAGTCCTTATGTGCTCAAAAATTAATTGTTTTAGTGTTGTAATTGTAGATGATTATATGAATGAATTCAATGACAAGAATTGAACACTAAGAAATAGAGAAATAACACAAGATAATATTGCAGATAAGCGTGATGTGGTGAAAAATCTTACACAACAAGGATTTACCTGTTGAAGATTTAAATGCCTATCTGTTTAGGTCTTTGCAAATGATGACTTAATATAGTTAAGTATCAAGCACCTAGTGAAGGTTGGCTAATCCAAGAAGCTATGCATGCACAATGATGATCTCTTAAAAGTAGAATTATAACTCTGAATAACAACATTCCATATCTTCATTGGTCAAATCTATTACAATCTTTTTAATGATGGATCTCTTTATGATGTTTGTAATTTTTTGGATTTTAATTTGACCATCCTCTATGGTTATTAATTGACTTATCTTGTGCACACTATTGCTCATCCAATGCCCTGGTGTGCCAAATATTTAGTTGGATTCCACAAACATTGTATAAAATTTTTCTGTCATTATTTCTCTAGTAAATCTACTTGTGTCCATTGAGTCCTATTATTCCCTTGAAGGTTTTATTGGGTAATATAAGGTGTGGAACTTTTTTGGTTGACTTTTTTTTTAAAATGGTGTGGAAACTATTTAAAACATGGGCATTTCTCTTGGAAGGGTTTACACTTTTTATAAGTTTCTTTGTAACTTTTAAGCTCTATGATAATGCTTGTCATCCTTATATGGTAGGTAAATGAATCCAAGAAGGAAGATTTCAAGAAATATTTGGAGTCAAGTGTCATGCCCAGATTTCCTTATGCCAATACACAACTAATTTTTTTTTTAAAGTATTAACATATGTGTGTGTGTGAAAAGTGTATAGCTTACTAAAAATTCTTCTAAACACATTTTATAATAGCAATACAAGATCTAGTATGGGAAAATTATCACCAGAAACATAAATAAATAAAGAGCCTTACAAGTTATAGCTACAATCAAAGAGATACAACAATACACATATCTTCTTTTTTTTATTACAACTTGGAAGCATGTCACTTCTTACACACACTACAAATCTTTACAGGGAGACTCTGCCTTACAAGATCTTACAAGAAGAAAAAAAACTTATATTACATTTTTACAAGGTACACTTTACACCCAAAACCACATTGAGGGAAATCACAAACACTACTTTCTTTCATAGGCCTGGCCTGGTCCAACCAACATATCTCAAGAAACCTGCAAGAGAACAAAACTGACTAGCAACAACCATGGTACTCTCCTCCCTACCATATGGCATGATGAGACCTCGTAGGTCCTAGCCAACCCCTGAGCAAGACAAAATCAAGCCAACAAGTAACACCCATACATCCCTCAAAGATTGCACACTTCACATTACTTCATGAAACAACAACATATACGTCATTCTTGCCCCCACACAAGGATTACAACATCCCCTTTTGTTTTTTCTTTTTCTTTTTTTCTTACATGGCCATTCACAACAAGGATCTACTAAGACCCACCCAACAAGAAGGAAATAAGAACTTCAAGTAAAAACATCCATGGTTCATCTCTCACTCACCTAACAAACACATTTTCCATTACGACACAAGAGATTCAAAATACTTTGCCCACACAATACTCTCATAAATAATCTCAAGGACTTACATAAAGAATAGCAACAACTCACAACACACATATACAAACTAAAATACCTTCCTACTCATATGGACTCATAAAATGCATAAACTCCATTAATGGAGGTTGAGGTGCACATACCTTCAAGTGAGTCTTCCCTTTTTCTTCTCTAACTTTCTCCTAGCTCCTAGATTGTCTCCAAAGTTGGAGAGTGGGTGATTGGGAAAAACCATCCAAGTTTTCCACTAAAATAGGCTTCTCACACTCTCCCATGCCCTTAGAAGAGTTGTTAGCTTCCCATTGGGTGACCTACCCAAACCTCACAACTTTCCTAAGGTGGTACTCCAAAAGGTGAATGGGGAAGAGAGTTGGAAACTTCTTGATTTTCGTCATTTGACAAAAGCCCACTTTTGGAGGGCTTCCCAAGGTGGCTCTAGGGTGTCCTATGGTTAAAAAGGACCCTTACCCATAGGTATAACCCATGGGCCTACTTTTTTTTTGAAAAAAAACTCCCTAGGGGTCAATTTGACCCCTCAAAACCCCACCTAAAAGTGAAATTCGAGATTTAAGGAGATGTGACTTCCCATGTGTGTCCTAACCAAGGTAGAGCTATGGGGAAGACCAATTTGTACTAGAGTTGGATGGTGACAACTTCCTTATTACCAAAAAAATTTAAAATGCAACTAAATTCACTTTACAAGTGTCATAGACAACTCCAAAACACATCACTTTCTTACTTGGCAAGGTACAGAATTAAACAAAGAAAAGACAAAATTAAATATACACATAACCCCCTTTCTTTTCAAAAAAAAGACACCTCACAATAGGCCTAGTCCCCCTTTAGGACACAAATTTGGTTTCATGTGAGGCACACAAAGAATAGCTTGATTTCCCCTTTCCATGGTTTTAGTCTTGCACACTCAATGTAATTATCAGTATTCCCATAATAATCAGAGCATGATCAAAATACAATTAAAACTTAAGTTTCATTTTATCAATACACTTTCAAGTTAGGTAACGAGTTATCCTCTAAGGAATCCATCAATTCTCACATGATACTAGATTTCAAATGCTTCAATTTATAATTAATCCAAAATTCCAATCTATGAAATCATAACTATTTGTTTTATTGAACCAATCTTATTCTATCAAGAAATTATAATCTTCTCAATTCCCAAAAGTAAGATTAATTTTGAATAAACATCGTGACCTAAAGTTAAAGTTACCTAATTATCAACCCTTCATTATTAACCCTACCTCAGGGTATACTAGGGATTATGGTAAAATAGTTATCAATGCTATTTCAAACTTCTCATTTTAACTCAAGGTTAAGTAACCTAACCATTCATTGCAATTTCACCTCTAGTTCATAGCAATTAATTCTCTAATCTGATTTGTTAGGATGTTCCAATTCTACAATATTAAACTTTGAACAAATTGAACTAACTATTAAATCCATAATTACATGAAAGTGTAATGAGAATTTCATTTGTACATCATTTCCTAGCTTAACCATAATTATTCATTAGGGCAATATTTTAATCCACATAAGCTCTTTATTATAATTTCAAATGGAATTTCCAAGCATCTTAGAGTAATATTAATTCTATCATGTAAGCACAGGTTTACACCTTCATGTTCTAATACCACAATAGTTAACTAAAGGTAATATTACTTGAAAACTATGTCTTAAATTATCATATTCCATGAATTCATTTGAAGAAGAAATCTATTCTAATTAAGTTGATGAACTACAATCAAGATATCTAATAACTTCACATAAAATCTATGAAAAGTTTTGCAAGAAATAGCAGTAGTGCTTACCAGAGCGTTCTTACCAAGATGAGGGAAATGGAGGGGTCCTACATCAAGCGGTGTGCTTGATACCCTCACAAGAGGTCTATGATAGTTCTTCTTATATGATGAAATGTTGAATCTAAAAAATTAATTTGTGAATTTGCATCTATTTGTGAGATAATATATTAATATTGACAATTCCTCTTATATGATGAAATGCTGATTTTAGAAAATTAGTTTGTGAATTTGCATCCATTATTTTTGGATGCCTGAATGTTATGTTTTCCATGTGAGGATTCAAATTAATTTGATTGATATGATCTTTGAAATGGTGTAGTAGTCTTTTAGATTAATGGGATTTGTATTATCATATAATATCTCTGCTCTTATAAACTACCTTGTTTCCATGTATGATTTATAGTTATTTGTTCCAGTGTTCCAAAGATGAATCTAGATGATATCTTTGAGTAAAAGAATGAGGTTGCTAAAGTTGTTGAAGAACTTGAAAAGGTTGATATATTCATATCAGTTTCATTTATTTATTTATGTGTATTATCAATTGATTACTATAAAATATCTCTTAAATATCAAACAAGATGAAATTTGAATGCAGTATGATTCAATCGTTCATTTCTATGCTTATAGGCTATGTCCAACTATGGATATGAGATAGTTCAAACACTTATTGTGGATATAGAGGCTGATGTGCATGTCAATAAAGAAATGAATGAAATAAATGTAGGTAAGACTTTTACATCCAATACTAAATGTCATTTTTACCATGATATTGTTTGAGATTTCTAGCATATACTTTTGCATTTTGTAAACTGGTTGATGGTATTCATTTATTTAAGAAAACCCAACTCATTATCGTCAACTTTGTTCATATTTTTGTTCTATATCTATTTATTTTATTTACCCAAAATTTCTCTGAATTTCACCATGTTGGAAGTATAACTGGGAAAGTAATATTGAGAGGGGGGGATGAGGGTGAATTAGATATTACCTACTTTTTATCCTTTTGATCTGATAAAACTTTATGCATGACATTAACAAAACTTGATCATTGTAAGCAACAAAACATATAAAGTAGCATACATGAATTCACTCATAACACCATGATTTTGGTAACCAAGAAACCCTTGAAAGGTAAAACTGGGGTGGGGATGACACCCACAAATCTTCACTACTACAGTAATAAGTTTTGCCTGTTAAGGCTTACAAAATGTGATCAAATTATGATCTACCCTATGAAAGGTCTACTTTGTCAAAAGATAAAAGACTTGTATAGGCTACCTTGTTAAAGGATTTATAAACTTACAAAAAAGTAAGCACTTGGTAAAGAGATTTTAAAAAAGGTCTGCTAAGACTACTTGATTAAGAGATTTACCCTGATAAACTAGTCAAAATGTCTTAGTACCTGATCTTTCAGTTTGCACTAGTATGCAGATTACAAATCTCCTCTTTACTTTATATTTTGATCTCTCTTATCTGATCTTTGTTGATTCTATCCTTTCAATGCTTAGCTCAGTCACTGAACTATGTCTGAATACTATGATATTCTAAATATACTTCTCTAATCATCTTCTCATACTAATTCAATCTTATCCCTCTAACTCACACACTTTTCTCTAATCTAGATCTTTCCCTTGTATAACAACAAAAATGTTTTACCGTTTCAAGATCTACAGTTCAGATTTATTTCTATTGCTGCCTAAACTATACAATTTTTTGATTAGCTCTAGGTTTTACATAGGGATCAATGATAATAATATGGATTCATAATTACCTCCATAATTACCTCATTAGACAAAATACAAAACATTATTATCATCAAAAAATGATTTACCTCAATCATTGTACCATTCCAAACTTGTATGTCAATTCTAGCTAACTCAGGAAAAGTTATTCCTGGCACTCAGCATTAACTATACTCGGCATTGGTTGAACTTCTCTGTCACTCGATAATTATTGATATATGTAACTCAACAATTACTATACGCTCGGCATATTACAAACATATAGTGACCATGACTTTACTCGGTAGTACTATTGCTCAGTAAGTATACAATACAAAACTCAGCCTTTACAAAATGACTTGGTCACAGTGATGACCGACCATCATTGCCTAGATATATGACTAAGTGTGAAACACTAATGGTCAACAAAACTATAGAGATCTACAATCTCCCCCTTTGACATTAGTGGCAAAAAAAAAATTTCATGACATTGGTATATACAATTACAAAAGTATGTTTGTACTAGCCTAATACTCCCCTTGAGATAAATATACACATTCAAAATTTTGTTGCCTGTCCCTGTTTTGACCTTGTCCATACTCCTATCATGATGATTCCCCCTTGTTTTTGACACAACTAATTTCTTCATCAGTAGGTAGCTCACAAATCTTCTCCAGAAAAGGTTTATACAGCACTGTGATCATGTAGAGTGCATCCATCCAAGTAGTTGAAGAAAGGTTCAAAACTTCTATCTGCACTTCTAAATTAGTAGCTAAACTAATGAGACTCTTGACTATGGACAAATGTGGATCACTCTAGATCAATGCTTTAGCCTTTGCTAACTTTCTTTGTATAGCCTCCAGATGTGGTGTCAAAATAGTTTGAATAGAGAGTAGGTGAGAATGAATCTTGCCATCATTAGTCATTAGCTCGGCTATCTTACCTTGTGTCTGCATGATTTTGACATAATGTGCAGCACTGGTGTCTGCATCCAAGGTTAGGGACTGACTTGTAGCTTTGATCTCTTGCTTGATAGTCTCAAGAAATTATTGATTCTCCTTTGTGAACAGTTCAACATTACATATTTTGGCCAATAGAGACTGTATGTTCACAACTAATCCCTTGGTCTCCTTTACCAAATCGGATAGCTCAACCTATTTCACTGCTATCTCAACAGATATCTTCTCTAGCATTTTGGTCTCAAACCGTCGTTCTAACCATTCAAATAACTTATCACTTGCACAACTAACTTCATTATTGACTTTCTGAATAATGTGTACAAGTTGTTCCAATATGGTAACAGAACTATTTACATCTAATAAGTCATATACTTCATTAAATATATCTTTGATTTCATGAAGAACCTATTTTTGCTGATGCTCTCTTTAAAGTTTTGCTTGCCTACTCTTTATTTTCAGCAAATCTTTCATTATCTGAGTTGCTCATAAGAAAGGTTATCTATATCCAATTTAGGAATAACAATTACTTCATCAATTGTTACCTCAACTTTCTCCATTTGTATTCTTGGTGGGGTGCTTCAACTCGGCATCTATACAAGGTCTTTTATTGCCTCTTGTTCCTTTGGCTCTTGTTCTTCAATGAGTTTTCTTGTCGTGCCCAAAAGTTGAGCAAAACACAGCTACGAAAATTTTTCCTAAACATACTAACTATCATACTAAAAGCACTTACACAACTAGAGAACAAGTCCTATCCTGGCACGAGTCTCTAAACAAGTTATAAGTTTCCTAAAGCTACTAACTTGATCGGCACACAAATCGAGACAATTGACTAAAAGTCAACCTGAGTCAACCATAAGTTGACTATACACCAAAGTACATGTGATCGAGCTAGAATGAGGTGGAAAGTGTCAAGGACAACTTGGGCACACAAACTGAGGTGATGTCCAAGGTTTGACTAAGTCAACCCAAAAAGTCAACTGTGCCAAAGTTCAGCTGAAAGAGGTATCCTAAGGTTATTGATACAACTGGTTAATGTAAGAACATGCATACGAGAAGGAGGACTAAAAAGTCAATTGGGTTTGACCAAAAAGTCAACCCTCTCTGAAAGGTACGAAATTGGAATCTTACATTCTAAGGGGTACAGGTATTGTCTAGTTTGAATGTCAAGGCAAACAAAGTACATTTGACTTTTGTTGACTAAAAGTCAACTGATAATATTGATGGTTAAAGGTAAGGAAAAATGACCAAGTTTGGTATAAATTACAAGTTAAGGAATAGGTAAGATTCCCTAATTGATAAAATATCTAATATTAATTTCAAGAAAATAAATTAATAAGTTAAATAACATTCAAAATTTATACTTTTAACCAACAATATCTTTTAATAATTAAAATAACACTAATTATTTCTCTCTTTAACTTGAAACTTAATCCCAAATTAATAAATAATATTTAAGTTTTACAAAAGAAATCGTATTTGTTTAGTAACTAATAATAAAAATTATTTTCCAAATACATATAAATATAATTCCTTTTAAATATACTTAGTTATACTAACCTAAATATACTAAATATAAAAATCAATTTGAAACATGAACTAATTTAAATAAAAGAAAACTCATATAATAAATAAGTTAAATGAATCTATACTAATCTATTTTAAAACATTTATATAAATAAATATAAACCTAAATATTATAAAATGGAAAAGCATAAGTTAAAATTGTGTACGAAGTTATCGGTGGTCGTAGGGCCGAACCACAGCGGCTCGCAAATGGAGCTACGCACTGAGGAGGGTTATGGCAGTGAAAACGACACAGGGAGTGGCGGTTGCAGGCCGAGGGGAGCGGAGATGAAGTGGCGGCTAAAATGACAACCGTGCATGCGCACACAGAGCATGGCGGTGACGATTGGAGAATGGTGGTGGGGATGAGGTGGAGCGGTGGTTTATCTGCTAAAGTAGAGGGGAAGTCGTAGAGAAGCGGTGCACGGGGAGAGCGGCGCTCTGGAGAACGGGCGGAGGAAGGAGGGCAGAGCACCACCCAGCGGCCCGCACACCAGCACGATGATGGCGGAGAGAGGTGGGGCGGTGGTGGTGCGCAGATCTCGCATCCACCACTACATGTGTAGTGAGGTCAGCGCTGCCATCCACCCACGCGCAGGGGTTTGGGGTAGGGTTTCAGCCTGCTCGGCCCCTAAAAAAAAAATTGTTTATAATATATATATATTTTTTAAAGAGCATAGCGCTAAACAATACTTATTTTATCTTGTATAAGTATATATTTTCTTTTCCCTTTTTTTTTTATCATATATAAATATTTAAACAACTAATATAAAATACTTTCCAATATTAATATATTTTCTGATGAAGGAAATTTCTTGTACTTCCAAACAGGGGGTATAAGGGATTTAAAAAAAAAAAATAAATTAGATATTTGCAATCCATAATTGAAGCTAATCATTTTGTAGGAATTAAAATTCTCATTGAGCATTTTTATATTTTTTTGGATAAATTTTTAAAAAATATTTCTAAGTATCAAATTATATATTTACTTAATTAATTAATTTTTTTTTTGAAATAGATCTCACATCTATTCGAGCATAATAATTTATTAGTTTCCACAATCCAATTTGTCTATATATTAATTTCAATTTGACATATATATATTTTTCATAATTACATTTCAACTAAAGAAATTAACAAGTTAATGATGGGTTCAAGAACATAATAATTTCCTTCAAACTAATTATTTATTTTCCAATACAATCAACGTATAACAAGAAGAAAATAAGGAATTTAAATATGTGCATCATACTTCATTTCCATAACATAGAAAAGATGATAGACTGCAATTCCATATTTCCTTTTATACATTACAAACTAAAAAAAATAAGATTTACATTCGAAAGAGGGATTACCAAAAACATGATTCCAACCTTACATTGAAAATGTATAGAATAACAATTTTATCCATGAGATACTCAAGTACAAATTTTAACTATCAAATCTGATAGCTCCAAGATTCTAGCTGTACACCTGATAGAATAAGGTTGACCACGGAGGCTGACCTCCCAACCTAGGCCTTTTCAAGGCCACCCCCGAGCTAGGGGACCCAGTATGAAACGGGATAACAAACAGACATTTATGCAAGTAGGAAAACATCCAAAACAAGAAGACACTCAAACATATTTCCCAACAAGGTTTTAACAATAGGGAGACCTCCTTGAGGTCTAACTAAAAATGGGGTAGAGGTGGACTATTAGGAGGAGAAGCCACAACATGATGAAACATCCTAAGCCACACATGGACTTGGGTAGACCATCTCCAAGAGATACGGTCTCAATCTCCTTATGGCCCCCAGCTGCCTGTAGGCTATGTTTGGCATCATGTGTATCATGGAACCCCATGTTTATCCCTCCACACATGGGAGACTCTGCACATCCTAGCTCTACTTCCTACTACTCCCTTCAAGGTTACTCCACCCTCCCTAGGGTGAGTAAACCTTGAAGACCCATCCCAAATTGAATTCACAAAAAGGAAAAAATAACTTTTTTAAAAAAAACTTAAAATTTGAAACTAAAACCTAGATAAAAAGCCATGGACTCCATTAATGGAGGTCCAAGTTCAAGAACACAAAATATGAAGAAAAAAATAACACAAGGGCCAACCTTTCTCCAAGTGTGTTGGGTATATGAAAACTTGAACTCCTTCAATGCTAGCCTTCTCCTAAGCTTTCCAACAATTCTAGTCTCCAAATCTAGAGAGTGGGTGATCAACTAAAACTTAGCCCAAGGCCTTTCCTAAATAGGAAAACCTCCAAGAATGGTGGAACCAATCAGAAGAGAGAAGGAAACTTTCATCCCCTTCTTCCCACTTGCCTTCACTCACCATAAATGGAATTGAATGCAAAATTGAGAAAAAGAGAGGTTAACTAAAACCTCACAACTCTTCAAATCCATCCAACTTTAAAATGGAGACTTTAGGGGAGTAATAAATGAATTTAAAGGCTTATTAATGGCTGAAAATGACCCCTAACCCCTAGGGTACCAAGTTGGGTAGCTAAAACTGACCCCGGTTACCTTCTAGGAGCCCAAAAGACCTTCCTAAAGTCCACCTAAAGTTTGTGCACGGATTTGGGGTCTTGGTTGACTTCTAGAAACTTCCTAACCCAAGTTTAGTTGATCACATCCTAAGGTAATACCCTGGTTAGGCCCTAAAACACTCAATAATAGCCCTAAAAAACTCAATAATAAACATACTTAACCATGCCAACACATAAGCCATAATTTGCCAAATTTGGCACATTAATTAAAACAATGACATGGTTAGATCATATACACAATCTAATTTAATTACACACATGAAAACCACATTTACAAAATGAAAAATATCACAATGAGGTCCACATCTCTTTATTCAAAGAGGACCTTGGCATGCATGGTAAAAACATATATTTCAGTACTGGATCCCCAAATTTAGTTCCATGGTCAACTCATCCTGCACACTTATTGCACACATCAGTAGGTCCAATAAAACATGATATAAACATAATACATCATAACTGCATGGTTTAAAACTATGTTTGTAAATTACTCAACTAAGCATAACTTCGGTTTCCTAAATCGTCTTTACATCACAATAGTTTTAAAACATCATAAATCATCATATGTATGTAACCATAACTGAAACTGAAACATAACATGTAATATCCCAAGTGTACCCTGATTACATAATCAGGTGCTAAACATATAAAATAGGATACATTAGATCCTCAAATACATAGGTGTCCACAATAGTCTAATATGTCTGTGAAATAAGTACTGAAAACATAGAAAACATAATAGCAAAAGTATGACTGTCTGATAGGTCTCGCATTTCCTTTGATGGTTTCTTCTCCTTTCTCCCTCTCCTCCACATGAGGACTAATAGCTTGTTCATCTAATTTGATTCCTTGTTCTTCTATGCTATGTTCTTCCTTAGGAGGACTTTGAATGTTGTCTACTACTTTGACTTCTACCTCGGTAGATTGAGTTAGTGGTACCAACTTGATGGGTTCCTTGATAAGACTTGTACCGAATAACTTATCAATAGTAGAAACTCTAGGGAGAGTAGGATTATCATCGACAAATTGTGTGCTCATGATGGTGGGATAATCCATGACTTGCAACAATACAGTATCACTACCTGGTAGGGGTGTCTTAGTTGCTTTCATGTTCTTTAAATTGTCCTTAGTTAAGAATGAATTCTTAATGGGGCTCTCCTCTAGTATGTCAACTATGTGAACCTCAAAAGTATCATGTGATTTCACTTCCTTAGGAGTATCAATCTCCATTTTATTTTTCTTTTTTTCAGGTTCAAAAACTGTTGAAGTGGTAGCATCTTTTCCTTCATTCTTTCCTTCATCCTTTTCTTCATTCTTTTCTTCATCCGGGGCGGGTAACAATCCAAATAATACCTTCCAAATTTTTAAACTTTCTTGTACAACATCTTCAACCTTGTGTTGAAGAATTAGATAGGCTCTAAGTTTAGGATCAAACTTGCCTATGTATTGCTCAATTATCTATTTTATGTCTGTAGGGGTGAGAGTGGATTCAACTTGTGATAATGTACTCTCCCTTATTTCCTTCTCTATTTGCAAGGCATACTCCCATTTCTATGCAACCCTATTGCATAATTCCTTTGGAATTGTATTTTCAATCTCAATTGGTAGCATCTTAAAAATGAATAGCATTTCAAGAATAGCATCCTCAACTTTCTTTTTATCTCCAATGCTCATTTTTCCAAACTTTAATCTTTTCACCTCATCTACTGCAGTTGTGCTAGTAATCTTAAGACATAATTCATCAATAGTGAGTTGATGTGTACCTTATTGTGTAGCCTTCCCCTTTATTGCTTCATCATCATCATCTTTTGTTAGAACAAGTTTCCTTCTCAACTTCTTCATAGCCTTGGTCGGAATTGCCTTGGGTTGAGTGGATTTTCACTTTGCAGATGCAGGAGTCTTCTTAGTAGTATCAATAGTAGTTCTTCTATTTTGAGGCCTTAGTGATGGTGTCACTAACACTTTTCATTTCAACACTCTTCTCTTTGGTGGGGAATCAACAATTACTGGTTTCTTCTATTCTTCTTCTTTCTCACTACCACTAGTTGCACTCTTTTCATCTTCTCCCAATCCTTGGGTCAACTCTAGTGGTGCATCCTTCTCAAATTCTTTAACATACTCTTCCAGATTTTTCACTATCTTCTTTCTTTTCTTCTCAATGGTGGAAGCCAATAATCCAAAAGAGATTTTGGATTTGGCTTCTTCAAATGTGCCAAAGTAAGGTGCCTTAGTATCAATTTCCTTAGCTAAGAGGGCTGTGATTGTTGTAGTAGCTTCATCTATGTTGAGTTCATAGGGTAATGGCATTAACCATTAAACCCTAGGTAGGACTATCTATGCATAGGTAAAGTCTATGTCTACCAGAAAACATATATCTTTACTATATTTCTCAATCAAAGACACAGGGACTCTAGTCCTATTCCTCATCTTCTTCTTAAACTCAATGAAATAATTATCCATTATCCCTTCAAAATCATCACCAATTTGGTTTATAAAATATTTTATTTGAATAGTGATGGGATTCTTCTTATCCCATGTTACATCACCATGTGTAGGAAAACACTTCTTGACATAAAAGAATATATGGATCAGTAGGGAACCAAACTTACCCATAGAGTTCTTTGCTGTTTGGATGGAGTTCAAGTTCTTAGCAAGTTGAGTCAGCTAGAGCTCGGCAAGGTCATATGTGTGCCCTTTCTTAATTATCTTCCATGCCTGGTCCACTGCCATATAGGGGATGTTGTCCAACTGACTTGATTGGTAAAACTTGTGCAAGATGACTCTAATAACAAAGCTAATTTCTAGATCAGTAATGGTGGAAATTGTCATTTCATGTTTGTTCCAAACTACCTAGGTTTTTTCTTGAATATCCTCTTTTCCTGCACATTTCATTGTTCTCTTTCCGTCAATTTTAGGGTAACCAGTGACTTTGTGTATCATTTCCTTTGTGATTTTCACCGGTCCATCTTCCAGCCATAACTGCATGTTGTGCACTTGACCCAAAATGATCTTTATCCATTCCACTTTGAAATTTTGTGAGAAATTTAGGGCATGCACTAACCCTTGATCGGAAACAACCTTATGTTCCAACTTTAGCACTCCATTGACACATAATTTGTCATATGCTTCCCTGATCTCATAATCACCAATTTCTCCAATTTTGCACATATAGCAAGATGTTAGCTTGTGGTGACTGATCAGGAAAGTACTCTCCAAGAAAGTACAATACACTTTTCATTTGTCATGGGGTTAACTCATCAAGCATTTTTGAGTTGACACGTCAAACATTTCCCTAGGTTGACTTGTCAAGCCTTTTCTTAGGTTGACCTGTCAAGTATTTTAGGGTTAACTTGTTAACCGACATAAGCCTTGTTATATTGGCTTAGGGTTAGGGATTTCATTATGATGTATGATTTTAGTACTTGTAGCATAATTGAGCTATAAGGGATTATAGATTGTAATTAGGTTGTAATCACTGGATAATAAAATATTGGACTTGTTGTTGGTGGACGTAGCCGAGGGATTGGGTGAACCACATTAAATCTTTGTGTCTTGTGTTATCTTATGTGTGGTTTATTATTTTTTGATATTGGTTATATTTTCATGTAATGTTTATTTCTACCTTGTTAATCCTAACACAAAACCTAATGTCATTCATCAGTAACACATTCTTCAAAATAGAAGATAGGGCTTTGTTCAAATCTCCTTTGACAACACTTTCAAATATTGCCTTGAATACCCTTGGTTTGAAAACTTCATTCCTTACAAGTTGCACATTGAAAACCTCTATCCCTTGTTTCTTGACTGGTGCGAATGAAGATGATGCCATTTTAAACTATAATTTTTGAAAAGAAAATATTTTCTCGGTAAAGTACCTATTTGTCAATAACCCTGTAGATGAATTTTGCTGACGGTACGCTGAGAAAATTTGGAATCACTTTGCTTAATCTAGTTGCACAAACTCTGAATCTCTCTTTGAATCTTGAATAGCTTGGTGAAATTAAATTAATGGTAATTTTCTACTTTATAGAATCCAAAAAAATAGGATTAGGGCCTCATAAATGCTCTGTACAGATTTAGGTAGATTACAACTGTCTCAGAAAGCTCACAAGCTCGATCAATATAACTGTTGCGATAAAGATCAGTGTACATAGCATTTTGGCCATAGTAGGTGCTCGGCATACATTGATAGCTTGGTCAAGACACTGATGCTCAGCATCAAAAATGAAATTTTCTATTTTGCTCACATATGTCCTAATGCATCTTTATCTATCCTGATGTGGACTTTTTCTCACTTCTATGTGAGGAACTGATGAAAGATAAGGCTTTGCAAGACTTAGTTTTGAACATACTTGTTAAGCTTAATTAGAAGAAGTGTGATCACCTAATCCATTGGATTGGGTGATCGCAGATGTGCTAGCTTCCCTTGAGTTTTCTTCTTCTTTCTTCCTCAATGTCTATTCCATCTGACCCTTTAGTTTCTCACGAATACCTTCATTCTGATTATTATCATTGCTCGGCATAGATGATCTATAATCTTTCTTTAAGTGACTAACCTTGTTACACTTGTAACAGACCATGCTTCCATTCATCAATCTTTTAGATTTGCCTCTAATGTGAGTCTTCATGCAATTAGCTCTGATGTGTCCATATTTACCACAATAATGGAAATTATACCAAGTGTTGTAATCCCAATTGTAACAGTTGTGCTTTATGACTGGCTTGGTTTTCTCATTTGATGACCATCTTGGTCTAGATCTATATTCAAATGATTTGTGCCCATATTTCTGACAATTGAAACAACTTCCTTGAAACTTAGGTGAGGTGGATGAATTGCTAGCCTTAGATCTATATTCATGTGCTTGATTTCCATGCTTCTTGTAGTTAAAACAATGTCCATTAAACTTAGGTTCAAAATCAGGCTTACCATGTTTGCTTCTACATATGTTGGTTCTATGTCCTGGCTTTCCACAGTGATGACAAGTGGGCTTGGTTTTCTTTGGTTTAGCCATCTTTTGTTCTCCATTCATTGATGATTCACCTTCAGTAGATGAGTGTTCATTCAGTCCAAGTCCAAATCTATCACTAGATCTTCTAGGTGATATTAACAGCTCTTTAAAATATTTTGTAGCTTCATTGGGTTTGTTCATCCTTTCATTGATCTATTTTTTAGTTCTCAAATCATGTTTCAATTGATCATTCTCAGACCTTAGTTGATTCATTTCCATAGCTTTCCTGCCCAATTTCTGATTAACCATTAGTAGCTGATTTACCATGTCTAGTTGATTATTAGTCAACCTTTGCATGTCACTAGTTCTTTAATCTAACCTGATTTCAATTTGTCTTTTGTCTTCCTCAGCCAGTGTCTTATCATCTTCAACTTTCTTTTTCTGTTCCACTAATTCACAAAGTCTGATAGATTGAATTTCTTGTTCTCTCCTTAGAGTTCTGATGTCATCATTTAGTATGGTATTTTTCTCCAGTAGTTCTTTTATAGATTTATCACTCTTGGTAAAGCTTCTATTGTCAAATAGTCCAGAGATGTCTTCCTCTTTGTATTGTGGCTCATTTTGTTGAATTGTAATCTCTCTTCTCTTGCACAAGGATTTATTCAATTCTCCTCTAGCTACTTCTAGTTGTTGTAATCCCAGTTGTACTTCAATCATTTGATTCTCTATGATCTTCCCTAGTTTATAAGATTCCATTTTAAGATCTTTTTCCTCAAGTGGTTAGAATTCCTTAAGAGAAACCTTGCTACTCTGATACCAATTGTTGGAAGTATAAGTGGGAAAGTAATACTGAGAGGGGGGGGGGGGTGAATCAGATATTACCTACTTTTTATCCTTTTGATTTGATAAAACTTTATGCATGACATAAAAAAAACTTGATCATTGTAAGAAACAAAACATATAAAGTAGCATACATGAAATCACTCATAACACCATGATTTTGGTAACCCCGAAACCCTTGAAAGCTAAAACTAGGGTGGGGATGACACCCACAAATCTTCACTACTATAGTAATAAGTTTTGCCTATTAAGGCTTACAAAATGTGATCAAATCATGATCTACCCTATGAAAGGTCTACTCTATCAAAAGCTAAAAGACTTGTATAGTCTACCTTGTTAAATGATTTATAAACTTACAACAAAGTAAGCACTCGGTAAATAGATTTACAAAAAGTCTGCTAAGACTACTTGGTTAAGAGATTTACCCTGATACACTGGTCAAAATGTCTCAGTACCTAATCTTTCAATTTTTAGTAGTATGCATATTATAGATCTCCTCTCTACTTTATATTTTGATCTCTCTTATTTGATCTTTCTTGATTATCTCCTTTCACTGCTTAGCTTGGTCACTGAACTCTGTCTGAATACTTCACTATTCTAAATATACTTCTTTGATCATCTTCTCATACTAATTCAATCTTATCCCTTTGATTCAAACACTTTTCTCTAATCTAGATCTTTCCCTTATATAACAACAAAAATGTTTTACCATTTCAAGATCTACAATTGAGATTTGTTTCTATTGCCACCTAAACTATACAATTTTCTGATTGGCTCTAGGTTTTACATAGGGATCAATGATAATAATATGGATGCATAATTACCTCCATAATTACCTCATTAGACAAAATACAAAACATCATTATCATAAAAAATGGTTTACCTCAATCATTGTACCATTCCAAACTTGTATGTCAATTGTGGCTAACTCGACAAGAGTTATTCCTGGCAATCGGCATTAACTCTACTCGGCATCAGTTGAACTTCTCTGTCACTCGATAATCATTGATATATGTAACTTGGCAATGACTATACTCTCAGCATATTACAAACACATAGTGACCATGACTTTACTCGACAATACTACTGCTCAGTAAGTATACAATACAAAACTTGGCCTTTACAAAATGACTCAGTCGTAGTGATGACCGACCATCATTGCCTAGATATATGACTAAGTGTGAAACACTAATGGTCAACAAAACTATAGAGATCTACACACCATCCTTCATTTCATTATTTTATGTTAGCTGGAAGAATGAGGGTGGAAACACAAGAAAAAGAAGAGGCAGAGAAAATTTTACAAATCAAGAGAGAAAAAGGGGAAGCAGAATCAAAGTATCTGTTAGGAGTTGGCATTGTTAGGAAAAGGTAAGAAATTGTGGATGGCCTGAGAGAGAATGTGCTTTCTTTCTCAGGGTATGTGCCTAGCACAACTGCAAAGGATGTGATAGATATGGTGTTGGTGACACATTATTTTGACACCATGAAAGAGATTGGAGCACACTCCAAATCTTTAGCAGTGTTCATACCCCATGGACCTAGTGTAGTTCATGATGTTGCTCAGCAAATCAAAGATGGACTGCTTCAAGGATCACATGCCTCCCATTAGTAACTGCCATCACAACAAAATCAACAACAAAATTCAAGTTAATGGACATGGTGATGATAATTTTTTAGGGTTTGAAGCTTTCCTTATTTTATTTCTTAGTATGCATCAACACTTCCTTTTATGTTATATATGTATATTTTAAAGATTTGTATATTTATAATTTTAAAAGTTGTATGTAATATTCATTGGGAGATAATATATTGATATTGGCAGTTCTTCTTATATGATAAAATGTTGAATCTAGAAAATTAATTTGTGAATTTGCATCTATTTGTGAGATAATATATTAATATTGGTAGTTCCTCTTATATGATGAAATGTTGATTTTAGAAAATTAGTTTGTGAATTTGCATCCATTATTTTTGGATGCCTGAATGTTATGTTTGCCTTGTGAGGATTCAAATTAATTTGATTGATATGATCTTTGAAATGGTGTAGTAGTCTTTTAGATTAATGTTTTTTGTATTATTGTATAATATCTCTTCTCTTATAGGTTCTCCTTATCCTCCATGAAGATTTTATCTTGGAATGTCAAAGGCATTAATGCCTCTGACAAAAGGCATAGGGTCAAGACAATTCTTGATTCTTTGCATTGTGAAATTGTGCTTTTACAAGAAACTAAGCTATCTTTAGATAACTTTAATCTCTTTGTTGCTAAGTGGTCTTCTTGGAAAAGTATTTGTGTTCCTGCTATAGAAGCTTCTAGTGGCTTGATTATGTTATGGAATAAGTTGAAAGTTTGTGTCTTCTCCTTACAAGATGGCCCTAATTGGCAATTTGTTAATGCAAAGTTTTTTAATCATTCCTTTTTTCTCTTTAATGTGTATGGGCCTACTACCACCTTGGATAAGTTTCACTTGTGGGAATCTTTAATTGTGATTATTCAATAGTACCCTAATTGTAAATTTATCCTAGCTAGGGATTATAATGCAATTTTGTCTTATTCTGACAAGATAGGGATAATTTCACCTCCTGCTTGTACAGTCTCAGACTTCACAAACTTTGTATTGGATAATGATCTATTTGACATTTTTCCACAATTGGGTTCATTCACATGGACTAATTGCAGAATGGGTTTTTCTCAAATTGCGGTTAGGTTGGATAGGTTTTTGTGTTCACATATTTGGAAATTGGATGGTGTCTTGATGACCTCCTCCATTCTTCCTTTCTCAGAGTCAGATCATTTTACAATCCACCTTAACATTGATTTATATTGTAAAGATTTCCAAGGTAGTAACTCTATTAGGTCATCTTTTAAGTTTGAGTCTATCTGGTTCAGGCACCCCTCTTTTCATTCTCTCCTAAAGCATTGGTGGGTAGCTGATCCTCTTGAGGAAGGATCCTTTATGTTTAAATTTTATAAAAAACTACAACTCCTAAAAAACCTAATTAAGTCTTGGAACATTAATGTTTTTAAAAATATCTTTGACCAAAAAATCATAGTTGAGAAGGATTTGTCTGAAATCAATGAGTTTATTATTTCCAATGGTCTTGATTCCCAAACTTTTCAAAGACAAAAAGCCCTGCAAGAGGAGTGGGAAGAGTTATGTGCAAGTGAAGAAGAATATTGGAGGCAAAAATCATGTGAGCTATGGTTACAGTTGGGTGATCAAAATACTAAGTTTTTTCATGCCTCCACAAAATAGAAGAAGGCTGTAAGGGGTATTTTTTCTATTAAAGATGAGATGGGTAATCTCATTATAGATGAGAAAGGAATACATGATGAAGGGGTTAGATTTTTTTCAAATCTTTTAGCTCCTACGGTTACCCCACAAGATGATCCAAATAAGACTCAGGGTTTGATTAATGGAATCCCATCCATCATTTCTAAACAAGACAACCTGTCTTTAATGGCCCCTTTTACCCTTTTAGAGATCTGTAAGGTGGTCTTTTCTTTATCACCTGATAAGGCCCCAGGGCTTGATGGGTTCACTTCTCTATTTTTTTAGAAATGTTGGGATGTTATATGTTTTGATTTGTTGGCTATTCTAGAAGAGTCCAGGAAAAATACATCAATGCTAAAATGTTTTAATTATACAAACATAGTGTTGATTCCAAAAAATAGTGATCCACAAACTTTTGTTGATTTTAGACTGATCTCCCTTTGTAACACTGTTTACAAAATTATTACAAAATCTATTTATTTGAGACTTCAACACCTCATTCCTAAAATTGTATCTCCTAAACAAGGAGGTTTTGTTCTAGGGCGAGACATTATAGATGGGGCTATCTTGGCTCATGAAACTCTTCATTCTATTAATCAATATTCCATTCCTTCTTTTGATGTTAAGTTAGACATGATGAAATCCTATGATAGGCTTAATTGGGAATTTCTTATTCAAGTTCTCACCAAATTTGGATTTTCTAAACAATGGTGCAAATGGGTCAAAGCCTATATTTCAGGAGCTCATTTTTCAGTCATAATTAACAAGTTTCCTGTGGGCATTTTTCCATCATCTCAAGGGGTTAGAGAAGGTGATCTATTATCACCATGTCTTTTTATTCTAATGGTTGAGGCCTTAAGCCATTCTATTCATGTTGCTCATAGTGCAAGACTTTGGTCTAGAGTGCAGATTACAAATACTTCTATTTCAGTCACTCATTCCTTATTTGTTGATGACATGCTGTTATTTGGGGAGGCCTCTATTAAGGAAGCCAATTGTGTCAAAAAATTCCTTGATGCATAAACTTCAGTTTCAAGGCAAAAAATTAATAATTACAAGTCAAAAATTTATGTCTTTAACACCTCTTCTCAAATCAAGAATAGAATTGTTAATGTTCTTGGATTCTCTTTAGATGAGCTCCCTTCCACATATTTGGGTATCCCCTTCTTTATGGGCCATAATAAGATATCTTTCTAGCATTCAATTGTTGATTGAATTAAATCTTAGATAGCTACTTGGAAAACTAGGTGGTTGTCTCTATCTGGTCAAATTATTCTTATTAAGTCTATTTTATCAGCCATTCCAAATTATTATTTATCAATGTTGCAAGCTCTGAAGTCTATTCTCACTCAAATTGAGAAGTTAATTAGGAAATTTTTGTGGACGGCAAACATGTCTGGTGAGAAAAAAATACCTTTAGCAGGGGGAGTAGGAATTCATAATTTACCTAATAGGGATCTGGCTTTTGGGGGAAAATTGGTTTGGAAGATGTATTCACAACCTTCTAACAAATGGTGTCAACTAATGCAACAAAAGTACATCAAAAATTTAGATCTAGTTAGAATTATCTCAGTTCTTGATCCTCCCAAAGGTTTTGCTAATTGGAATTTCATTGTAAACTCTAGGCATATTGTCACATCATTTGTTTCATGAGATGTCAACAATGGTGAATCTGTAAACTTTTGGTTTGATTCTTGGAATGGTTTTCCCCCATTGAATACCCTACCCATGTTTCAAGATGTAAGTGAAATTTCTTCTCTCATGTGGGGTAAAAGGCTAGTGGACTATGTCTTGGTGGTTCATATCTATTTAGGCAAAGTCATATGGAGAGATTTTAAAGAGTTTCCAATTGATCCTATGATTGCATCTAGTATGAATCAATTTTTTCAGGATAAGATTGTCTTTCTTTTTGTCACTTCAGATCATCTCATCTGGACTCCAGCATCTGATGGTAATTATTCTATCAAGGTTGGATATAGATTGGCTCAATCCTCTCAACATAATAATAATCAGTCAAAAGCTTATCAATTTTGTTGGCATTTAGCTATTCTTCCCAAAGCTAGGTGTTTTTCTTTGTTAGTTTTGAAAGGAAGAGTCTTGACTAGTGAAAGGTTGATTAGGCAAAACATTGATGATCCTTTTTCTTGTGTCTTGTGCCATCAAGAATTAGAATCAATTGATCATCTCTTCCTTAATTGTCCACTTGCCCAACTATGTTGGCAGTTTGTTATGAAAAAATTATCCTTATCAATGCCTCTTCCTCTGACAGTTTGGGATTTGTACAGTCATGGCCTATTCTTCATCACCATTCTATGTTTTCATGTCTCTGGATTTGTATTCCCTCATTGGTTTTATGGTCTATCTAGTGGGAGAGGAATAAAAGAATTTTTAGAAATCATTCATCTTCTTTTCAATCAGTTACATCTATTCTTGAGAAGTCTATAGTAGAAGTCACTAATGCTTATTTGGGTAAATTCAGGGGTATCCATATTTTCTCATCATGGGATTCTCTTGTGTTTAAGAATTGGGTAGGCTTGGTGTTCCCTTCTCTTCCTTTCCCACTTTGCCCTCAAGATAGATCATTTTTAAGATCTCAAATCAAGTGGATACCCCATCAATAGGGTTTCTTCAAACTCAACTTTGATGGATCCTCTAGGGGTAATTCAGGTGCTTCTAGCATAGAGTTTGTGATTCAAGATTATTTAGGTTCTCCATTTTATTTTGAGGCTTCCCCAATTCCTCATGAGACTAACAATATAGCTGAAGCTTATGCTCTCCTTTATGGTTTAACTGCTACTAAAAAAATTAATATTAAGCTTCTCCATGTTGAAGGTGATTCATCCATGATAATTAATTCCTATATTTGTAGGTGATCTCTCTCATGGCATTTGCACTATGTCCTTCATCAAGTTTGGTCTATCCTGGATTCATTTCCCTAGTGTTGTATCTCTCATACTTACAAAGAAGGAAATGATTTAGTTGATTGATTATCTAATATAGATGTTGAAGGGCATAATATTCAATATCCATCTTCTGTGGTTTCAGAGGACTCTCATCCATCCCTTTTTAACTGTATTTCCTTGGAATCAGTTTCTTAGAATGTGTGCTTGGAGGTTTTAATTATTAGTACATTTCATCCTTATGATATTTAAGCCTTTTGTCCTTATAATGTTAATCTAATATCAGGGGGATTGAAGGTTTCGAGGTTTAATTATGATTACTTGATGGGATGTGCTTACTTCTTTTTCTATCATTTATGTTCAAGGAACTTCTTCAGGTGTATTACTTAATAATGATTTCCTTTGAAGTACTAACTCTTGTGTTAGTTTTTGTGGGATATCTCATGTCTCTTTAATGACTTTCTGTAGGGATTACTTATTTTACATCATCACATTTAGTATCTATATCCTATCTCCTTTATGTAGGAGATTGTATCTCCTTTTGATCATTTAATCATTATACGATGCAGGGTTAAGGTGTTGCAACATTTATTTCATTAAAGACCACTTGCTCTTATGATGATTTTTTTTCCTATATATGGTTTTTTCAATCATTCTTACTAGTTTATCTACGTAACCATGGCTGCTAATAGGTGCATTGATCAATTTCTTCCCTTTAATTTGTGGATTCATTTCTCACCAATTGGGTTGGAAATACCATTTGAAGGTGCTATATATGATGACTTACTGGCTTCTATTTTTGTTATACATTGTCCAAAGTGTTGTAGATGTATTCAGAGATTGATAGGTGAAGCGATTTTGTCACTTCATTCCAATAGGATTGTCTTTCCTTTTCAGTTAGTCTCAATTTTTTGCTCCAATCTGCTTGACATTTCCAGTCTTAGTCTTTGTTAGTTAGAATTGCAAATTTGGTCATCTCACCTGCATATCTCTAAAACAACAGTCTACTTTTGGCAGTCTAGGGTTATAATTTCTCTCCTGGCGATGCTCACATTGGTTGAATTTTTCCACGTCATTTATTGTTTAATTCTGACAAGTTTATCTTACTACTAATCAGGATCAAAGAATGTATTTCCTCATCTTCTATTTTGCCTCTTGATCATGTTTATAGTAGGATGTCTATTGATTTGATGTTTAGAAGTAAGGCCTTCATAAGAACATATGATGTACTAGGATTGATGGCTCATGGCCATGCCCTGCCTTCCTAGATGGGTTCTTCATTGGGTTTTTCTTTTATGGTGGATAGTGTTTCTCCTTTGCGGTTGGTTGGCTCCCCTACTGCTAACCTACCTATTCTAGTAGTGGATCCTTGTTATGTTGATTATGCTTCTTCTTTAGAGCCTTTGCTAAGAACTCTCAGTTTGGACGCTGCCCTACACTAGCAAGCTGATCGATTGTGGAGCTCTTTGTTTCTTACTCCTCCATCACATTTTGGGTGTGGAAATGTCTCATGAGTTCTTCAGCCCCCCCCCCCCACCTTTTTTGGTCTGTGAAATTTTTTTTGTCTTATAAGAGGAGCCTTATCATAATTTTGTATGGCCTCGAGTACCTGCTCCTTCATGGTTGGGTTTTTTCTACATGGCTGATAACTCTATGCATTAACTATTCATATGAAGGAACTTTAAAAAAAAAATTGTATATAGGGTAATTGTATTTTGCCCTTTTTCATATTTAAGTCCTTCATATCATGTGAAGCCTATCAGAAGGTCTATTTTATAAAAGCCTTCTCGACAGTAAATTTTATTTGGGTTGGGTCAATTTTGTTCACAAGGCTGTTCCATATGTAAACTGGAATATAGGCCTTAGGGGGTTTCTGATTGTGTTTTCTAAATTTTGGTATTCTAGAACCCTTAATTGTATTTGATGAGTCATGAATGGAGTTTTCTTTCCTGTTTCTTTCTTTGGGAGACCTTTTGAACCAGAGTAGTTAATATAAATATAAAAAAATTTCCCCCAAAACAAAAAAAAAATCTCTTCTCTTATAATCTTTTAGGAAATATTTGGTGTTAAGTGGTGTGCTCAATACCCTCAAATAAAACATCTATGCTCTTATAAAATTTGAATTTGCAAAATAAATTCTCCTTGAGACATACTTCTCTAACTTATTACATCTAATTTAGAACAAGTACCCTACAAAAGTTCATAGGCCCATACAAGACACCCACCAAAATATAGACCATCAATTTATAGAACCCTTGCAAGATATTCCAAGGAATGATAGGTAGTGAAAAAAAGATAGATAGAAAAAAGAACATAATCATATGTTGCCTCACCTGTTTGAGGTAACCCAAACTTGGTCCAATTCTCTTAACAATGGTACATATCTGTCCAAGTGTAGAAACCTTCAAAGATTTGTAGCGGTAAAGAGAATCCCCATATTTTATCAGCCTAACATAGTCTTTGGCCACTTTGGTAATCAGAGTGTGAGCAATATTGATTTTCCAGTAGGATTTTTTTTTAAAAGAAAGGTTTTCATAGAATTATCTACCACTTGAGAAAAGGTTTCCATAGCTAAATTTCCTTGCCATAGTTAATATTTCTCTAAAGACTTACAAGTTAGTAAGTCCTTGGCTAAAGGGCTGATAAACTAAATAAAGTTTCAAACATATGAACAAATAAAACTCATACAAGAAAAATTTGAAGCCAAATTGAATAGCATTGGCTATTTGTCAGTGGAAGATCCCTACTAGAACATACACATTTGTCACTTCATTAAGATGGCAATTGTGTACTAAGTTTCCTACCTATATAGGTCATCATCATCTTTATTATTTGTTGTAGAAAACATCTAAAGCACCAGAAGAAGCACCAAGAAATCAAAATTTAGAACCAAAGCCTCAAGATTGCTATAGTGTTTGTGCAAAGGCTTGATACTTTTGAATATCAACATCAATGACACTTCTTTAGGCATATTTCAATGACTCCTCAAAATGAGAAGCCTTTATTTCAGCTATGTCATTGCTATCATCCTCATCCATTGCCTCTGGGTTCTCACTTCTTTTTATTTCATGTTCAATATTATCCTGTAAAAGTGTGGAGGAAAGAGAACATGACAAATTGAAATAATAAGATACAAGTTGTGGAAAATTGAATCAAAAAATGTAAAATTCTAACAAACCATTTTAAAAAAAACCATTAAGAAATTCATAACCAAATCTAGTTTGCAAAAGCTGCCACAATTGAAACTCACCTTCTCAATATTTTCTCTAATAGCATACTTGCAAGCCCACTAAAAAATCTCTATAATATCTCATCAATAAATATAATGGATGGGTCATTCTTCTTAGCCTCCTGAAAAGATTTCTGGAGATTGCTTTCACTTTCTCTAGCCAACTTTGACATGATCTCAGGTCCATTGATACAGAAAAAGAAGGCACCGATTTCATTTGCCACTACCCTAGCAATTAAAGTTTTCCTAGAACCAGGATGCCCATAGAGAAGAATACCCTTTTGGGGCTTCACACCAATAGTTTTGAAGAGTTGTGGGCATCTAAGAAGAAGCTCTACTAGTTCACAAATCACCAGTCAAAGCCTATCTCTCAAATAGTTCAAACAAAATGAAAAAACCCATAGTTCCACATAGAGTAGAGCAGATGGATTGCTAGAGCCCAAAGAAGTTTGGAAAAAAGAATGAGCAAGGACCTACTAGCAACAAGCAATAGAATGAGTGTGGACACCTGAAGATAAATATCTAGACTAATCACTGATCAGGATGCCTTTGGTGATATATTTATCTTCAAATTTTTTTAAACACTCTGTATTTAGTCAAAATTTTGACTCACAGTTGTCGAAAGTCTAGCCTAGTTTGGTCTAAAAATTGACCATTTTGTGTTGAATTGTGGTGTCGGGTGTTTGGCATCCTGGTCGTAGTTGCTAAATATTTTCGTCAAAAGTTTGGCCTAGTTTGGTCTAAAAATCGACCAATCTCTGTTGAAATGTGGCATCATGGGTTGGCATCCTAGTCTAACGTGTGATGAAATGTGATCAAAATATGACCATCAGGAGTTTGGCATCCTAGTCGAAGTGACCAAATTTTTTGACCAATATTAATCTATATTGGTCAAAAGATCAACCAATATACCAACACTTGCTAATGTTATTTTTGGCCTAGATTGACCTCATTTCCAACCAATATTGGCATCAATTATTCTATGGTTGCAGCACTGGGTCAATATTTTGACATAGATAATAGTGACAAACCAATTGGTCAACTATTCAGTGAATTTGGGTAGAAACTGTGACCAATAGTGCATCAAAAAATGGTGCAAAAAGTACTAGTGCTGATTCAATGTTATTACTAAAGAATTTTTTTTTATGAAAAAATTGCAATGTGATTCTTATGATTCATCTGATGTGTGGATTCAAACTTGTAATGGTTTTATTTATCCATCATTTGGCTCTATTAAATTTCCAATTGAAATTTGTGGTAAGATTATGAACACTACCTTTGTTGTTCCTACTTCTGATCAATTTCAAGTTAAGCTTTATTTTCCCTTGGTTGAATGCATGCATGCTATTCATTCACCTATCCATAAATGTCTTAATTTGTCATGATGAAGAAGTGAGATGGTTAATCATAGTTTATATCAACCTTCTAGGCCTAGGGATTGTGCTACTCTTGATTTATTTTGGCTTTCATTACCTAATTCATGTCTCCGACCTGATAATCTTTTCCTCTCATATCAAACCTATAAGCATCATAAGATTCTCAAATTAAGTGTACCTTTGGTGGATCTTAATCATGGTATTTTTCCTACACCTTCTATACCTCCTTTATCCATGGCCTCTACATCTATTGATCAAAGTCTTGTTGTTGATCGTGCGACTATTGATAATCCTATTGATCTTTGTAAAGAACCTATGAAGGATCCTATGATTGTTCCTCCTATTTCTCAACATATTTCAAGTAAAGAAAATCATAATTGATCTACTAATGAACTTCATAAGAAACATCATGCTCAAGCTAAAGCCCATAATTATTTACTTTCTTTTGATAGGCCTGTGCATGATGTTATTACTAATAATGATGTTAAGATGAATGATGTTGATGACTCTATTCCTATCTTAGATCTTATTTTGAATAATTTGGATGAAGAAAATACTCTTGATGATACTGATGATGTAAATGATGAATATGAGACTATTGACATTGAGAATTTATTCACCTAATATGTTGTCATCACAATTAACACTTATACCTAGCCTCAAACATTGTGATTCTCAAGAGGATCCTTGTTTGGAACTAGCTTATCATTCCTACTATGTTGGATATAGTCCCTCTTATGAGTTACCCACCTTCACTAAATAATATACAATGAGATGGGGAGAGTAGGTGGCATGCTTGATCATCATATCCTTCATGGAGGCTTTTTTGTGTGTTTTCCTATTGTATTGTGCTTCTCCTATGATGTGTTTGCTAATTTTGTTAGATTATTTATACGACCCTTATTACTTTGTTGGTACAAGGTGATAATGGAATCGAATCTATTGTACAATTCCTCTATATGTATCTGTATTCTTCTATATGTTGTTTCATGTTATGTTGTACCTATGCTATTATTCATAAATGTTCCTTATGTAATTTGCTTGATCTGCAACTTGGTAGCACTGATTCTTTTTGGTCTTTATGTCATGGTCTGAAAAGATTCTTCTTTATATATATTATGTGATCTTTCCTCCTTGTGATTTTAGTTCTACTTTCTTTTGGGAATGATGTCAATTCATTTTGCAATATATCATATATATATATATGTGTGTGTGTGTGTGTGTGTGTGTGTGTGTGTGTGTGTGTGTGTGTGTGTGTGTGTGTGTGTGTGTGTGTGTGTGTATGTATGTATATGTATGTATGTATGTATATATATGTATATATGTATATATATGTATGTATGTAGTATATATTATGTATGTATGTATATATATATGTATATATATATATATATGTATGTATATATATATTATATAGTATTGTATATATATATATATATATATATATATT